>JAMPIV010008749.1:0-245517 GCA_024509875.1 Oreohelix idahoensis
TTTTTTTTTAAGCGGGTGTGAGTTACTTCCGCAAGCCGGGAGGGGTCCCTGTTTTTCTGAAGGGACCAAGAGTCCATTGTTTTTCGGGGAGAATCTTCGAAGTGACTGCTATGGCAGTTTTCCCCAGTGAATCTCTGTGCGTTGAATACAGCAGAGTTCCTTGTTAGTTCTTGATTCGGTACCAGGTAATACCGACTTTTTCCATTACTATGCTTTCGGTGGCAGAACATTTAGTAGATTGCCTAGTCTGTGAACTGCAGCTCACCGATCCACCATTACAGAGCTTATATTTTGTGCTCGAGGTAGCCATCCAAGACTATTAGTCTTTATATTGTCCAGAAATCCAGTGACGAAGATATATTGTGGGAGCCGCAGATTGGCGGAACTTCTATCTACAATAAGTATTACTGCAGGGTTGATGATAACCTATTTAACAGAAGTACACGGCCGACGTCAGAACGAGGCCTGTGCTTTCGGCTATATACTACAGCCTGATATGTGCAATTGGCGGGGAATGCCAAGTTGCACCTATGTGTCAAAGTGACTAAGGCATCTGACGCGTTTAGTCAGAGATGCCAAGGGCGACGCTACGAACTGTCATTATTGAAGAACTTTGCTATTGACCATGCACGTCTATTCTGATGTTTACCTTTTTGAATGCCAAATGTATACCTATCGATGTCAGGTCAGCATGACCTTGTTACACTAACTGTTCCTGTTGATACTATGTGTGTTCCCGTCAATAAATGTCTTGAAACATGCCTGCAGTGTCAAAGCATCCTTGATTACTGCATGTGAGAGTATGGGTTGCAGGATCTACATCTATACGAGCCTAAACACATTCGCGCCTTCATTCGCACCCACACTCAGTTCATCATACGCTCGCACTACACACCTAACAACATGTATACTGTCTTGGGCCAGTGATCACCTCAACAAGAGAGAAAGAGACGGTTACAATGTCCAAATATAAAAGACCGTTAAGTCTGAAGACGTTATAAAGTAAAATAGAACCAGACCCAAACAATTTTTTTTTCCTTAACCAGCGGCACTTGGGCTTTCAGCCCTTCGGCCCAATGTCATGTCATTGCGAGGTTGGGGAACCTGAGGACTTTCCTTCCAACCCGGTCAGGAGCTTTGCTCCTTCCCATCCACAGAGGGTTTATCACAGGAGCCGTTCAGGTTATTCAGTCAAATTTCCGGTCGTAAACATTCCTTCAAACGCTGACGCCAGGGTTTGAACTTGAACACCTGGTCGCCAGTACAACGCCGAAATCATTACACCAGCGCGGCTCCCGACCCAAACAACAGAGGCAGTCAAAAAAATATAGAGCCAACCCCTAAAATGGAAATTGACAAAAAATTAGAGGCAGAATAAAAAAAAACACAGGCTGACACTAAAATAGAGGGATATATAAAGAAACAGAGGCAGATATAAAGAAACAGAGGCAGATATAAAGAAGCAGAGGCAGATATAAAGAAGCAGGCATATATAAAGAAACAGGCAGATATAAAGAAACAGGCAGATATAAAGAAACATAGGCAGATATAAAGAAGCAGAGGCAAATATAAAGAAACAGAGGCAGATATAAAGAAACAGGCAGATATAAAGAAACATAGGCAGATATAAAGAAGCAGAGGCAAATATAAAGAAACAGAGGCAGATATAAAGAAACAGAGGCAGATATAAAAAAATTAGAGGCATATATAAAAGCAGAAGCAGATATAAAGAACCAGAGGCAGACACAAAATAGAGACTGACTCAAATAGCCTAGAGAGAGTCATAAAAAATAGAGGCAACGCATAAAATAGAAATAGAGGCAGACTAAAATAAAACTGGTAGATACAAAAAATAGATGCAGACAAAAAATAACAGGCAGACATAAAAAAACAGCAAATGTAAAAAATAGAGGCAGATTTACAGAAACAGAGACAGACATACAAAAATAGAGACAGACGCAAAAAACTTTTGGAAGGAGCAAACTCTAAATGTTGACTCGTACGTCTAAGGTTAGAAAACTATAAATGGTACGTGCTTCATCTTTGGACACCTGAAAGTAATAAGAAACTCGAGTAATATTCCAAACTCTGTCTAATGTATTCAGAAAACTATGAACACGAAGTTACAATAATATACAGTCAGTGAAGTGCAAACTTAAAATATATGTACAAAAAGGTGAAGAGAACTTGATACGAGTTGTAACAGCTGGGGCATAAGGATATAATGCAGAGAAGAAGATAAATGAATTTGGAAATCTTAACTTCATGGTTTATATTTTTGATGAGGTCATCATTCAAATACCGTCTCTCACATGATATATCCCAAGTGTTTTATAATCTCCAGCCTTTATCTTCTGTGATCAATCAGCTCTGGTGATCTAAAAACTGTTACACGTTCATGGTGCCAGATACAGGGTATCCCCATTCCCCAAATCTTCTCCTATTCATCAATCACTACAGACCACAACTGCAAATAAATGTCAATTAAATATAAAATAACCGTAGAAGTAGAGCAGAAAATGAAAATATTAAAATTCATGTACAATGTCAGTTTATCATTGAACTAAAAAGGAAACCAGTCTAGTTTATCAAAAAAATAATCAACGGTTATTGTCAAACTCGCCACATTTAGCAACATTTGTAAATAACGTTTGAGCTTTGTCAATTTTTTGTTTTATTATAATAATATAATGATAATAATAGCCCCTTCTGTCATAACTGACCACGGGAATGCGCCCCTTAGGTCACAGCCCTCGATGCTTTTTGCGCTCGTGTCCCGAAATTGGACCGTTCAGTTTTTCTTCCATTCCCCCCCCCCCCCCTTTGTTATATTATTTCTCATTTTCGCCACACAGAACTCGTACTAGTCTTTACACCTCTTCTCACCCTCCCAGCTGTAAAAATTCCATTCCCTACTCTCAACTTCTACGCTTACGTCGGATATGTCACGATGAAGATGATTTCCGTGAACGAGCTCAAGAAATGCTCGAGTTTTTTCGCCGACGTCACTATCCTGAAAGAGTCTTATCTGATGCCCTTAATCGCATTAGTCCCGTCACTCGTCAGGTTGCACTTACTGCTAAACCTACTACTACATCTGACAGACTCAAACTTGTCTTAACTTTCCACCCTCACTGTTTGGCGGTGAAAAAAATTCTGTTCCGTCATCTGCCTATTCTCCACTCCGATCCTGATACCAGACAGTTATTTCGTAATACTCCTTTGTTGGCATATCGTAAAAATAAGAATTTTAGGGATATTCTTGTGCATAGTCGCTTGAGACAAACTAGTCCTTCTCACTTTGGTACTAAACCGTGCCAACGCCGCATATGTAAGACCTGTCCTTTTGTACTCCAAACGCAGTCAGTCTCCTTTCCGAACGGTAAATTTGCCTTTGGGGAGTCTTTCACGTGCGAATCCAGAAACCTGATTTATGTTATCATCTGCAAGAGGTGTGGCATGACCTATATTGGTGAAACTGGCAGACGTTTGGCAGACAGGTTTCGGGAGCACTTGAGTGACATCTATCATTGCAAACATTTACAGGTGGCACTTCACTTCAACAGCCCTGACCATTCAGGTAACTCTGACATTCATGTCACTGCCCTCCATTCATGTATCGGCAACGACCGAACTCGATTTTCGTTGGAGAATCGTCTCATTTTTCAAATTGGCGTTTTAGCTCCTGCTGGGATGAATGTCCAGCATCATTTTGCATAATTCTGGTGGCATCTGTCGTTATTTTCCTATCTATCCTTGTTTTTGCTTTGGTTCGTTTCGTTTCCTCAATTATCTGTTCTTAGCCGTCACTAGCTCCTACGTCACTTCCGCATGACGCCTTATTTTATCAGCCAGTTTGAATGTTCCTTTCTTCGATCCAGCTTAGTGATTTTTTACGCATTTTAATATTGTTGTTCATTTCTGTCTTAGTTTTGTTGATTATTTACTTTCTTGTTTCGACATGTCTTTCTGGTTTCACGATCACGACTTTCTTGCATTATTACTGTTATCTTTTCGCTCATCACCGTGGTTTCATCTGCTTGTATCGCTCATTTAACGTTTTATATCATAGACCTTTGTAGTACCTATATGTAGTTCTTGTCCTTGTCACCTGTTCGTAACTGTGGCTGACGAATGGTAAAACCCGAAACGTCCCTTGTCTCATGTGTACCGTTTACTTGTAAAACTGATTTCATACTGTTGCGCACATGATCTTTTGTATGGAATTATGCGACGCACGGATTACTGTAGGTAGGTAGGCATACAAATGTATTGTATGACTGTTTGATATGAACAGTATTTATTTTGAAATGCTCTCATGGTCAAAGTTATATCACCCATGATTAATTGATACTTTTGTTGTGTGGGGGATCTCTCTTGAATATCGATTTGGCGGATGGATCTAGACTCCGTTGATCTATTCTTTGTTCGGACAGAAAACAGATTATTCTTGCTGAGGTTTATGCAGGGATGTTTATGGTCCGAGTCTATGTTTACTCAGTGTCTGTTGGAGACGATTCGGTCTTATATCGGGTTATCTTTGTATGTCTATGTCGGACTATTTTCCTTGTACTGCATTTTGGGGGTCAGGTGCTTGTCGGCGCATGAAGATACGTTAGGGAGGTTTCCGGTGATGTAGAAGCCTATGGCGGGAAGTCATGTCTTAGACCTGCCCAAAGTTTGTGATCTCTTTTTAATTATGGGAACGAAGATAATTTCTTCTGGGATGGTTAAATTCATGAGTTCCCTAGTGTTCATTCCATAAGGCGAGGAGAAGAGCGTTTCTGTGTTTGCTAGTGGTTTTTTCCTATGCCAAGGTAAAGAACTGTTTACCGAACTTTTTCCATTCCTAGGCCTAATATGGGCAGACAGCTACATGAATTGAACCATGTCAGTATGTCGGAACGACATGTTATCTAGCAGCACTGATTATGTATATATGCAGCAACTATGAGGAAAGAATATGCTGAATGTTATAGAAACAGTTATGTTCATGAACTGCATCTTTATTGAAGCTTCATTGTGCATCACTATCGTGAGCGAGGCTCACAAGGCTAGAAGCCATTTTGGAATGCTATTTATTGTTGATCATTTACCAGAGAACAGGGACGCCATTATTATCAGGTGATGATAAAGAGATCATACTTATGAAAGGAAAACCTACTATTGGTAGTTTAACGTTTTCTCAGGAAATATTGGCTGAACTGTATTTAACGGAATCTTCGCTAGAGTGCAAGTTACGTTTATGCTAAAGAGGTTCGGTCTAGGACTCAGGTTGGAGCATTGTATATTAACTGACATGATCAGTCAGTAAGGCCTGATGAATATTTATATAAGATATGGAACTCTGAATGCTTGTATCCTGACGTTCCATTGTGATTTTCCTCAACATGAATGCCAATTTATTATTGTACACCGTGGGTCAACAATATGCTATTGATGTCGACCTGTGTGCCTGTAACTGTACCCGTTCTGTCCAAGTGTGTGCGTCAAATTAAACTATTGAAACGTCCACAGCTAGTCTGCATCAGTAACTTCTAGATACGTATGAATGAGTGTTTGAACATTCAGTCAACTCCACAGAGCAGTCTACACATTCGCGTATTGACATTTATTGTAACACTCATTATCAACAATGCATGCTTGTCGGAGCCTCATTGCGTTCCAGGACAAGGTGACTGTTACGCACAATAATTACTTTTTTCCAAAGTCTTTGTATGATCGTTTTTCGTATGTATGATCATTATTTGACTGAAATGCATGTTATATATATTTTATGGTCAAAGGGACAGAATCCGATATATCGATACTGCTATTTTTTATGAGTTTACCTCCTCTTGTATAGAGACACGTTCGGTCTATAATGTCTTGAACGAAGCGTGACCATATCTCCTTATTTGGTAGTATCAGTCAACTGTTGTAGATGTTTGAAACCTTTCTTAACGCTTCTGTTCATGTCCATAAAAGGCGCGACTGTGTAAGACTTTTATCTCGAATGTTCTTAGAATCGTCTTATTGTGAACAGCGACTCAGAGATTGTCACTCTGCGCATGTCTCGACTTGGTTGTCGTTTGTTGTTCCGCCCAGGTCGGGGAGTTGAGAAATGGACTGATTAGCGAGCGGACGCGACTGCGTCTTGTGATTCTCTGAGGGAAATACATTGTCTTTGTGAGTTAGTTAGCTAACTAGACTATTTCCCCGTATTATTCAAGCCTGCCTGGAGGCATATGTTCATGGTTGATTTTCCGAAATAAGGTAATTCCTCTTGTATCGAACTTTAGGCTATCATCTAGAGGTTCGTCATTTTGTCGCCTTTTTGCTCGCCTGTGTGATTCAAAATGGAGAGGTACTTTGACTAGGATTAAGTCACCGGTATCTTTATACCTGAACTAGTTATATATCTATGGGTCGCTCTAGACCAACAAGACTATTGTCTGTGTTCCAGGATTCGTTATATCAGAGATCACGTCCAAGTCAGATGGTTAGACTTAGGAAGGTTATAAAGGTCGAGCTGACCTGTAATCCATGTATGCTACTCACGTGCAGACAGTAAACGGACGTATTGTATACATCTGATCTGCTAGCATCAGGAAGGAATAATTATTATTGTCTATGAACATTAAGGATCTGCAGCTGACCACGGTTGCAGAAGTTATATGTATTATTTATCAAGCTTCGCTATGATATTTGTTTTCCATACAACTATTGAGTATTGACTTCTACATGACTGTCAGTTAACATGAGTTTGAATGCTGCATTCGTTATACTATGCTGATGATAACATAAGTATCATGACTGTTTTGTGGCGTGCAATAAATGGTATAAACCTAAAGCGAAGTTACCATTTTATGACTCTACACGTCATGTTGCCTGTGGTGTACCCTGTGAACTGTTCTACTGCAACACACACAGCAACAATCTAAACCAGATAAGACACCCACATCTTGCATTGTAATACCTGGTGTCGATAGAGGTGGTAATTTGACGGCATCCTAATTCCACCCTTATCAATTCATGGTGGCCAATAGTTGGTTTATTCTGGTACCAACTCTCAAGGGGGTCAACAAACCCAGACATCATCAGCAGACTACAAGACAACATTGCAGTTGCTATTCATCACCTTTGATGAAATTTTTTGAAAGACGCAGCAGTACTGACAGTTGTTGATATTTTGAAACTACCCGGCGCTGCTCGGCGGTATTGAAGTTTGTCTACAAATAGAAGGACAAGTACCGAGCGAATGGATTTCCTGATCTGTTGAGAAGAAGGACAAGTGCCGTAACAACTGTTCCGGTCTCAGAATTACTGTTGCAGATTCAGAAGGTCAAGTTCAGAAGCTGTTTCCTGTCAGAAGCTGTTTCCTGTTAGAAGCTCATTTCCTTCGTCATGGCAGTTTACGAGAGCAGATATGGATCAACGTTGGATCATTGTCCTAAGAATGCTGATCACATCCTGTTCTGAACTGTGCTGACGTTGTGGATACATAGAAGTTAAGTGGCCTGTTTTGTTTGTGAACTGTGCCCTTATGTTCTAACTGAGCCTTCTGTCTATCACATTTTTCGCACTCTTTATATGTTTACATGTTATATGTTATTTGGATTTGTATTTATATGTTTATATTTCTGCGGGTTTTCTCGGTTGGGCGGTGTCTTTCAGTAGATGATACCACGTCACAGAGGTTCTACTGTTAGCGTTTTCGTTAGGGACTGTGCGAATTTCCTACTGTGAAATTTGCTAGCGACAATCGTTGCTATATCTGTTTAGTTGTGACGAGTTGTGCTTTATTTTCGTTTTTTTGTATATTTTTTTTTTTGTTTCTCTCTTTCTTTCTGTTTTTTAGTTTCGATTTCAATTGTTTGTATTTGTAGGTCTCCTCTTTTCTATTATTCAGTTCTTCACGTAAATTTTTGTGTATATACTGTAGCGTCATTTGTTTGTCATATCTTCGCATTCTGTCATCATATTCTTTTTAGTTTCGCTGTTTATTTATTTGACTTATGCGAATGTTTTCGTATTGTTTGATCTTTGTTATTGTTTACATTGACTCTGATCTTTGTTATTGTTTACATTGACGTTGATCTTTGTTATTGTTTACATTGACTCTGATCTTTGTTATTGTTTACATTGACTTTGATCTTTGTTTTGTTTACATTGTTGGTACTTTGTTATTGTTTACATTGTCTTGTTATTGTTTGCATAGTTCTTGCATAGTTAGCTTTCACTATTGTTACATATATGCTCATGCACTATTGATCTATAGTGCACTTATCATAACTAGCTGGTGGTTTTTTCCTTATGCACTATTGTAGTGCAGTTATGATAAATAACTGATGGTTATGCACTGATTTGGGTAGTGCACTGATAATTAAGAGGTGACTTGTGATATTATTGTACAACTGATAATACAAATTGGTGTCAAGTCTTGTTTCCCACAGAGATTGGAGTAAACATAGTAATTATACAAGCACTTTATTAAGTCTTGTTGCTATTAAGATTGAAATAAGATAATTAATTATTTCAGGTTCTGTACTCACATTTTAGACATCATGTCTACATTTGAGTACTTTATTGAGCAGGGTAAAGCCCTTGGGAAGACAGGTGATAAATTAGAAGAATTTGCGACTGTTCAATATGCCAAGGCATTGAAGTCGGAGGAAAAGAAAATGAAAGAACTAACTGAACAAAAGAGAATAGATGCTGAAAATTTAAAACTGCAGATGCAGGTAGATGAAAAGAGATTACAAATGGAAATGGAAAAACAAAAAAGAGAAGCAGAAAATAAGAGACTTGAAAGAGAAGCTGAAAATAAGAGACTTGAAAAAGAAGCTGAAAATAAGAGACTTGAAAAAGAAGCTGAAAATAAGAGACTTGAAAAAGAAGCTGAAAATAAGAGACTTGAAATAGAGGCTGAAAATAAAAGATTAGAAAAACAGGCTGAGGCTGAAGAAAGAAAGTTACAGGCTGAGGCTGAAGAAAGAAGGTTACAAAGAGAAGCTGATGAGAGAAAAGCAAAAATGGAACATGAAGAAAAACTCTTAGCTTTGGAGTTAGAAAAGTTGAAATTATCTAGTAATGCTAATGATGCTAATAAGGTATCATCTGCTAATAAGTCTAATGCTGTTGATTTCAAGCTTAATTTACCAGCATTCAATGCTTCAATTGATGATATAACATTTTATCTAGATAGATTTGAAAGTGCATGTAAGGTGCATAATATAGATAAAACATTATATGTTTATCATCTGTCCAAGATACTTAGAGGTGATGCTTTGACTTTGTTGGGTATGGTAGATGTGCCTGACAAGAACAACTATGAGGTTGTCAGGGCGGCATTGTTAAAGAAGTACCAACTTAACGAAGACGGATATCGTCTTAAATTTAAAAACATGTTACCAGAAACTGGAGTTGAATTCTCAGAATTCATCTCAGGCATACGTCTTACTTTTTTACGATGGGTTGAGCTTTCTAAGACAGAAAGTACATTTGAAGCCCTCATGGACTTACTTCTTAGAGACAAGGTTATGTCTTCTGTTAATGAAGCTTTTCTTTCTTTTCTTCATGAGCGTAAGCCTAAAAATATAAAAGAAATGGAAGAATACTGTAGCCAGTATGTTACTGCACATCCTCACATAACCATTAGCAACTCTAAGGTAAAAGAAGGTCTGCCAGTTGCTTCGGCAGCACCTTATGGCCCGAATTTTATGCGTAAATTTCAGGGTAGCCAGCAAAATTTCAATAAAAAGAGTAACCGTAATTATGCCCAGAACCATGGTAATCAATTTCAGGGAGATTCTTCTTCCCAGAACTGGAGACAACCTAATATTACACGGTATTCTATTCCCGGTAACTTTAGAAATTTTCATAAAGGTAATCGGTATAGAGGAAAATATTTTTTGCAGAGACCTCAATACCAAGATAATAGAGGTTCTCAACAGCATAGAGATGGTAATGACAGTTATGGAAACTGGAACGCAAACCAGGATAAAAATTACAGTAGGGACTTTAATGATAATTGCAGAGGCAATAATGGTCGCGGTAGATCGCAACAGAAGAGAAAAAGATATCAACAGACAAACTCTGTTCAACAAGAATCTCAGGGAGCAGATAAACAGGTTAATAATGATAAAGACCATAATGCTATCGGATGCTCATCTTTTGACTTTGGTAGGGCAAATAAATGTATCCAATGCAGTACTTTATTTGATCCGAAAACCATTAGTACTCTAAGCTGTGGTCATCCTTTGCCCGCTCTTCCTGCTAATGTTGCTCATGATGGGAGAGGTTCTCTTATATTACATAAGGGGCTTGTAAATAGTAATCCAGTCTCGGTGTTGTTTGATTCTGGATGTACTACTGTCGGGGTTAGGCAATCTCTTGTAGATCCATTCTGTGCTACAGGAAAGGTCATCAAATGTGTCACATTTGGTGGCACGTTGGAAAAATATCCTACTGCCATAATACATATTGCTACTCCTTTCTTCACGGGAGAGGTCCACGCGTGTCTACTTCCAAACCCTATTGCGGACCTTATTATTGGTCGTATTCACGGAGTTAGGGAATGTACCCCACAGCAGATTGCTGTTTGGGAAGAGCAAAACATTGAAGCTACCAATACGGTGGTCACAAGAGCACATGCTCTGGATCCACCTCAAACTTCATTAACTAATAATGATGAAGTAAATGAACAAAATAGTCACTTGACTATTACACGTGACTCATTTATCAAATTGCAAGAAGAAGATCCGTCGTTACAAAAATTCTTCATTCTAGCAAAAAAAGGTGATCCTAATCAAAATACTAATAGAAAATCTTGGATTTCTATGAAGAACGGCGTACTTGTACGTATGGTACAAGACTCGACTACATCCACTCATTCACAAATTCTTGTGCCTAAGAGCATGAGGGTGCAAATATTGCAACATGCTCATGACTCGCAATGTGCTGGACATATGGGTTTTTCCCGTACAAAGTCGAGGGTTCTTGCGGCTTTCTTTTGGCCATTTGTGAGCAAGGACATACGAATGTACTGTCGCTCTTGCAAAGTATGTCAGGAGGTCAAATCTAAAGGACCACGACATGCTGCGCCTATTCAGGCTGCTGACATTCCAATTCGCCCTTTTCAAAAAATGGCAATAGATATTATCGGTCCTTTTAGAATTAAGTCGGCTAGAGGGCATCAATTTATTCTTACATGTGTCGATATGTGCACACGTTGGCCAGAGGCAATACCTCTCAAGAGCATCTCAACTGCTGATATCGCAGACGCTCTTTGGCTGATATTTTCTCGCTTGGGTTTTCCCGGAGAAATATTGTCAGACCATGGCACTCAACTTATATCAGACACTATGTCACAGGTAATGTCTATGCTACATATAAAAAGGTCTCTCAGCAGTATCTATCACCCAATGTCTAATGGGTTGGTCGAACGTTTAAATAGGACTCTAAAAACTTTACTGGGTAAAATAACTGAGGATCATCCTCAGGATTGGGACAGGGTCTTACCCGCGGCTCTCTTTGCGTATAGAGAGGTCCCCAATGAACATACGGGGTTTTCCCCTTTTGAACTTGTCTTTGGCGCGCAACCGCGCGGCCCTATGTCTTTACTTCACGATCTAATCACTGCCGATAATATTAGCGATGAGACTCAGTCTTCTTATGAGTACGTCATTGCTCTTAGGAAAAAAATCATTGAGGCATGCAGACTAGCAACTTCGTCTTCCGAATTTGCTAAAGAAAAGGCAAGGCAGTTTGCGAATAAGAATAGATGTCTACGACAACTTTGTCCAGGTGACAAAGCTCTCGTTCTACTTCCTTCAAGGGAGAACAGACTTCTAATTGCATGGAAAGGTCCATATGCAATAGTCTCCAAAATTTCTGATGTCGACTATGTTGTCGATATTGATGGAAAGCATAAAACTTTCCACATAAATATGCTCACGGAATTTCATGAAAGACCAGACTATTTGCAGCCTATTTTCCAGGCAACGGACAATTCTCAAGTACCTCATGGTCAATACTCATCGCTGTCAGTTATACAGGATGAGGAAACTACTTTTTCTGATGTCAATCTTCCTCTTTCTATGGTCCCACTTTATTCTACGGAATCTTGGAAAAACGTGACCGTTTCTCCAAATCTTTCCGCTGAGGAACATCGACAAGTTTCTTCGATGTTGCAAACATTTCAGGATGTTCTTACAGACATCCCGGGACACACACATGTCATTGAACATGACATTGTGCTAACTGATCATAATCCTATCAGAGTCAGACCCTATCCAATACCTATCCATTTCCAGTCTCAAGTCGAAAAAGAATTGGATGAAATGATACGTTTGGAAATCATTGAACCATCCACTTCAGCATACTCTTCGTCTATGGTTATTGTTCGAAAGAAGGATAATAACATTCGCATTTGCGTAGATTATCGCAAATTGAACCAAGTTACGAAGTTCGACGCTGAACCTATGCCTTCATTAGAAGAGCTACTCAATAAACTTTCTAATTCTAGATTCTTTACCAAACTAGATTTGTCTAAAGGTTATTGGCAAGTCCCGCTAACTGAACGTGCCAAACCTTTTACAGCTTTTTCTACACCTAGGGGTTTATTCCAATGGAATTTCATGCCTTTTGGTCTTATGAACGCCCCTGCTACATTCGTACGCATGATGCGGCGAATTCTCGCATATCGTACAGATGTCATAGCATATCTAGATGATATCTGTCTATTCAGTGATTCCTGGGAAGATCACTATTTGGGTTTATACGAATTACTGTCTACTCTTCGCGAGTATAACTTGACTGCAAAACCCTCTAAAGCCTTTATAGGATTTAGTGAGATTTCTTTCCTAGGTCATCGTGTTGGTCATGGTCTTTTAAAGACAGAGGACCACAATGTTTCAAAAATACTTAACATTTCGGTCCCTAAGACAAAGAAACAAGTAAGGAGTCTATTAGGTTTGATCCAATTCTACGGACGATTCATTCCGAATCTGTCCTCCATTATGGCACCGCTTTCTACTTTATTGAAGAAAGGGTCGCCTAATTTGATCCGCTGGTCAAAAGAATGTCAATCCTCATTGGACCAGGTTAAAGACCTATTTTCATCTCCACCTATTCTTAGGTTACCTACTATTGAGAAGACTTTTGTTCTTCGAAGTGACGCCTCGTCAACTGGGATTGGGGCAGCACTAATGCAGGAGTATTCTGATACTCTGCATCCGGTGATGTATATCTCTAGGAAATTAAATGCTGCAGAAAAGAATTACTCGGTTTTAGACCGTGAGTTATTGGCTATGGTATGGTCTATTCTGAAGTTACAAAGATTTCTTCTAGGCGCACATTTCATTGTGGAAACCGACCAGAAAGCGCTTACTGCTATTCAGAGCAAAAACTTGAAGAGCTCGAGGTCCACTCGTTATGCCATAGCTCTTCAACCATTTCATTTCTCGGTTCGAGCTATCCGTGGTTCGGATAATGTAATGGCGGACATTCTGTCCAGATGCCCACACGATTCCACATGATTCTTCTGTCATATATATATTTCCTGATATACAGTCCAATGTTATAATGACATGTTAGTAGATTTTTTTTTCTCACTTTTTTGAGGGGGAATTTATAACATTGTACCATGTAATTATCTAAGAAGGCTTAGTTAGTGATATACGGGCCAAAAGATCACTCGGCCACATTTAAATAAATTATTTTCAGGATTGTATTGAGAGATTTACCAGTTGTCTTTAAGATTTGTGTTATTGATATTTTCGCAGCACATCATTGAAGATGCGAGATTGTGTCCATTGTGGAACTTTGAGTATATCAAGTCCTGTCCTAGATTGGGAGCGGATGATGTCCACATCTTCTTCTATTGAATGTTTTATGTCAACGAAGATCAACACATGTATTACTTATTAGTTACTGATGCATTACATAATGTAATAAAATAGTGCGGTATATTAATATATTACACCGCTATTTGCAACACATTGTATGATATCATAATAATATATTTGATTTCATATATTGGTATGAGAATAATTTGACTTTTATTATGATGTTGCCAGCATTGTGGTTTGTGTTGGTGGCACCTTCCTGGGATATATACGCGTATACTTAGATAAATTTTTCTCTAAGGACCTGGGATATGATCTCAGTTTCGCTCCAAGTGTTGAGCTATTTTGTTAGGTATATCCGCGCATCATACGTGCGTTAGGAGCCTAGATTTTTCCGGCTCCAGGATTTAAAAAAAAAAATGTTTCATTTTTTTTTCCCGGGAGGGTGCGGTAATGTTACGCACAAATAATTACTTTTTTCCAAAGTCTTTGTATGATCGTTTTTCGTATGTATGATCATTATTTGACTGAAATGCATGTTATATATATTTTATGGTCAAAGGGACAGAATCCGATATATCGATACTGCTATTTTTTATGAGTTTACCTCCTCTTGTATAGAGACACGTTCGGTCTATAATGTCTTGAACGAAGCGTGACCATATCTCCTTATTTGGTAGTATCAGTCAACTGTTGTAGATGTTTGAAACCTTTCTTAACGCTTCTGTTCATGTCCATAAAAGGCGCGACTGTGTAAGACTTTTATCTCGAATGTTCTTAGAATCGTCTTATTGTGAACAGCGACTCAGAGATTGTCACTCTGCGCATGTCTCGACTTGGTTGTCGTTTGTTGTTCCGCCCAGGTCGGGGAGTTGAGAAATGGACTGATTAGCGAGCGGACGCGACTGCGTCTTGTGATTCTCTGAGGGAAATACATTGTCTTTGTGAGTTAGTTAGCTAACTAGACTATTTCCCCGTATTATTCAAGCCTGCCTGGAGGCATATGTTCATGGTTGATTTTCCGAAATAAGGTAATTCCTCTTGTATCGAACTTTAGGCTATCATCTAGAGGTTCGTCATTTTGTCGCCTTTTTGCTCGCCTGTGTGATTCAAAATGGAGAGGTACTTTGACTAGGATTAAGTCACCGGTATCTTTATACCTGAACTAGTTATATATCTATGGGTCGCTCTAGACCAACAAGACTATTGTCTGTGTTCCAGGATTCGTTATATCAGAGATCACGTCCAAGTCAGATGGTTAGACTTAGGAAGGTTATAAAGGTCGAGCTGACCTGTAATCCATGTATGCTACTCACGTGCAGACAGTAAACGGACGTATTGTATACATCTGATCTGCTAGCATCAGGAAGGAATAATTATTATTGTCTATGAACATTAAGGATCTGCAGCTGACCACGGTTGCAGAAGTTATATGTATTATTTATCAAGCTTCGCTATGATATTTGTTTTCCATACAACTATTGAGTATTGACTTCTACATGACTGTCAGTTAACATGAGTTTGAATGCTGCATTCGTTATACTATGCTGATGATAACATAAGTATCATGACTGTTTTGTGGCGTGCAATAAATGGTATAAACCTAAAGCGAAGTTACCATTTTATGACTCTACACGTCATGTTGCCTGTGGTGTACCCTGTAAACTGTTCTACTGCAACACACACAGCAACAATCTAAACCAGATAAGACACCCACATCTTGCATTGTAATACCTGGTGTCGATAGAGGTGGTAGTTTGACGGCATCCTAATTCCACCCTTATCAGTGACCTGTATGCCTGACACTGTGCCCGGTTATTAGAGTTGACCAGTTACACCAATACACCTTTACAACGTGCTCTGATATATACACAGTTACGGTGAAGCAAGTACCAGCGTTGTCAATGTTGTGGCACTTCATCCAGCCACAATAGCAGTCCTTATCAATGTGGTAGGCCAGATTTCTGGGCTTAACCTGCACAGTGGACACTGCCAGAAGTTAACAGCTACTGATACCAGTTCGTTTCCCTGACGCCTGATACGACACACCAGCAGTGTTAGTCTACACTTGATTGACAGTACTCACGTGACCTATGAAGCGATTACTGTATCTAGGTCACCGCTTGTTGACATTTTTCTCCGTACAGGCATAATGAAACAGAACAATTGGATCAAGTGAATAGTTGACCGGGTTAGCAGGAAATGCAGTACTATTGAGAGGTGGATATATTTCATCAGTGGATCTTCTAGTACCTCAATGTTTTTCTCATTAACTCTCTTGTTTTGACTAAACAGGCTGTACACAGTTTTCTCTACATTAATTTCAAGTTTCCAGAACTGGCAGTATGCAGAGATGGTTGTTGTAGCAAAATTGTTTACAAATTCTGTTGTAGAATCAAATACGGAAATCGACAGTGTTACTACTATATCACCCGTCACGGCAAAGCAAGCGAGATGGTCTCAACGCATAACAAACATGGCCGCTACAGCAGTAAAATGTGTTTTATTTCCAACTTCTGAAAGATGGTATAACCACCTGGATGGACAAATAACAGAAAGACTTACATGTTTAGATTCTGGAAGTTCTCCTCTACGTTCGCATATATGAAATATGGCTGGAAGTATAAAACTATAAGTTGATATGATTAGTACACACTTTCGAGCGATATAGGAAAATGATTAATGGACGGACGAATAAGAAAGTTAGATGGAATGTTAGCTGTAGACTGTCCGGTTCTAACGAGACTAAAATGGACAGAATCGGATAGACAGAAGACTAGAATGACGAAGATAGAGCTAGAACAGTTTGTACAGAAGTAAAAATTGCATGCATCTTGCTCACAAATTTAGCAGACCTGCAAAGAATGTGACGTCATGCTCTACCGAAGGATTGCTTTGGCCAATAAAAAGGGGGAGCGCAATTTGAACAAGGGACACTGAAAAACGTTTTGAAACAGACTGGACGTAGAGTTGCCACTATGCTTTTGCCATCTACGGTTGTGTTCGGGCTGCCAAGCCATTAATGTCCAGTGTGATTTCTGAAGTCTGAAAGTAAGCTGAATTATGAAGACTATCATGTATATATTTCATTTATTACATATTATTACCTGATAAGTTGGATGATCTGGATTTTGCTGATGATTTGGCTCTCCTGTCCCATAACCGTAATCAGATGCAGGACAAATTGAAAACACTCGATGAGAGGTCACAGCAATTGGGTCTGAAAATACACAGGGAAAAGACAAAAATAATGAGAATAAATGCAGGTAATGAAAACAGGGTTGAACTTGAAGAAACGCCAATACAAGATGTAGAATCATACACATATCTTGGCAGTAATATAGACAAAGTTGGAGGGACAGACAGCGATATCAAAATAAGAATACAAAAAGCAAGAGGAGCTTTCATTGCATTGGGAAATATATGGAGATCAAGAGAAATAGGATCCAACACGAAAATAAGAATCTTCAACTCAAATGTGAAGTCAGTCCTTTTGTATGGCTCGGAGACATGGAGAACAACAAAGACAACAACCAAAAAGCTACAGACTTTCATAAATGGGTGCTTGCGTAGAATAGAGGGATTAAAATGGTATGACAAGGTTACCAATGTGGAACTGATGACAAGAACTGGACAAGTGCCAGTGGAACAAGAGATGAGAAGAAGACGATGGCGATGGATAGGACACACACTGAGGAAACCTGTTGATAGCATTACAAGGCAGTCCTTGTTCTGGAACCCCCAGGGCAAGAGAGGCAGAGGAAGACCAAGAAGTACATGGAGAAGAGAGTCGGAAACAGAGGTGAAAATGATGAGGAGAACATGGAAAGAACTTGAGATGATGGCACGTGACAGGAGGACTTGGCATGTGTTTGTTGAAGGCCTATGCTCCTTTGGGAGTGGAGGGTTATGAAATGAAATTACCTGATAAATATTATTTGTACTGGACAGCCAAAAGAATAGTCTTGCGCTCTCTCTTCCAAACCTCTATACCTCACGGTAGAAGGGGAATGGCTAAGTAAGTATGAATATTATTTGTGTGTTAATGCTAGGAATTGCATCAGTTTATTTAAATTTGTGCATGATGAGAAGGATCAAGCATATTCAGGACAACTATAAGACCTGTGATTAATATTTGGAAGGATCAAGCTGTAAAGTATTTAAGGATGTACAGGAGTAAATAAAACAAGATGATTGTTAGTACATATAACTAATTGAAGTGGTTAAGCTTGTACTGTATAACTGAAATTATGTCCTTGCTTATTATGACTTTATAACGTCGACATCTGATGACTGACTGGTCTGACATCTGGGCTTGTCAATTACAAATCTAGCCTGATACTGGCCAAGACCGATATGTTGAGTCAGGTTCATTTGACAATTCGATCATACTGTCAACTATCAGAAGCCTGTGTTGTTCATCAGTGGCAATCCCACATAAGTGGCGGAACCCAAAGTGTGAACTACAGCTGGTTCTTGGTACCCCTACTGTTGGGTCTGCCAAGACTGATAATTCCAGTGACAGTTCGGTGTCAGCAATATCAAGAATCAAAGATAAGTGTTCAATAAAGGACCTGACAGAATCCATACATGAACCAACAGCTATTATATTATTACAGGAGCAAGTCAAATGATGACAATAGTGTATTAAAGTCAAAGGACTCAAAGAACAGTACCACTAGGTTAGTAAATCAAGTATTCATTAACTTTACTAGCCACGAGAATAGTATTCCAGATCCTAAAGTGTAAAGGACAGTACTATTAATTAATTTACCAAGTTACTTGTGTTTAACATTTTTTTTCAAAGAGGAAAAAACATTCCTACCATTACTGTAGACAAGAGATAAAATTAATTCTGTAAATTATTGTGTGAATATTTTATTACTCTATTCCAAACTGCAGAAAAAAGAAATCACTATAAATATTAAATGATTCATCAATTGTACCCGAGGACTAGTTTACTTTTTACCATTGTGTTTAAAGTTTTTGTTCATTTTATTTATCCCCTAGCATCAAATTTATCAAAGGATAGTTGTGGTGAAAAGGCGCCTTAAATCATGGTACTGCTTCTTACCATCTGGGCCAGTGATTTTCACAGTCTGACTATACCTATGATGTCTATACACCACTGCTTATTTCTAAGACTGGGCTATTACTTTTAAGACCAGAACTCTTGACTGGCATTCTATCCTTGTATTATCTCATACACCTGGATATCATCTTATCTATTACTTATATAATCAATAACCTCTCGTCACAGTTGTCAGGTTCTTGTTCATATTTTTGGTGGTTTGAAGATGTTTTCCTTTTGTCCAGATGACTAGATCATCAGCAAAGAGTGCTTTTTGACAGGTGATGACATCTTAGAGGTCATTTATGTATTTAAGAAACAGTGTACAACTTAATGCTGATCCCTGGGGCAGTCCTTCCTCCAGGGTCCTTTGTTTTGATGTAGATGTGGAAAAAAAACCTTCCAGCCAGTTGTACATTCTCCCTGATATTCCCATTCTTCGCACGTACTATCCTCCAGACTCGATCACAGGCTTGTCTAAGGTCAATAAATGTTGCTAACACATTTTGTTTTTGTCTTGGTAGGCATCACCTATCTCTTAGGTGAATCTTATCAACTGATCCATTGTCTGTTTGTTTCTTTTAAAACCTAATTAATTGGTATTTAAGATCTTAGTGCTTTCTAGCCACCAATATAGCATTTTTTTATCATCCTTTCAGCGATCTTGCTTAAACCCATTGAAAAAAACGAAGCAAATAAATATTAAATAATGCAAATAGTATTTTGGTTTTTAAATATTTTTTTTTAATTCACTGCATTATAAATAACGTTTGGTGATAGCAGGAGAGGAAAGAAGACATCTGATTAAGCTGAGAGAACAAGTCATGGAGCATGTCGACCACTTTAAATACAAAACAATTTCATCCTTTTAGCTCGGTGACCGGCTTCATAACTGCCAAGTTCTTACGTCATCCGAAAATGACATTATTTTTACGTCATCCGTTTCCATCGTTACCTATTCTTACTCTCACTAGGTGTAAGCCTCGAGAGTGCAATCCTTATTCAACTTCCCATACTTTCGATTTTGCGTCATCACCAAATATGGGTCACATATTATGTGACATATTCACCACTGGGCTCTTAAGAGAAAATGTGGCCCATAGCAACCTTATCAGTAGTCTTCTTCCTTAAAAAAACAGAATCTAAACAACAACATAATTATACAGCTCCCTTTTCCTATGGAAAATTGGAACTAATAACCATTAATGCCAACGAATGCCATCAACATAGAATTTAAAGTCAAACATTTTCAAAAAATTTGAATTAAAGTACTAAATATATGACCCCTTTTCCTATCATCATCCACTCGCTGAAACCTAAACAAGTTCAGTCCTCGACTGACACTCGTCTAATTCTGTACTCAGTGTACCCATTGTATTTCTACCAAGGAACACAACTCCTACAGGTCTTTCCACTCGTCTTACTCTTTACTTCTATAGTCACCATCCTTTCCTTCCGCCATTGCGTCTAAGTTTTCACCCCTCGCTCTGCTACGTGGGCATTATCGTTATTCCCTAACTCAGCTCGCACATAAGTTCGTTTTGGACCCTATTGTGCCCCTATGCAAGATCTAGCTATCGCCTTCATCTTGCACCTACAGCTGCTATAATCAGCCCTCAGAGAATCTCTTCTCTCTCTTTTCTTTCTTGCTCCTGTTTGCTATCTCATTTAGTTCTCTATACACCTCTCATAATTTTATCTTACCTTATGGGTTTCGGAAAACCTAGCTCCTCTCAGGTCTCCGCAAGACATAGCGGCCGCCACAGCATCTCTTTGCTCCACGTTATCTATTTATCTCGTCCCTTCTCTGGAAGAAATCTATAAGTTTATACGCTCTTATTGTTAATCTCTCCACTTCCTTCCTTACCTCCATTGCTCACCAATATACAATGGCCTCTTCATAATTCCAATAATTCAGCCGTTTGCTTTATAATTTCTTAATTTACCCTTTTTTCCGTTATCTTATAACTCATAGGCTCGCTACTACGCTGTGACTTCTCAATTTTTCAATCCCTACTTATCTTAGCGATTCTCTTGTGCTCGCCATCTCCCATGACCCTTAATACCTCGCGGTCTGATCCCTCAATTAACTCACTCTTAATTTCGCCATCTCTTATGGCTTCTTCTTCTCCTCACATATTATCCTCGCCATTCTTCCATGGCCTTAACTCTTTCAGTCCCAAGCAAAAAAGTGGATTTGGCCCAAGCAAAAATGGCCACCCCAGTGCGTTTTTATTGCTGTTGTTTGGAAATAATTTTTTAAAATGTTCATATGCATAAATAACTTTGTTGTTGTATATGAAACTGAAGGTAATTGGATGTACTTTACTCTTGTGCTACAAGTATAAAAGCTTTCATTGAAAAATGATTAGTTATTCAAGGTAAACTGGAGGATTGGGCTTAAAAAAATGATTAGTTTTTCAAGGTAAAATGGAGGATATGCGCTTAAAAAAATCGCTTTAAAAATCTAAAATAAATATCTAAAAACACAAACACGTTTACTCTTAAACACGTGCGGTATTTAAAAGCATGTACTTGCAGTCGGAAATGACTTTGTGGGTAGTTATAATTAGAAACAGTCTCAAACAGAGGCACATATACTAAAGGCTTTTTAAAGTCGATTGGGCCAAGCGCGTCTAACCCCTGAGCCTTTATAAAGTCGATTGGGACTTAAAGAGTTAACCTACCTTTATTTATTCATTATTTCCAACATTTACTTATTTCTCCTTTACTCCTCATCTCCCCCTCTACTTCACTTACTCATAAACTCCACTATTTTCGCTATAGTGGCCTCCTTGTTCCTAAGCATTTCCAACGCAATCAGTTTAACAATATTTATAATTGCTTCCTCCTTTATTTCTCTTCTGACTTCGTTCCGCTTTTCTTGCTCTATCCTTCTCTATCGCCTCTTCATGTTTTTTCATCTAACATTTTCGTCAGAACTATGTCTGTTTCATCTCTTGTTTCTGGAGGGTGTGTATAATACCTTCCCTCCAGCAATCTCCATACCATGGTTCTTGAGAAGTTAAAATCAGGCCGTTTTAGGATGGCTTCTATCACCTTCTTCAATTCCTCTATTCATGGTTCATCCACTTTAATCATTTTCTTCCTCTTCTCATTCACCTCTTCTCCTACTTCTTTTCTCAATTTTTCCACCATTTCGCACCTCTACGTAAGCCATACTTTCCTCATATGACTCTTTATTTCTACATCTTGTATTTTCTTCCGCGTCCTCGTCCTCTGTGCATTCTAACTTATCTTCTTCATCTGACGATACACTGTCTGAGTAACTAGACGTCGAATCTGAGAACACGTCTCTATCCACTATTTTGATTTCCCAGTAATTAAGTTCCTCCATCACTCTCACCACAAGCCTGCGAATTTCTTCTTTTCTTTCTGATTAGTCTGTATCAAACTTTCTCTTCAGAAATTTCTGCACACACTTTAGTACTACAGTGTGGGGTTTAGCTCCTCTCAGTTCGTCTTTTATTGTTTTCTTCATCTCCTCTAAGCTAGGCTTAGCCACTTTGATGACTTTCTTCTCTTCCACTCCACTGTTAACGCTCTGTACTCTCTTTTCTCCTTCCCGCTCTCTAATTTTTGTTTCGTTATAGGCACAATGTGCTGCTAACTCTTCCTCGTCCTCTCTTCTACTATTATTTCTTGAGTTCCTCTCAGCTTCTTAATTCTTAAATCCGTCGTTACATCGATTTCTACTTGTTTTCCTGATATCTTTAGCTACCTCCATCCTGTTCTTCCTCGCTTCTAATTCTTCAAACTCCTTTTCAAGATCCGTACACAATGAAGTTATCTCTTCAATTTCGGTCACATTACAACTTTTAGCATTATTCTCCCTTCTTTGCCTCATCTCCGACATTGTTTTATCTCTCAATATTGTGAGACGTCTTTCATAATCTGATGAATCATCCGACGATACATCAGAGTTGTTATTATCCCCTCTTATACCTGTAACGCCGAGCACTTTCTGTATCTCTGAAGTCTTTTCTGTCTGATTCACTAAGTCCTGAGCATCTCTCTGTGGTTTCTGTTGAACTGTGGTCCCTTCTGGTTCCGTGTCCTCATTCTTCTCTTCCCTATCCGTCAGAAATCTCCTCTTATATTCCATCAACGGAATATCATCTTCACTCTCCCAGTTATCTTCTTCATCTGCTAGTCCCTCTCTCCCTTCTGAATTCTCTCTATCCTGCGGTTTATCAAGGGCAGCTGGTACTCTGGCTCTATTCTCCTTTTCCCCTATAAACTCCTTATTCCCCATCGTAATAGATTTACGTCTCCTCTCATCACTAATTCTACCACCACTCTTGTTCCCCATCCTTTCCTTTACCATTTTTAATTCCGATTTTACATTGGTCCTGCCAGTCTCATCTCTTACTCTATCGACATCTGAGTCCGAATAGTTCATTATACTCATCTCGTTTTCTCCATCATTTTCCCTATCACCGATTCCTAGTGGTAATACCAACGTAGTTCTTCTCCTTGGTTTAGCTCTTTTCTCTGCGTTATGTTTACATCTTTTGTTATTCTGTTTATTAATAAGTTCAGACACTAAGTCCTTCCTTTCTGTCTGCGTTGCAACCGTGTTAGTTTTCTTTTCTACTTTAATCTTATTCAGATCTAGCTTTCTCTTCAAGTTCAACTTTGGTCTCTCTCTCATACAATTGATCTCCGCTCCATTATTAATCTTACTGTTCGTTGTTCCTGTCGTCTTACACACTTGTATCTTGGCACAGTGTCCATTTTCTGTCCTAAAATTTAAATCATTTACTTCGAAAAACCTTCCACCCTTCATCTCTGGAAGAAAATTTCGAACCGCTACTCTATTGCGTCTCTTATTTAAGGGTTCCCAGTGTCTAGGTGCTTCCGAAACGTTGCACACTCTGCCTTTGTAAATAATTCTAGGTCCGTTATCTTCTCTTGGTAATCTACGTTTAAGAAAATCATTTCCTCTAACATTCCTTTCTCTATCCCATCGTCTGTCCATAAGGCTGGCTCTATTTCCACAATCTCTTCCATAGATATCCGCATAGAACATATCATTGTTCCTCCATCTATTTAAACGATTTCAAGTTCGATTTACTCGGTATCCATCTTCCTCTATCATATTGTCGACTTAAATCAGTATCTCTGCCTTGTATCCATCTTCCTCGAGTATTACTCGCTCCCCTAGGAATGCATACAGTTCTGCCCGAGTTCAGACCGCTTGACTCGTGAGCATTCCTTATCCTCACGTCTTGACCCACATCTTCTCCTGCTCCCGAAAAACCATCTCTCCTAGGAGAAGGTCTCGGTTTGTGTCCCGGCTCGTTGCGGTTGTTAGGCCCTGACCATTCCTCCGTTAGTGTGACCTTCGACCGCTGTTATTTACGCGCCAACTAGTCACCTCTACAAGAAAGTTTCTATTATAAGGGTCCACCCATCTTTCAAACGTGGTCGGTTCTTCTCGATCCTCTTCAAAGCTCACTTTATGTCCTTGACCATTAATTGTCCTATATCCCAATGACATATCAAAGGAGGCCTCCTCTCTCTCCAGCTCTTTATATTCGGAGTTACCTTGTACTTCTTTCCGCCCACAGTTCTTGGCTAGGTGTCCCTTAACATTACACAAGAAACATCTCCTCTCATTGGCTATATGAATCATTCCTCTTCTACCTTCATCATCTCTGCTAACTTCACGATGCCTGTGACGTGTCCGTTGTTGATCTGTTACTCTTGGTCTATCTCTGTCCAAGGGTCTCTGTTGTTGATCTCTTACTCTTGGTCTATCTCTGTCCAAGGGTCTCTGTTGTTAATCATTTGGTTCCTTTAATCCCCTTCCTTCCTCATGATCATTCGTTCTCAGTCGAAATCTCTTCAATAAGTTTTCTTCTGATTTAGCAAATTTTACAGCCTCGTTTAAAGTTTCTCTGTTTTTTTTCTCAACAGATGTAACCTTATCCCATCCCGTTGTAGGGCATCAATAAATATTCCGACCAACTGTGCTTCAATGTCCGGATGGTGCATGTCCCTTCCCATAAAAACTTCTTCTGCCAAACTTTTCAGTTTATCACTAAAGAGTTGTATAGACTCTCCAACATTTTGTCTGAGTTTCCTAAGTAAAACCCAGGAATATTGTGGATCCAAAATTTATCCGTTGCATTTCAATACATCCTTCTAGAGGGTTTCCCATTGTTCTGGGGGCTCTCTCTCAAACCTCCTCCTTTTAAATCGTTCCACAGCCCATCACTCGTCAAAAAAGGCAAGTCTTTTTTTTTTCATTTTCATCTGCTCCGATAGTAAACACATATCTCTCTATCCTATCAATCCATCGCTTGCACCCTCCAGCCTCTCCTCGATATGTGTCTACATTGTGCAATACACTATTGTGTCTACTTTCCAAATTCCATCTTTCTAACGCGTTTGTCATTTGTAATAGGGCCATCGTGGTGGGATCAGTTCTTTGTTCCTCCACCATTCCAATTTCTTATCCCTTCCTTCTTTTAATCGTGCTTTTATCACTTATCTAATCTTTTACAAACAAGACTAGACGGAGTTTTCTTGTTTATGACTGTTTGTTGTTTAAATTACTATAATACCCAGTAACTGTCTGCACAAACAAAGAACTGGGTCAGTAGGTGTACCTAACTACTTAGTTAATTCTCTAACTAAACTCCGCTATTAATTACCCTTAATTAATCTGGCTTGCCAGGTTTCAGCGAATGTTGAATGCACGCTGCTTCTCGCCTCGGATGGTTCTGTTTCGCCGTTGAAATTGTTTTTTTTCTTTCAAAAATTGTTCCAGGTGAGTTCTGGCTCCTCGTTGAAAATTTTCCAAAAAAATCGTTTCCAAATGGGTTCTGGTTCATCGAATAAAATTTCTCTAAATTCGTGCTGAGTGTACTGGTTCGATGAAAATTTCTCGAAAATCGTTCTCAGTGGGTTCGGGTTCCTCGATGAAAATTTCTCGACAATCGTTCTGAGTGGTTTCTGGTTCCTCGATGCAAATTTCTTGACAATCGTTCTCAGTGGGTTCTCGACAATCGTTCTGAGTGGGTTCTGGTTCCTCGATGCAAATTTCTCGACAATCGTTCTCAGTGGGTTCTCGACAATCGTTCTGAGTGGGTTCTGGTTCCTCGATGAAAATTTCTCGACAATCGTTCTCAGTGGGTTCTCGACAATCGTTCTGAGTGGGTTCTGGTTCCTCGATGAAAATTTTCTCGAAAATCGTTCTCAGTGGGTTCTGGTTCCTCGATGAAAATTTTCTCGAAAATCGTTCTGAGTGGGTTCTGGGTCCTCGATGAAAATTTTCTCGACAATCGTTCTCAGTGGGTTCTAATTCTTCGATGAAAATTTATCAAAATTCGTTCCGAGTTAACACTTTGTCATACAACCAAGTTTGACGGAGGGACCGCTAAGGTTGACGTACTGTCCTTTAGCCAAGTTTGCGACTTCTGAATTTTCAAGTGTATGACCGTTGAAGGTTAACATATTGTCATACAACCAAGTTTGACGTAAGGACGGTCTTTTAGCAACGTTTTGCGACTTCTGAATTTTCAAGTGTATGACCGTTGAAGGTTAACATATTGTCATACAACCAAGTTTGACGTAAGGACGGTCTTTTAGCCACGTTTTGCGACTTCTGAATTTTCAAGTGTATGACCGTTGAAGGTGAACATAAGTAATATACAGTGTTCTTTACGATTAGGATTGTGGTGGAGGGGCGTGACTTTTATATAAGGAAAATGTGGTGGATTAGCGTGGTGGAGGAGCGTCAGGCGGAGGCGCTTGACTTTTTATATAGCGATATATTTTAGCCGGGGTGACTTCCTCTGACGAGCAGCTTGCGTCCTATATTAGTTGTTGTTGTGTTGTGTGTAGGCTACTACAATATTTACTTATACATATATTACAACAGGTAGACAACCGTTATACGTATATATTTAGACATATATTTACACATTTTAGACGATATTTAGACATATGATTACAACAGCTAGACTATATAGACATATATTACAATATACATTACAACAGTTAGACTATACAGACATATATATATATATATATATATATATATATATATATATATATATATATATATATATATATATATATATATACATATATATATATATATATATATATATATATATATATATATATATATACATACATAGGTAACAAAGAATTTAGTAAATATATTTTATTTTTCAAATACCAATATCATATATTGGCATTGTACAATATTTTTTTCAAATAACACATAGGATCACATAGTGACGTGTGTTATTGTTCGTCCATCACGGGTGATGAAGACCAGTCTGTTCATCCAATTATTAGGAATATATTAGATTACTCTATGGGTACGAAGGTTACTGATGAGCCCGATGCGGGCGTTTAAAGATCTCGGACAAGGTGGGCAGGGAAATTTTGGTTCATGTGAAGGTTTTATTTCACGGTCTTTTCTAGCTTGTCTCCGCTGTTCCGCTGCTGCTCTTCTGGATGATTCGCATGCCGCTGCACCATTACGAAGAGATGTGCGTCAAGCAGTTCAGTCTTGTGCAGCAGCTTAACATATGTCTGGGTTTATGTCAAAGGTTTTCAATGACGTCTTTAACGTGTCTTTGAAGCGCTTCTTTTGGCCACCATGGGAGCGTTTACCCTTCTGCATCTCACCATAAAAGAGTATCTTTGGCAGTCGATGGTCTGGCATGCGGACTACATGACCCGCCAAGCGAATCTGTGACTGCATCAGAATAGTATGGATGCTAGGGAAACCAGCTCTGCCAAGAACGGCGGTATCCGGGATCTTGTCTTGCTATTTGATGTTCATTATCTTCCTGAGACAGACTGTATGGAAGTGGTTTAGCTTCATTACGTTTCGCCTGTATACAGTCCATGTTTCGCATGCATAAAGCAGCACTGGAAGCACCGCAGCTGTGTACACCTTCAGCTTTGTCTGTAGACTAATGCCACTTCGATGCCAAACGTTGGTGTATAATCTGCCAAATGTGCTGCTGGCTTTGGAGTTCTGGTGTTTACCTCATCATCAATGAAATTGTTCCGGGAAAGTGTGCTACCAAGGTATGTGAATCTGTTCACAACATACAGTTTCTCACAGTTTACCTTGAGTATTGGCTAAGTATAAACTGTGCCAGGAGCTGGTTGGTACATGATTTCTGTTTTCTCCGTGTTGATGGTAAGCCCAAAGTTGGCACAGGCTTTGGAGAATCTATCCACGCTGTGCTGCAGATCAGCCTCTGAGTCAGCACTAAGGGCACAATCGTCAGCAAACAGAAGATCTCTGATGGTGTGTGATTTGACCTTGGTTTTTGCTTGAAGCCTCCTAAGGTTAAACAATTTTCCATCTATACGATATTTGATGTAGATTCCTGTGTCCCCGTCTCTGAAAGCATCAGTCAGCATAGCAGAAAACATGATACTGAATAG
Organism: Oreohelix idahoensis; assembly: GCA_024509875.1. Classification (NCBI taxonomy): domain Eukaryota; kingdom Metazoa; phylum Mollusca; class Gastropoda; order Stylommatophora; family Oreohelicidae; genus Oreohelix; species Oreohelix idahoensis. The sequence goes on from JAMPIV010008749.1 coordinate 28,348, forward strand.
AGTCGGTGCACGTACACACCCTTGTTTAACTCCGTTTGAGACGGGGAAAGGCTCCGACAGCTTACCGTTTTCCCGAACTCTAGCCTGCATTCCATCATGCAGTTGCTGCACTACTGAGATAAATTTCTTTGGGCAGCCGTATTTTGCCATGATCTTCCACAGACCCTCTCTACTGACCGTGTCGAATGCCTTTGTCAAGTCGATGAAAGCTGTGTACAGGTCACAGTGCTGTTCTTGGCATTTTTCTTGTAGCTGTCTTGCAGCGAACACCATATCGGTGGTTCCACGTTCTTTCCGGAATCCACACTGACTTTCAGGTAAAAGACCTTTGTCAAGATGAGCCGTAAGGCGATTCAGAAGGATTCTGGCGAATATCTTCCCAGCGATTGATAAAAGAGAGATGCCTCGATGATTGTTACAGTCTTGGCGATTACCTTTACGTTTATATAGATGTATAATTTACGTATCTTTGAGATCGTGTGGGATGGTTTCACTTTGCCACATTTGCTGGAGGATCATGGGAAGATTCTCTATCAGAACTGTACCGCCATCTTTATAAACCTCAACAGGAATTGAATCGGAGCCGGGGGCCTTTCCACTAGAAAGTTGACGAATCGCTTTTTGAGTTTCCTCCAAAGTTGGTATATCATCTAGTGCTTCATTTATAGGAATTTGGGGCAGACGGGTGATGGCTTCGTCGTTAATAGATGATGGCTGGTTCAGAATATTATTAAAGTGTTCGACCCAGCGTTTTAGAATTTTTTCCTTGTCTGTGATTACTGTTTTTCCATCTGCATTAAGGAGGTGAAATGATCCTGATGGTGTTGGACCATAGACCGCTTTGAGTGCATGGTAAACATTTTTCAAGTCATGGCTGTCAGCAAAGCCTTGGAGCTCATCTACTTTATTACTCAGCCATGAATCCCGCATCTGGCGTAGTTTATGTTGGACGATTCTATGCATGTTGTTGAAAGCGTCTTTCTTTGATGTAGATTTTGGATCATTTAAATATGCTTTATGGAAATGGTGTTTCTCAGCAAGCATCTTCTTTATATCATCTGAGTTCTCATCAAACCAGTCATTTTGTTTCTTGATGGCGGGACCCAGGACCTCTGTAGCAGTGTTGTGGATCTGCTCACTTAGGGTTGTCCAATTTGTTTCCACACTTTGGCCCTCTAACGAGATAGATTTGAGACGGTCTTCTAGGGTGTCAGTAAATGACTGTTTGATTTTTGTCTTCTTTTGTTTGGTGACATCCAGCCTTTTTTGTGTTTTCTTCTCCTTTGTGCGCCTGGCTGGTTGGATACGAATTTTAAGTTTAGACACAATGAGGCGATGATCAGTCCAGCATTCAGCACCACAAATAGACTTGGTCACCCGGACATCTTGCCTGTCCTTCTTCCTAACAATTACATAGCCAATTAAGTGCCAATGCTTTGAGCGAGCGTACATCCAGGAGGTCCTGTTGCGGGTAGGAAGTCGAAAAATGGTGTTGGTGACAAGGAGGTCATGTTCTGCGCAAGTCTGGAGGAGAAGAAGTCCATTGCTGTTACAGCGGCCTACGCCGTACTTTCCAACAGTGCCATTCCAGGAGATGTTATCTGAGCCTACTCTTGCATTAAAGTCACCTAGAATTATGAGCTTATCTGCTTTAGGAACTGATGAAATGACTGCATGTAGTTATTCATAAAACTTATCCTTGACGTCATCCTGGTTTGTCATAGTTGGTGCATACGCGCTAATGATGGTGGCATGTTTTCTTCCATAAAGCAGGGGGATCTTGACTGTCATGAGTCGGTCCTTTATTCCCTTTGGGGGTCCCGCTAACTTGCCAACAAGTGCTGTTTTGATTGCAAATCCAACCCCTGCTTCTCGTCTTTCTTCAGTTCCTCTTCCGCTCCAATAGAATGTATAACCTGCACCCTTTTCGCAAAGTTGGCCCTCGCCTGCAAGTCGAGTTTCACTCAGTGCTGCTATATCAATGTTGTATCTGGCCAGTTCTCTCCCAATCAGGGCAGTTCGCCTCTCAGGTCTGTTTGCGTTAAAGTCTTTGTCAAGGAGAGTGCGCACATTCCATGCGCCTGGAATGAGGGGGAAAAATCTGTCCTTTCTTTTTCTTATGTGTCGCCCGCTGAAGTAGGGTACCCACCAACCGCGGTAAGCTGGTTAGGTAATGGTGAAGCAGGCAATGTTTAGGGCACCTTTTCTAGCCCATTCCTCATGCCATGGAGGTGAGCAGTGCTTTTCTAAAGAGGGCTGCTCAGACACTCAAGGGGCTGCCGAATCCCACTGCTGCTCCGATCAGTGTAAGACGACCATATGGCCTGAGCCGCCTGTGTGTAGGTCTGCGACTACGACTGCCAGCGTACCCACGCCTGCCGCTTCGCCGCTCGCCCTTCGCCACGTGGCTTGTTGTGAGTGGGTGGATAAATGGATGAAAGAGTGAGTTGCGCAGTGATTTGGATTAAAGTGAGGAAGAGTTGCGCAATTCGTCGACCTCACTCTCTCGCCTGGGTTTATCCGATTCCAGTGGCAAGACAAGTCAAGACGACTGGAGATGAAGTCAGGTGCAGTAGATGACCAGGGTTTTCTACGTGCCTCGCCGTGCTCCTAACGCTCCACAGCGCATTGCTGGTAATCGCCGTCATACCCGTTGAACCAATAGGTGGTTTCTTCCGCGCAGTCTATCGAATCCAGTCTTCGCATGCATGGGTAGGCAGACCCTAACTCAATTAAGGTTTATAACCAGTCGGCTACCCTCACAAAGTTTAGCCGGCCTGTCAAAGCCGTTGCCCGGGGGGTGGCCGCTGTCGCATGCTGACAGCTACGAGGAGCCACAGGTGAGAGCTGGATGCCAGGTTTGGACCAAAGGTGGCTGAGCTGCCCTGAAAAGGGCATGACAGCTCCTTCACCAGAGGTACTACGTCAAATAACATTATATGAGTATAAGTTAGAAGACGGGAGTCGTGTACAGTATTAGTAATCAGCAGTAACACATAGGAGTATACATTGGTATTATACAATATATATATATATATATATATATATATATATATATATATATATATATATATATATATTGGTGTTGCTGTCATTTTCGACGGAGTCATCTGTCAAGTTATTTGCCTATGTTTTATCATAAGTATAATTGTGTCTTTACCTGCGATGTCAGGTTGATTAGGGGGTTGTCTTCCCTTGTTTATTCATTCATTGTGTTTGACCTTTAGGGTCAAAGGTAGACAGTTCGGGCGTAGGCCGATGGGCAGATTTTTTTTAAGCGGGAGTGAGTTAGACTTCCGGCAAGCCGTGAAGGGTCCTGGTTTTTCTGAAGGGACCAAGAGTCCATTGTGTTTTTCGGGGAGAATCTTCGAAGTGACTGCTATGGCAGTTTTCCCCAGTGAATCTCTGTGCGTTGGAATGACAGCAGAGTTCCTTGTTTAGTTCTGTGGATTCGGTTACAGGTAATACCGACTTTTTCCATTACTATGCTTTCGGTGGCAGAACATGTTAGAAGATTGCCTAGTCTGTGAACTGCAGCTCACCGATCCACCATTAATAATAATAATAAATTCTTTAAGCGCCAAACACGGCGCATAAGGCAGAAACCAGTGCTCTCCAAGTTGTTCGTTGTGACGCCACTCCTCTTAGCTCTTGCACATTATTTAGGCCCAACGTTCTTCCTTCTCTTATTATTGTTCTTCTGAGTGTTTCTTTTGGTCTTCCTTTTTTCCGCTTACCCTCAGGAACCCAAGTGAGCGCCTGTAGTGGTATTCTGTTGTTTTGCATTCGTAGGACATGACCGATATATGACCATCGTCTTTTCCTTATATAGTCGGAGACATATTTCTGCCTAGAGTCTTCTCTTATTTGTCGATTAGTCTTGAATTCTTTCCAACTGATGTTCATGAGTTTTCTAAGACATTTGTTCTCGAATGTATTCAGCTTGTTCTCCAATGATTTTGTTATTTTCCAACTCTCACAGCCGTATGTTAACACTGAGATAACATTTGAATTAAACAGACGAAGCTTGGTATGTATATTCAATGATCGTAATTTCCAAATGTTAGATAATCTATTGAAGGCGCTAGCTGCCAAAGCAATTCTAGTATGGATTTCTCTTGTTGTGTCACCATCCTGAGTCATTTTACTGCCTAAATAATTGAAACTTTCAACTTTCTGTAGTTTTTCCCCGTTCAAGATGATATCAAAGGTCTCGTTAGAAAAGTTCATAGCTTTAGTTTTAGAGGCATTTATTTGGAGACCAATTTTAACCGAGAGATGACACAAATTATTTATTGCTTCTTGGGATTGTCTTGGTGTTGAACTTAAGAATGCTACATCATCTGCGAAATCCAGGTCCCCCAGGAATTTTCCATTTGTCCATTTTATACCCAATTGTTCATTGTGGGTATAGTTTCTCATAACCCAATCAATAGCTATTCCAAAAAGTAGTGGTGACATAATACAGCCTTGTTTCACCCCTGTTTCTACTGTAAACCATTCTGTATTCCCTTTATTTGTTCTAACACAACATCTTGCATTGTCATATAGCGCTTTGATTATATTCACATATTTTGTTGGAAAACCATAGATTGTAAGTATCTTCCACAATGATGGGCGGTGTAGACTATCAAAGGCTTTTTGAAAATCGACGAAGGTGATAATAAGTGGCGATTGCCTTTCCACTGATTCTTCTATAATTGTTCTTAGTGTGAATATTTGATCAATACATGATCGTTTCGGCCTGAAACCCGCTTGTTCTTCTCTGATCTTTTCGTCAGCATGCAATTTAAGTCTTTCTAACATCATGCAACATAATAATTTTCCAGGTACTGATAATAGAGATATACCACGCCAGTTATTACAGTCTGATAGATCACCTTTCTTCGGTAACTTTACAATAATACTGTCTTTCCATTGTTGTGGTGGTTGTTCTTCTCTCCATACTTCATTTATAATATCTAAAATTCTCAAGAGGTTGTTGTCATTAACTGCTTTAATCATTTCCCCTGAAATTTCGTCAACTCCAGCAGCTTTAAAATTTTTTAATCTTTTAACGGCTTGTTTGATCTCGTCCAGCGTGAATTCATCGCAAGTTATTGGCAAGGTGGTTGTGGATGTTTCATTATTAAAATCAGGTGTTACTGTTGGTGGTGGTCTGTTTAGCACCTCCATGAAGTGCTCAGCCCATCTCTTCATTTGTTCTTTTTCTGTTGGTATTGAATTCCCTAATTTACCTTTAACAGGTGTTTCCATAGCAGTAGGCTGGTGACATAGTTGTTTTGTAATTTGATAAAGGCACCTACTATTACCAGTTCTTGCAGCATTTTCAGCTTCTACGGCCAGTTCATTGATGAAATGTCTTTTATCTCTTCGAGTTTTTGTCTTCACTTCTTTATTTAACAAGTTATAAGTTTGTTTGCATGTTTCAACTGCTTTATGTGTACTTGCCGCTAGTAGTTTAAGTTTTGCTGTTTTCCTTTCTTGTATTTTATCCCAAGTATCTTCTCTCATCCATTTTTTCTTTTTATGTACTAGGTATCCGGTGGTCGCTACAGCTGCTTCTGTCATTGCTGTTCTCAGTTGTTCCCATTTAGTATCGATTGTCTTGGTGGTGATATCGTTGTCAATTTTGCCTAAAGCATCGAAATAGTTGTTCATTTTGACATTATATTCCTTCTTTATATCATTTGATTGCAGTCTGTGTACATCTATTCTTCTATTTTTATTCGGTTGGTATAACTTCTTCAGTTTAATTCTCATTTTAGCTATGCAGAGGTTATGATCGCTTCCGATCTCTGCACCTCTGTATGCTCTGACGTCTTGAACTGATGAGCGAAATTTAGCGCTTATGCAGAAGTGATCTATCTGGTTCTTAGTTCTGCCATCAGGTGAATTCCATGTTATCTTGTGGATATTCTTATGTGGAAAGATGGTGTCTGCCACAACGAGGTTTGATATTTCACAAAGTTCTAGAAGTCTTTCGCCATTTTGATTCATACAGCCTATGCCATGAGTACCGAGATATCTTTGTACTCCATCGTTGTTGTCACCTACTTTGGCGTTAAAATCACCCATGACTGCTATTATGTCATGCTTGGGTATTGTGTTGATGGTACTTAGAAGTGCTTCATAGAAGTCATCTTTTGTGGTATCAAGAGCGTCGTTAGTTGGTGCATAACATTGTACAATTGAGAGCTTGAAAAATCGTGTCTGAAATCTAGCTAATATTAGCCTCTCATTGATAGGTACCCAGCTGATAAGCGATGCTGCTGCTTTCTGTGTCATTAGGATGGCTACTCCCTCTGTGTGACGATTATCATTACTACCAGAGTATATAATTTGCTTTTTTTCTTCTGAAATATATTTTATGCCCTTCCCCGTCCATCTACACTCGCTGACACCCAATAAGTCCAACTTATAATTATCCATTTCTTTAATTACTTCTTCCAATTTTCCGTCTTGATACATAGTTCTTACATTCCAGTATCCAATTTTAGAAATCTCCTTAGCCCCCAAGATATTAGAGTGAGTCATGTTTACTGTCGAGCCTGGTTCTGTTTCGGTAACAATAGCTTGTTTTACGATAGTGAATTGTTAACTCACTGATCAACCCTCCGATCCAACCGACCGATTCGAGGGTTTCGAGGTCAGTTATAGGAAAATATCTACACCACTAGATACTCTGGTGTATCTTTTATTCTGTAATTTAACATAACATGGTGATATCCATCGAAATATACACATTCCTGATGTTTTTCTTTCGGCGTCTAAGGTGAGAAACGAATTTCACCTCCATCTTGGAAGGGTAGATAACTCTCATCCACCATTACAGAACTTATATTTTGTGCTCGAGGTAGCCATCCAAGACTGTTAGTCTTTATATTGTCCAGAAATCCAGTGACGAAGATATATTGTGGGAACCGCAGATTGGCGGGATTTATGTCTACAATAAGCATTACTGCAGGGTTGATGGTAACCTATTTAACAGAAGTACACAGCCGACGTCAGAACGAGGCCTGTGTTTTTCGGCTATTATACTACAGCCTGATAATGTGCAATTGGCGGGGAATGCCAAGTTGCACCTATGTGTCAAAGTGACTAAGGCATCTGACGCGTTTAGTCAGAGATGCCAAGGGCGACGCTACGAACTGTCATTATTGAAGAACTTTGCTATTGACCATGCACGTCTATTCTGATGTTTACCTTTTTGAATGCCAAATGTATACCTATCGATGTCAGGTCAGCATGACCTTGTTACACTGATTGTTCCTGTTGATATTATGTGTGTTCCCGTCAATAAATGTCTTGAAACATGCCTGCAGTGTCAAAGCATCCTTGATTACTGCATGTGAGAGTATGGGTTGCAGGATCTACATCTATACGAGCCTAAACACATTCGCGCCTTCATTCGCACCCACACTCAGTTCATCATACGCTCGCACTACACACCTAACAACATGTATACTGTCTTGGGCCAGTGATCACCTCAACAAGAGAGAAAGAGACGGTTACATTTCTGGTGGCCAGTTACGTGGGCTCTTCTGATACATTTCTTGTCGCCAATGTGGCATAGAAACTTACATTTCTGATGGACCAGATCTGTGGGTTTAAAAAGAACAGAGCGAGCATTTAACATTATTGTTGACATTAATGGATCAAGAAATTTACATTTCTGGTTGGCTGTTACATGTATGATGTCTCCAGTTTTGTCCCGAAAGTTACAAGAAGGACAAGTACACATTACATTTCTGATCTGTGGGTCTAAGCTACACACTGGACAGCCGTAACACACAGCGCTAATTCTACACTTGCAAGTTTTGGCTACAACAGGACAGAAATAGGTCATCAGCTGTTGACCCAGATAAACAGTACGAGCATTTATGTTATAATGCTACATAAACCACGACATGACAAGTACTGAAGTTAACATCTAGGCATTTGCTACGTGGACCATAGCTGCATAGAAGGCGGGTTCCTATTGTGAACAGTACTGCTGGTTGTTACACGTTTCAGTCAACAACAGACTTTTCTATGTGCGAGCATTCAAGCTACATTGTTCGAGGTCAAGTTTTTGTAAACAGTACGTGGAAATTGTAAACATTCAATGTTCAAGTCCTAAGTCGAGAAGGTCATAGTAACTTTTGTTCGTAAATACCACTTTATGCTATAGTGGATTTGACATTCAGTGCGCGTTTGACATTTTGTTTCTGTGTTCGCAAGGAGCAAGACATTTATTTTAGTTTCAGCTGTGACTGAACTTGTTCTGCAACACATTGAAATTGATTGCTATATGTTTATGTTACTTCTACTGTTTTTGTGTATTTTTCTGCGGGTTTTCGGTTGGTGGGTCTTACAGTAAATATGCCACATTAATCGAGGGTTACTGTAAGCGTTCTGTAGGTGCAAATTTTCTTAATTTGAAAATTTGCTAGTGACAATTGGTCGCTATTGATGTTAGCTGTGATGTAACTGTACTTAACGTTGTTTTTGTAATATTTTTGTCTGTTTTTCAGTTTTGATTTTCGAATGTAACCGTCTCTTTCTCTCTTGTTGAGGTGATCACTGGCCCAAGACAGTATACATGTTGTTAGGTGTGTAGTGCGAGCGTATGATGAACTGAGTGTGGGTGCGAATGAAGGCGCGAATGTGTTTAGGCTCGTATAGATGTAGATCCTGCAACCCATACTATCACATGCAGTAATCAAGGATGCTTGGACACTGCAGGCATGTTTCAAAACATTTATTGACGAGAACACACATGGTATCAACAGGAACAGTCAGTGTAACAAGGTCATGCTGACCGGAAATCGATAGGTATACATTCGGCATTCAAAAAGGTAAACATCGGAATAGACGTGCATGGTCAATAGCAAAGTTCTTCAATAATGACAGTTCGTAGCGTCGCCCTTGGCATCTCTGACTAAACGCGTCAGATGCCTTAGTCACTTTGACACATAGGTGCAACTTGGCATTCCCCGCCAATTGCACATTATCAGGCTGTAGTATAATAGCCGAAAAACACAGGCCTCGTTCTGACGTCGGCTGTGTACTTCTGTTAAATAGGTTACCATCAACCCTGCAGTAATGCTTATTGTAGACATAAATCCCGCCAATCTGCGGTTCCCACAATATATCTTCGTCACTGGATTTCTGGACAATATAAAGACTAACAGTCTTGGATGGCTACCTCGAGCACAAAATATAAGTTCTGTAATGGTGGATCGGTGAGCTGCAGTTCACAGACTAGGCAATCTTCTAACATGTTCTGCCACCGAAAGCATAGTAATGGAAAAAGTCGGTATTACCTGTAACCGAATCCACAGAACTAAACAAGGAACTCTGCTGTCATTCCAACGCAAAGAGTTTCACTGGGGAAAACTGCCATAGCAGTCACTTCGAAGATTCTCCCCGAAAAACACAATGGACTCTTGGTCCCTTCAGAAAAACCAGGACCCTTCACGGCTTGCCGGAAGTCTAACTCACTCCCGCTTAAAAAAAACCTGCCCATCGGCCTACGCCCGAACTGTCTACCTTTGACCCTAAAGGTCAAACACAATGAATGAATAAACAAGGGAAGACAACCCCCTAATCAACCTGACATCGCAGGTAAAGACACAATTATACTTATGATAAAACATAGGCAAATAACTTGACAGATGACTCCGTCGAAAATGACAGCAACAATTGGCAAGAGGTGTGTACAGTATTTTAAAATAACATTATATGATCACAGATTGGCAAGAGGTAGGGACGTTTTATTGGAAAATATAAAATGTAATATCACTGGGTACAGCTGCAGACCAGACCAATTATAGAGGGAGGGGAGTCGTCGTGTCCTAAAAATAGGACAGAGAGGTGCACGTGTATTGTGTTGTATTGTGTTGGTGTTGACTGTATACACCTGCCTAGGTATCTGTACATAGTAGAAGAGAGATATTTTTTGGGTAGGGAGTTTATGTGTTGTCTTGTATTGGGGTGATGACTCATGGGTGTGTTCTTGTATATACCTAGGTATCTGTGTTGGTGTACATAGTGGAAGAGATATATTTTTTTGAGTTGGGAGTTTATGTGGTGTATTGTATTGGGGTGATTACTCATGGGTGTGTATATACCTAGGTATCTGTGTGTGGTATGGTTTTTGGTTGGTGTACATAGTGGAAGAGAGATAGTTTTTTGGGTAGGGAGTTTATGTGTTGTATTGTATTGGGTGTATATACCTAGGTATCTGTATCTGTGTGGTATGGCTTTTGTGTCGCGTAGAGAGTTTAGATGTTGAAGGGGGACGTGGTGACATTGTCGGGATGCACCTGTCTCTTGCTGTAGAAATAAGACAGGGCTTTTCTGTGTTGTTCATATGTATAGACGGCTGAGTTGTGTGTTCTGAAACCGACATTATTCCCGCACTGTGCTTGTTGCGTGTTGAGACCCTCTGAAAACGTGTTTTTGTCTATTTTGTTGTGGTGTTTGTTAAGGCCTTTTGTGGTAGTCTTGTTGTAGTCGCCAAAACAGTGATACGTTTTGCTGCAGTGGGAAATCATCTCACTGCCTTCGTATTCTAATTTAAAAAGGCCCGGTGTGCGTTTGTCAAATAATTTTTGCTCGCTGCTTTTTTGACAAACTAAGCGCGTCTTACCCTCACTAGATATGAAAACGGATCTATGGTCGGGACACACTTCGGTGGGGAACCACTGGTCGTAGGAGCTATAAAACTCCTGGCGCATAGCGGGCTTAACAACGTCCGCTAAGTTACTCGCGCTAAGGGACAAGTAAAAACTGTCTGTGTCTGTCTCGCACAACTGATAATCTGCCCTATCTACAAATTTATCTAAGCAGTCATAATAAAATTCTAACATGCGCAGTTTGGCGTATTGGTAAACGAAAAAAACCTATCTGCGCGGGCAGGTCCCAACTAATTTTCTTTTCAACCATTTATACTTCGAATATGTCGTCAGTCACTAAAGTCATTTTTCTAAAGCGGGGGCAGTTTATTAATTTAGAAGTTCCCTCTCCCATCGTGAACGAGACATCTACGTGCTTCGCCTTATTGGTCAACGTCTTACCATAGGCGGCGTAACCTAACAATTTCATGGTTTTGCTGGTTATAGCATCGATTTCATCTCTATCACCCTGACGGCGCGCGTCGGAAACAGTGTCCCCAAACTGTTTAAAACACGTCGCGGGCGTATATTCAACCACCTGGTATATACAGGTGACTTCTAAGCCTTTGGCCAGGTACCAACGAAGCAAAGGCGTCGCCCACAGAATCTTGTTACCCCCATAACTCCCGATCAACGTCCTTCTGGGGGTAGTTAGGAGTTTATGTTTTTCGGCGTATTCCCGAATGAAAGGCCCAATATCATCTCTCGTGACGTCAACATTCTTGAAAATGGGCGTCATTTCAGAGAAATGCTCTTTCAAGTTGATAGGGACATGAATGTCACACTCGACTAAACCAAACAAGGTCTCGTCTCTCACAGAGGCGAGAATCTGTTGCTTCGTTAGCGGGTACCGAAATTTGGTATAAGAAGGTTTCAGGGTAGGGAAGGTGGCGCTCAGAAATCGACCGATTGATCGATCGGTTTTCTTCAAGTTTTGCCACTCACACTCCCACATCTCTACCAAGGTGACGTCACACTCGGTCTTCAAATAGGCAGCAATTTCCCGCTTTTTTCGTACAACTCAGTCAACGGTTTTTCATTGATGGGTTAACGTCACGACCGGTCGTTAGTGGGCAGTTAGGATGGCCATGCAACAGACAACCATGGAACTGGTAGACGGTGCGAGAGTCTGTGTCCCAGCCATCTACACTAATGCGCCCCAAAACCATCTCAAGGCCGTTAAACTGGGTTTTTAAGACCACATTATTTTGGTGCGACACTTACGTCAACCAGTCGCGGCACTGCACGGTATATTTATTGACCTTGTGATACCTGAAACCATCCTCCCTGTTTTGACTAACGGGAAATTCAGTGGGCTTTTTCTGCATTAGCGCCCACAAATAAAGGGCGTTGGCATCAAAACCTTTAATGCAATGCACTATTTTGCCACCTCTAATGCGCGTTTTGCCTTGCTCGTGGAACCTGTGAAAGATAATTGAGGGTCCCCAAAATATATTTTGTCGCAACGTGTTGTGTAAATCCTGCTCCTGCTTCGAGCATAAAGAGAAAGACACATTTGACGGGAGGGTTGTAAAAAGATATTTTAACGTTACGCCGGGCACCGAAATCGCATATTTAAACACATCTACCTGTTGCAGATAGGAATATATGTACTTTTTATTTTGTGGTCAAAGGGAAACCATTAATTGTATATTTTTTAGTTCAGGGTGAGATTTAGCGGTTATCTCCCTTGTCTGGACAATGTCCATTATTCTGTATGTCTATATTAGGATATCGATCATACAGCTGGCCATATATGGAGCGGTCTTGCTCTGTTTTTGCGGAAAGGTCTGCACTGTTCCGTGACTAGCTCTACTTAGGGCTTACCCATGCGCGATGAATTTGCACGGGCATTGAAGACTGTCCTTCCGGCAGTCGATGTGAAGTCTCCGAGCTGACAAGAAGTCAGCGCTCGTCTCTGTCTATATTTTTTGGGGAATGGAGCCTTTTCGATGTTAAAAGATATTTAAATTTTCCCCTGTGATAATTCTGGCTTGTGTCTGAATATCCATGGATGTGAAAAAAGGGGTTGTGTCTTATTTCTAGACGGCAGTCAGGTAAAGAGACTTTTGAATCTTATCTTGTAGTCAAGAACATTATTAAGATGGCTTTCTCCGATTGCGGGGATGTACTGAGTAGAGGAGACTGATGTTAGCCATTTTTGGAAACTTTGCCGCTTATACGGCTTATTCCTTTGTAGTTTAGATCTACATGACCTGTCTGGTCACGAGAAGTCAAGATCTTCATTAAGGTGGTTTTCTCCGAGTGCGGAGATATATTATATAGGAGAGACTGATGTTAGCCATTTTGAAAACCTAGCTGCTTGTACTGCTCATGGGTACCAAGAACATTACTGCTAAGGTGGCTTTCTCCGAGTGAGGAGATGTATTATATAGAAGAGACTGAAATTAGATATTTGGGAGCAGCCAGCCATTCGTGCGGCTGATTTTGTAGCTCCGATCTACATGACCTGCTTGGCCATGAGGAACCAGGAACAGTAGTCATTTAAAGCGCGCCATTTGCGCGGCTTATTTGTTGCAGCCAAGGTTTACATGCAAAGTCTCCACGATGTTGAATACTATGAGTTGATGCTATCTATATGATTATATGTGCTTACATGACTGTGTAATCGTCCGATGTCAGCCTATATCACTGTTGTCCATAATAAATTGTCTGAAACGTCAACAGTCGTTCAACGCTTCCTGACTTCATCATGTATTACTATGATGTCTTCATGACCCATTTATAGTATCACTGTGTGGGCGTATATGGAAACAACCAACCTTGTGTCCTCTCAAGAAGTCGTCCTTTACTGGTGTTTACTTCTACAGTGTTCGTCAGCTGTCAGTGTGTACCCAAACGACAACCACTTTACAACAAAAGTGCAGTAACATAACTAGTAACTTAAACATGCAACACAACTGGTGGCCGTCTCTTCGCTACCAGTAACATAACTGATAAGAATTACAGCATTACCTGTTCGGGGATTAATACCTTCTGCTGAAAGTGTTACTGAGGAAACATAACACTTAACATAACTGGTGGACCAGTTCATCTAGGATCTAATACCTACGTCATTCGCTTCGCTGGATCTAACACATTCTACATGAACCACTGCGACACGCTCCTATATTATCATTGCCAGTTCTTGTGTCATCGTTGCTGTTACTTTGGAAGTCAGTTCCTGTACCATCGTTGCTGTTACTTTAGAAGTCAGTTCCTGGACCATCGTTGTTGTTATTTTGGAGGCCAGTTCCGATATTCCTTCAGCGTTGGATCCTCGTCTCGCTGAACTGTGTTGCTGTTGTTTGAAGGCCAGATGCTGTGTCATCATTGCTGATATCCCGGAGGCCAGGAGATTTTGTTTCACAGTTTAAGATAAGAGGCTTTATGTTGTTTGTAAGCTGTGCCTCTGTGTTTTGATCTAATTGAGCCTTCCTCAGAACACTATATTCTTATACTTTGTTTCATGGTACATGTTTTTTGTGTTTATATGTTATATTTGTATTGATATTTCAGCGGGCTTGGTTGGGCGGTGACTTCCGTAGGGTATCCCACTTTACCGAGGGCCTACGACAGCGTTCTTTAGGGACTCAGTGTCTGAATTCGTGTTTATACCGAATTCATTGATTTTTTGTTTAGTTGTGTCAATATGTGTTAGTGTCGTTATGTTAAGTGTTATGGTTTGGATTATCATTTTTAACCTGTAGGAAGAATTTTTCCAAAGAAGTGTCATCTTGTTGGAGTTTTATAAAAGACTCTTGGAAAATCACTGAGTGATCATCATGGTTATGCACTTCTTCGGTTTCGGTAGATGGAGTTTGAGAAATATTTTGAGCTTGCGCTCTTGTAGTGACTGCATAAGCAGCCTAAAAGTTTTTTTCTTCGCAGATAGTAAACTGCTCCGGGGTACACTCTCTAACTCCGTGTATACGTCTAACAATAAGGTCCGCAATAGGATTCGGGAGCAAACACGCGTGAACATCTCCCGTGAAAAACGGAGTAGCTATGTGGATGATAGCAGTGGAATACTTTTCAAGTGACCCACCGAATGTCACACATTTTACCACTTTCCCAGTGGCACAGGAAGGATTTATGAGAGATTGTCTAACTCCAATAGTAGTGCATCCAGAATCAAAGAGAACTGAGACTGGATTATTGTTCACTAAACCTTTATGTAGAATATGAGACCCTCTTCCGTCATGCGCAACTTCAGCAGGAAGAGTGGGTAGAGGATGACCACAATTCAAAATAGATATAGTTGTTGGCTCGTGTAGTAAAATCTGCGAGAATAATCGCTCATTTCAGTAAGATTTTAGTCATAAATGATAATAAATACAACAGCCCTATTGTGTCTGACGGTGATGCTCTCACACGCCAGCATAGCGCTGAATTTAGTGCATAGGAACGGCTTAGAACCGCTCCCACCCGTTTAAACCTACTCGCGTTCCTTGTGACGTACATTTTTAACATTTTGCCCGATTTGATAGAGACTGTGGAAATTCAAGATTTATTTATATGGCAGGGCATTTGTGGTCCAAACGGATCATTCACCACTCGTATTCCTGTCACAGGCCAAGCATGAAAATTCCCGATTATTGAGATGGTCTTTATTATTGCAGCCATACTCATTTCTGATAGATATATCCCCGGCCCTAAGAACATAGGTGCAGACTTTTTAAGCAGACATCCTTGTGATGAAGATCAGAAAAATGCATAAGACTTCATTGAGCTAAGTTATCTCGCAGATTATAACCTGCCAATGAATGCATGTTTTTATGATGGGAGGTGTGTAGTAAAATCTGCGAGAATAATCGCTCATTTCAGTAAGATTTTAGTCATAAAATGATAATAAATACAACAGCCCTATTGTGTCTGATGGTGATGCTCTCACACGCCAGCATAGCGCTGAATTTAGTGCATAGGAACGGCTTAGAACCGCTCCCCCGTTTAAACTTACTCGCGTTCCTTGTGACGTACATTTTTAACATTTTGCCCGATTTGATAGAGACTGTGGCAAGACTTACAATTAACGCTTTGGCGGAAGTGTGCCGCCAACTACTATCTTAATTAACGTATTCTGTCAACTTTAACGCAAATTTAGTAGTAATCCTTACATTTTTTGGTAGTGTTACACGATTAAATACAAATTATTAACGCCAAATTCTTACCCGCCATGCACTCCCCCCGTTTCTTTTGACACATTCTGCCATGCAGATATACACGCGCGAGAAAAGCCAGCCAAAGCAAAAACACGCAGACAATTTTATTTTCATCCTTGCGGTAGCATTTCTGACGTAACTGAAACAAGTTAGTTATTTGAAAAATACATGCTGGCGGAATGAAAGAGAGGAAAAGATGGCCGCCTTGTTAAAAATTTTACTTGACGATTGTCAGTGGAAAAATTGTAAAATCTAAACCAATATCAAACTGACCATAACAATTATATGGTAATATAGCTTAAAGTTCAATGAGCAAGAATATGTTTGAAATAATATGATAGTCACAATATTAGCCCAGTTATTGAAGAAATACTAAATGTCTACGGACGCACTAACAGACTGACGGTTGTTCCTGCTTGTTAATTTTTTAACGTTAGTAGGGACGCCGGCTTAGAAATAGCGGCATTGAGGTACATTCAAATTCGCTTGGGTAAACAGAGAGTATAGGGGGAAAGGGGGGCGGTAGGAAAATGTAATCCAAAAAGAAACATCTTTTTGTATTGGCATAACTAAGGCAGGCTGGCCAATCGACTACCATACGCAGAGTTGGGAATTATTTTTTTTTTTTAAAAGAACTGCATTTGAATTCTGGTAGTCGAAGGTTTCGATTGGCCAGAGATACAAAATATTAGCAAAAAGCTTTCGCTGCTCAGTGCAAGTTGAGAAAATTTTCATTCAGTTACGCTGAGATCAGCTGTGATAAATTTAAACTTAAATAATAGATAAATATTCACAGTCTGGGCAGAGCACAGGGAAACTGAGGCCATTTCTTTGTAAAGTCAGCGTCAATTGTTTATATTTTCTTGAATTATGGTAAGGATGCTTTATGAATTACTATGTTTATTCCAACTACCAAAGTTAGATACTGCAATGGGGGAAAGTGAAGGACATGCCGGGAGCAGACATTGTTGAGTCCTCACTTTGAAATGTATCTAACTGGTGTATGTTGTCATAATTTTGTTTGAATATTATTGCATTAGAATAGTAAAAAGCCTCTGTGTTCTATGAACACTATTAAGCATGCCTGAAGCATTTATATTAAAAAAAAAAGAAACAGAAGAGAAAATCATACCAAAGGAAATGTGGTTACTCCACATTATTGTATTGAGGAAAAATATGTAAACGTAGAGTGGCGTATCTGCCATAGGGACCTGAGGTGTGGTCACAGCAAGGTGGGAGTCATGTAAAATTAGGGGCGAGTGCAACTGTAAGGCACGCGAGGCTGACCCCATACCTCCTTAGGAGAATAACAAATATAGTGAGTGATCAGATGTAAAAGGCCAGGGTGTCCTTTTGTTGCAGAGGTTCTATTTCCTGGTGCCAGCTGGTGACAGTAAACCTGCTGAGTAAGAAACATACTATCAAGTCTCCGACCCTTCATATGCTGTCAACAGATAACGGGAGGAGCTTGGTGCACGTTTGAAAGAGATTTTCTGCATCTACATAGTGTATTTCATTCTACCAAGGAACCCCATGTGATGAGTTAGGCATCTGGGTACATCTGACACTTTTGCTTTAACAAACACTGACATTTCAACATATACTCAGGAAGTTTTGGGGCGTGATGAAACTACAGCCCCTCATACACAGTGATTCTCCCTGCTAGATTAATAGAATGATAGCTGTAAAAATTTCCCACAGGACAGAGATAAATAAATAAATATATAAATATATAAATATATAAATATATATAAATATATAAATATATAAATATATATATATATTTATATATTTATATATATTTATATATTTATATATTTATATATTTATTTATTTATATATTTATATATATTTATATATTTATTTATTTATTTATATATATATATATATATATATATAAACTTTATAGTGTTGGGCAAATTGTCCACACATACTTTTAGTTGATCCTTTTTATGTAAACTATCTTGTCCTCATTTTCAAAGACCTGTCCAAGAGATATGACTGGACAGGCAAAATAAATTGTACAGAAAGATTAATTTAAAAGAAAACTTTAATCACTGTTTTATTCACTTCCTCATAGAAAATTAAAGTATTTTTGTGGTGTGTACCATCATCTCATTTCTCCCCTAGACACTAGGTACATCATACACCATACACTAGAGCCACAAGAGTGACCGTGTGAGATCTAGGGAGGTAGCGTTAGGTACCCTGCAATAATTCATCATCATCATCTTTTAGAGTCAGGGGCCTACATGTGCTTGACCTCACACGGTTTATGCAGACACCGATTTCATTCTTTATTAGAATACCATCATAACCTCTCCAGCAAAATCAACTTTGCTACATAAATTGGTAGGCTTGTCGGTGCATTTGAATTTCTCCTAGTACTACATACATCGGGGTCTGAGGTTTAGCATTAACAACAGTCTAATTTTTCCAAGGAATCCCCATATATTATTACCCAAGATATGGGAAGTGAAGAAAGTGTCAGAGCCCAGATTTAATTAAATAAATTTAAAATTAGTTACAGATTTAGTTAGAACATTTTGTATTTATCAGAATGGCAGATCTGGCCAAGTTTCGCTCTGCGGCTGTACAGACTGCTAAAGAAATGGGCATGGATGGACCAGAGCTGGTTCAATATGTAACTTCAGAATGCGACAAGTATATTGAAAGGGAGGATAGGAAGTTAGCAGAAGAAAGAAAATTACAGTTACAAATTGAGGCTGACAAAGAAATTAAGAGGTTGCAGATTGAGGCTGACAAGGAGGCTAGGGCATTGAAGGCAGAAGAAAAGAGACTAGCTGCAGAAAGAGAAGAAAAGAGACTGGCTGCAGAAACAGAAGAAAAGAGACTGGCTGCATAAAGAGAAGAAAGAAGACAGGCTGCAGAGAGGGAAGCAGAAGATAAAAGATTACAGAGGGAGCATGAGTTGCGACTAAGGGAGTTAGAATTTCAAGGCCATGCTCCTGAAAATGGTGCCAGCCCCTTTGCCTCAGATGCCACTGCTAGTCAGGGAGCCTTAACCTCAGCTATGGGTTTTCATGTAGACCATTTTGTTGAGAAAGACGATGACATAAAAGGGTATTTAAGTAGATTTGAACTTTTAGCCACTACTTATGGGTTAGAAAGAGAAAGATGGGGAGGGGGGGGGTAAAGTTGTCTCAGGGGCTTCGGGGAACAGCTAATGAAGTGTTTTCCAAAATGAGCAGGAATGACCAAGACAACTATGACATGTTGAAGCAGGCTCTTCTGTTAAGATACGAAAAGAACGGAGAGTTTTATAGAAAGAAATTTAGGAATGCCAGGCTACTGTCGGGTGAGACAAATCACCAGTTCTCCGCCCGGTTAGAAACGTATATGGAGAAATGGGCTACTTTGGGGGAAAATCCAAGATCTCAAAGAGATGATACTCATTGAACAGATGAGAGAGTCCATGGCGCCAGACATGAGAAAGTTTCTCATGGAACAGGGCGCGGAGAGGTTGGGTGAAATAATTAATGTCGCTGAAAGTTATCAGGCAGCCCAGGCAGAAGTAGCTGGAACTAAGAAGAAACCAGTAATATCAGTATAAGGCTCCTCAAAACTATAATAAATTTGATAACAGAGGTAAGCAGAACTTTGATAGGCCTCGAAATGATTTTAAAAATAGAACCTCACATTTCAATGACAAAAAGAATGATGAAAGAAAACCTTTTCATAAAGGTAGATTGTATTGTAAACATTGTAGGATGGACAACCATAACACCGAAAATTGTAGAAGGAAAACTCCAAATTTCGCTGCAATGAAAACGGGGAAAAAGGGAGTAAAAGTCAACTCTACTGAACAGCAGGAACCTTACCACCCCCCAGTGTGTGAAGAGGTGATATGTAATGGAGTCACCATAAGGTGTTTGTATGATACTGGATTGGATTTTGATTCAGGTGTGAGTTCTCACCTGGTGCAGGCAGATCAATATACCACAGAAACAGTGGAGATCCAAGCTGCAACCAAGGACGTAGCGACCATGACACTTCCAATCTCCAGGATTAATGTGAAGACGCGATATGTGGAAGGAGTAATCAGGGCAGCAGTGTTAAATGAACCAATCTACCCTCTGATATTGGGGTGTAGATATGTCTTCTTGGGGAATCCCAAGAGACCTGTGGTCATGGCAACAGTCCAGACCCGATCACAATCCAAAAAGGAAGAAGATGAACCTATAAACACTCATCCAGAGGAGATGAGAAAGGCACAGGCTGAAGATAAGTCACTGAAGCCGTGTTAGAAGAAACTCCCAAAGAGCCATACTCCTCATAAAAAAGGAGAATTCTATATGAAGAATAAATTTTTATATAGGAAGGCCGGCACTGGTTCAGCTGGTCACGCACAGCTGGTCCTTCCTAGTTCATATAGGGAGAAAGTGATGGAGTTAGGTCTTTGTTGAGCTGCTATATTGTTGGGACTATTTGTGTTCTTGTGTCAATGTCAATGGGTGTTTCTGCATGACTACTGAATCGTGCTGATTTCGCGGATATATTTAATCCTGATGCAGTAAGATGAAAACTCAACGTAGGCACATCAACAAGTGCCAATACTGTGGTAGTCAAACTCGTTACTTGAAAATTCATACATTGTTTATTGACATCACATCATACGGGACGAGACATTCAACGTAGACGGTTAATAGGTAATTCAACATGATGATAGTGGACGTATGTCCTCAATAAAAATTCAAATAAATAGTCTCAGAAGAATCCTCAAGCAAATTCTGACCAGGTCTCTGAGTTAATACATCAATAGTCATAAAGGTCATGAAGTAGTTAAGTACAAGGTTATATTGATCACGGTTGACCTTTCCTCAAGGACAGGAGATTCTCATTATACTTGGTAGTATCTAAGATCCCGATCTTGAGTATGTTCATTTATAAAGAAGTCCTCATTAACTAATCATAGTCGAACGTAGGTGCAGGTTCCTACTAAAATACATTCTAGGCATGTAAAGTTACTTAGGCATTGATACTTGAATTACCTCTTGGATTAGCCGTGACTGACCCAACGGCTTCCTAATATTATATATACAACGGAGATCCACGGTAGTTACCGACGATCCCTTTTATAGGCATTTACAGGCATATAAAAATGTATCTTCAGCTGTAAATCCATTTCGGTACAGGCTAGTTACCTGTCATCGACTAGATACTCACGACTTTGGAGAACAATCTTTATTATAATAATAATTACATACTTGATTCTTCCAACGAATCGACACTTACGTGGACGACTACCGGCTACGACTGCTAATCCGCAGGGCCGGGTCTAAACATAAATACTTTACTCAAAACACTGGTTTCGAACTCCCAAAGCTTCATTAGTAGAACTTGGGATTCTCACTTCTCAAACCCTCACATGACGTCAACTGACTGTCTAGATACACGTGCGGACGGGATAACCCCTATTCGCATTAGTGCACAACCGTGCGCTAATGAAATCAAACTCACCTATAATACTTACTATCATGTAAGTCGGTGCATAAAGTTTATTACAGAGGTAGGACCACATATTAATAATATGAGACTACCTTCATCTGTAAAGGACTGTAGAGGTCTACGAAAAGGGCTCTACAGATTCCTTACCAATCCCCCCAAAAAAATTAATTATATTAATTTTTTTTCTTTACTACTCGAGGATAGAGGTGAGTCAAGTTTACATATTCCTATTTTACCAATATATCATGATAAAAATAATAAAATATGAAATTCCAGTTAACTCAAATCAACAAAAGGTATGCATAAAAGCATACATCCACAATTGCACACCTTTGGTACAATGTGGTCAATGAAATAAACTATCATATTGGAAATATTGAATTAAAACAAATGTAAACGCAAATACAAAGAAATGATGAGAAACCAATGAATAAACAGAAAAGTGATGGATATGTATTTAAAATGAAAAGTGAAAAAATGAAAAAAATGAAAGAATATAATTTAAACACGTGTAAGGTCAACGCACTTAACCGTGTCTCTAAGTCCTTTTGTGGTACTAATTAAAGTACTAATGTTAAATTAATGTGCTTAACTACAAATATTGATCAATCCACCTAAATATTGTATAGTTAATTACATTAATCATTATTTTAACTAACTATGTATCTAAGTTTAATAATCTAATTAATTCATTTATTTCACTCTAATAGTGTTAATAATTCCTTAAATAACGGAAGTTCCATTTTTCTGTTAGTGAACAGTTAATAATCTAACAAGTTCAGTTCCACGAAGAAATCAAAGTGCTAGAAATGTTATTTCGGTGAGAAAATATAATCCTTTTCCAACGTTATTCTCTCTTTAATGTCATAATTAAGTGAATGTTATTCTCACAAAGATAGTCATATACCTTAACGTTCCATGTTATTTTGATACATAAGCATTGTAGATTTCACTTGACTGAATGTTAATGACTCTTATAATCGAGGTATCACACGTAAAAAGTTACACTCGACGAACTGTCAGTGTCGAAGTTCAGTTGTCTTTAGTGCGTAGCTGCTAACTCGATTCATTCGGACATCTCGACAAAATGTCAGCGAGAACATTCTGTGTGCCAGGTATGGATCGAATCGTGAAACTATATGGTTGGAGAGCGATCGCATACCTAGTAGATTTGGCAGATTTCACGTCCTTTGTGTTGAGGGCAGTAAGCGCTTTTTGGTCTGATTGCACAATAAAGTGTGATCCAAGCAGATATCTCTGGAGTTTGGTTATTGACCAAACAAGCCCGAGAAGTTCCTTATCTAAAACTGAGTAATTTTGTTCAGTCGGAGTTAACTTCCGTGACACATAGAGAACTGGATGATGGGTGCCATTATATTCTTGTAGTAAGACGCTTCCCACGCCGTAATTAGAAGCATCGCTGCGTAAGACAAATGGTAAATTCGCATTAGGCAACCTTAACACAGGAGGATCCGAAAAAATTTCTTTATGATATCCAACGCGATTTGATGTTCGTTAGACCACCGAATCACGTTAGCTGCACCTTTCCTAAGTAATGAAGAGAAAGGAGCAGTAATGGACGAAAGATGTGGTATGAATTTCCCATAGTATTGTACTAGTCCTAGTAGAGATCGCACTTGTTTCTTTGTTTTAGGTGTGGAGATGTTAAGGATTTTAGAGACATTACTGTCCTCTGTATATAACATACCGCGACCAATACGGTGCCCCAAAAAAGAAATATCTTGGAAACCCACAAATGCCTTTGATGGCTTAGCAGTTAAATTATGATATTGTAACGTAGACAGTAATAAGTTTAACTCTTTAAGTCCCAACAGCCAGTATACTGTACTTCCCGCTAGACTCATTTGGCCCAATCAACAGTATACTGGCTTTCGTATCTCTTGATCCGTTCTATGGCTCTTTTCTAATTTTGACAACTCAAAAACGCTATTTTCTTAAAGTATAGTCATCCATTTTGTACTTTTGTTATTTATGAATATGAACATTTAAAAAAAAATTTTCCAAACAAAAACAATAAAAATATACTGAGATGGCCATTTTTGTTTGGGCCAAACCCACTTTTTTGCTTGGGACTGAAAGAGTTAATCCTTTTAAATGTTCTTCCCATGAGTCACTGAAAAGACAAATGTCATCTATGTACGCAATTACGTTGGGATGATGAGATAGAATTCGACGCATCATGTGTACGAAAGTGGCAGGAGCGTTAACTAACCCGAATGGCATAAAATTCCATTGGAATAGGCCCCGAGGCGTCGAGAAAGCAGTGAGTGGTTTTGCCCTTTCTGTCAATGGTACTTGCCAATAGCCTTTTGATAGATCAAACTTAGAGAAGAAAGTAGAATGAGATAATTTTACTAATAAATCTTCTAAAAGTGGCAAAGGTTCGGCGTCAAATTGTGTGACTTTATTTAATTTTCTGTAGTCTACACATAGACGAATGTTATTATCTTTCTTTCTAATTATCACCATAGATGAAGCATATGGTGACAACGATGGTTCAATTATGTTTAATCGAAGCATCTCATCTAATTCCTTTTCGACATTATCTCTAAAGTGTAAAGGTATGGGATATGGACGAATACGGATAGGTGTTTCATCAGTTAGAAGAATAGCATGCTGAATAGCTGATGTATGACCTGGAATGTCAGTGAGAACCTTATCATACGTTTGAAGTAGTGATGAAACTTGCTGTCATTGATCAGTCGAAAGAGAAGAAGAAATAGTGACATCATCCCAGTTTTCCGTGGAATAAAGAGGTACAACTGGTATGGGCAATTGTACATCTTGAAAAGAAGACTCTTCTTCTTGTATAACTGACAAATTAGTATAGTTGTAAATGTGAGGAGTAGGATCGTCAGTCGCTTGAAATACTGATTGTAAATAATCAGGACGTGAATAATACTCTTTCAACATGTTAATGTGAAAGGTTTTGTGTTTTCCGTTAATATCGACGATGTAGTCAACATCGGATATTCTTGAGATGATCCTAAAAGGACCTCTCCATGTGATCAGTAGACGATTGTTATAAGAAGGCAGTAAAACAAAAGCCTCGTCACCAGGAATAAGCTGGCGAAGACGTCTATACATGTTTGCAAATAGACGAGCTTTTTCTTTAGACTCTTCGGATGATGCAGTAGCTAACCTACAGGCATCTATTATTCTCTTTCTCAAAGAGATCACATATTCATATGAGGATTGAGTTTCCTCAGGTATATTATCTTCAACCAATAAATCATGGATTAAAGACATTGGTCCGCGTGGTTGTATGCCAAAAACTAACTGGAAGGGAGAAAACCCTGTGGCTTGGTTTTGCACCTCGCGATACGCGAAGAGAGCAGCGGGTAGGACCCGGTCCCACTCCTGAGGGTGATCTTGAGTCATCTTACCCAACAACTGCTTAAGTGTCCTATTCTGTCTCTCAATTAACCCATTGGACATCGCATGGTATATTGAACTGAGAGATCTATCTATACCCAATGTCTTCATAACCTGTGACATGGATTCAGAAAAAAACTGGGCGCCATGATCCGATAGGATCTTACGCGGAAAACCAATGCGTGAAAAGATCAGCATTAAGGCTTCTGCAACACTGGCAGATGAGGTGTTCTTACGAGGTATGGCCTCAGGCCAACGCGTACACATATCGATACAGGTAAGAATATGTGTATGTCCTCTTGCAGATGGCAATATAGGACCAATGATGTCGATCGCCATTTTATCAAATGGTCTAATAGGTATGTCCGCAGCTTGGATAGGAGCATCATGATATGGACCTCTTACTTTAACTTCCTGACATGTCACGCAGGAACGACAATAGAGATTAACATCCCTATGAACGCCAGGCCAATAGAATGCGGATAGCACTCTAGATTTGGTTCGTGAAAACCCCATGTGACCTGCGCATTGAGAATCATGAGCATGTCGTAATATTCTAGGTCTCATGGAAGACGGGACCAGAATTTG
Organism: Oreohelix idahoensis; assembly: GCA_024509875.1. Lineage (NCBI taxonomy): Eukaryota > Metazoa > Mollusca > Gastropoda > Stylommatophora > Oreohelicidae > Oreohelix > Oreohelix idahoensis. The sequence continues at coordinate 53,624 of JAMPIV010008749.1, forward strand.
TGAACGCACCAATGAATCTGTTTCTCTTATTAATCTAACTAAAATACCTTTTTTAAGAGCAAATTGGTGTCTAGACTTTGCAATTGTGTTGTTATTATTTCTCTTAGTCGCCAATTGAAAAAATCTCTGCAACAAATTGTCATTCTATTGTAAATTAGCAAACAGCTCCCTTGAAATAGGAGAATCATCATCATTACTATTATGAACCGTAGGTTCAGAAGTTGATTCACGCGACAATTCAGTAGCTTGCGCTCTGGTAACCACTGCATTTGCAGCATGAATATGTCGCTTTTCCAATTCATTAATTTGCTCTGGTGTACACTCTTTTATACCGTGTATACAACCAAGGATTACATCGCTAACTGGATTCTGCAGAAGACAGGCATGGATCTTCCCTGAAAAGAAAGGTGTATGTAAGTTAATGATGGCTGTAGGGAAGGTTTCCACAGTTCCCCCGAATGTGACACACTTGACCACGTTGCCTGTGGCCAAGGAGGGGTCGATCAGAGAGTTCCGCACTCCCACTGTACTGCAGCCTGAGTCAAACAAGATAGAGCAAGGAATAGAGTTGACGTATCCTCTGTTAAATTTTAAACACCCCTTTCCATGGTGAACTGATGCAGAAGTAGCTGTACAAACTGCTGGTAGACTTGGTAAAATGTGCCCGCATCGCAGCGTTGTGATCGCCTTGGGCTGGAATAGCGTTGAGCATTCTTGACATGTCTTTACCTGTTCTAGATCGATACAAGACATAGCGTTATGTTGATTAACATTATTATCTTTATCTTTGTTACTTTGTGATTCAATTGAAGCAACATTGGAATGTTGTCGTGGCCTGCTCGACGATCTATCTCTACGTCGCGATCGAATTTGACTGTTGTCATTAAAATTGCTATAATTGCTGTTTCTGCCATCATTAAAATTTGGATGAGTCCGCCAATGAAAGTTATCACTGTTGTGATGTTGGCGAAATGACTTATTCATAAATCTATTTCTATTTTCAGGATGATATGATTGAGATCTCCAATGTTGTTTATTATTATTACCTTGATTATATTTAGGATTGTTGTTAATAAAATCTCGAGATCTGTGAGATTGCCCCCATGATACATTAAATGGAGCAGAATGTTGGTATTGTTTCCCCTTTTGAAAATGACCAAAGTTGAAATTATTATTACTTCCCCTTTGAAAATTTCTATCGCTACTTATCGAAAGATTTCTAGGGAAATTGTTTTGTTGCATAGCGAAAGCAACGGGTAAATCGTCCTTAAGCTTCGCATTGCTGACATCCATGTTGGGATGAGCGGTGCAGAAATTTTTACAATGTTCTGACATTTCTTTTATATTACCAGGCTTACGTTCATGTAGAAACGCAAGAAATGCAGGACTTACTGCCGATAAAACTTTATCGCGTAGTAATAAGTCGAAAATACCATCATATGATTTCTCTACCTTGGATAGTTCTATCCATCGTTCCAAGGTAAGACGTATCTGAGAAAGAAAATCATCAAAATTTTTGCTAGATTGTGGGAGCATAGACTTGAACTTCATTCTGTATTGATCTTCTGTCATTTGAAATTTGTTTAGAAGAGCGGCCCTAAGAGCATCGTAATCATTTTTATCTATAGAGCTAGTAGTGTGATAAACAGCCATTGCCTCTCCTGTAAGTAATCTGGATAAGTGGGTGCAATATAATGATTTGTCCAAGTTGTACGACCCACATGTAGCCTCAAATCTGTCCAAAAAGAATATCACATCGTCGGTCGGTGGAGTAAACTTTGGCAATTTGAGATGAACCTCTCTAAAATTCTTATGTCTAGATGAAGACTTGCCTTCCTGAGTCTTTTGTTTATTACATTCCCTTGACAACCTTATTCTAACAAATTCCAATTCGGCAAGTTTCAAATCATGCTGCCGTTTTTTATCATTCTCATCTGTCTCAAGCTGAAGTCTTTTTGCATTTTGTTCAGCTATTAATCTTCTTTCTTCCATTTCCTTTTGTTTAACTTCCATCTCCTTTTGTTTAACTTCCATCTCCTTTTGTTTAACTTCCATCTTCTGTTCTGCCTCACGCTGAAATCGTTTCTCTTCTAATTCAGCGGCTAACCTCATTTTTTTTCTCCTCTTCCTCCGCCATAAATTTCCTCTTCTTTTCATCTTCCTCAGCTGCTAGTTTCATTTTTTTCTCATTTTCTTCAGCCTCAAGCTTTTTATGTTCCAGTTCCATCTGAAGATTTTGTGATTTTAATTTTTCTGCCTCTAATCTTTGAGATTCCAACCTTTGAGATTCTTTATATTCCGTCATAGCAAATGATCTAATCTCTTCAGGAGGTATATTAAGCGCCTTAGCCTGCTTAATAAAATAGTCTAAGGTAGACATTATTCAATATTATTCTGAAATACTTCTACATAAAAGTGTTACTATAACAAGTGGTCTTCGTTCCTGTCCTAGAACGGTAAATTCACGTCATATAATAGGCAATTATATTAATAATTAATAAAGTAATTTATGCAATGAAATGTTATGAAAGCAATAACGTGACAGACAATAGGCACAATACTGACACGTCACAATAATCAAGGACAAAGGAACACAATCGTAGAAATCAACTAAAATAAAAATGTGGAACTAAAATAGGATGTCGTAAAAAATTACGATGACATCTACGATCAGATAATACACAAGACAGTTGACAACACAGTGTATAGACATCAATGGTGTAAAAAACTGAACAAAAGTCAGGATAGAAGGACGTAGTATACAAACAAAATACATTATAAAACTAAGGTACGAGTAAAAATAACTACGAAAACAACGATTAAAACTTGACGGAACAGCTAAAACAGTCAGGTGTCACAGACTACCAGACACAGTGGACCAAAGTTCCTTCTATGCTCACGCATACGAACATTCCATGGAGGGAAGTCTGCAAAACAATTCCTATAGAACACTCAAGACGGACCTGTGGTGAAACTGGTATTTTTCCGTCCTAAGTCGCTATTCACAACCTCCCACGTAAACACATAGAACATGGAACATGAAACATGAATAAAAAATAGTGGACATATTACTAAGCCAAGGCACAGCTAAACGTAAAACGGTGTAATAACAACACGACGTTTTTACTTATCTCAACCGGCTAAAAAAAAGAATATCCCTCGCATCCGGGACTGCATGTTTGAGTCATCTACTTGAAGTACTGTAATGACGGAGTCAAATGTTGAAACTTGACAGTTAAAGTCCCTGGTTTGTCCTTGACATAGGATGCCTGTTAAAAGTGCTGCAAGGTCCGGGATGTGGTCGCCTTGAAAGACAGCATACTTCTATTCAACCGAGTTTGAATGCAGACTTGAGTTCAATTCCGCTACTGAAAACTGGATATTTTCAGAGCACACTGCGCCGCCATATTGTTGAGCTGCTATATTGTTGGGACTGTTTGTGTTCTTGTGTCAATGTCAATGGGTGTTTCTGCATGACTACTGAATCGTGCTGATTTCGCGAATATATTTAATCTTGATGCAGTAAGATGAAAACTCAACGTAGGCACATCAACAAGTGCCAATACTGTGGTAGTCAAACTCGTTACTTGAAAATTCATACATTGTTTATTGACATCACATCATACGGGACGAGACATTCAACGTTGACGGTTAATAGGTAATTCAACATGATGATAGTGGACGTATGTCCTCAATAAAAATTCAAATAAATAGTCTCAGAAGAATCCTCAAGCAAATTCTGACCAGGTCTCTGAGTTAATACATCAATAGTCATAAAGGTCATGAAGTAGTTAAGTACAAGGTTATATTGATCACGGTTGACCTTTCCTCAAGGACAGGAGATTCTCATTATACTTGGTAGTATCTAAGATCCCGATCTTGAGTATGTTCATTTATAAAGAAGTCCTCATTAACTAATCATAGTCGAACGTAGGTGCAGGTTCCTACTAAAATACATTCTAGGCATGTAAAGTTACTTAGGCATTGATACTTGAATTACCTCTTGGATTAGCCGTGACTGACCCAACGGCTTCCTAATATTATATATACAACGGAGATCCACGGTAGTTACCGACGATCCCTTTGATAGGCATTTACAGGCATATAAAAATATATCTTCAGCTGTGAATCCATTTCGGTACAGGCTAGTTACCTGTCATCGACTAGATACTCACGACTTTGGAGAACAATCATTATTATAATAATAATTACATACTTGATTCTTCCAACGAATCGACACTTACGTGGACGACTACCGGCTACGACTGCTAATCCGCAGGGCCGGGTCTAAACATAAATACTTTACTCAAAACACGGGTTTCGAACTCCCAAAGCTTCATTAGTAGAACTTGGGATTCTCGCTTCTCAAACCCACACATGACGTCAACTGACTGTCTAGATACACGTGCGGACGGGATAACCCCTATTCGCATTAGTGCACAACCGTGCGCTAATGAAATCAAACTCACCAATAATACTTAATATCATGTAAGTCGGTGCGTAAAGTTTATTACAGAGGTAGGACAACATATTAATAATATGAGACTACCTTCATCTGTAAAGGACTGTAGAGGTCTACGAAAAGGGCTCTACAGTCATACTATCCCCTTCAGTGGTCACATGGGGATTAGCGCAACAATACAGCGTATAGCTTGTCATTATTTCTGGCCAGGGGTAACGGAAGACATAAAGAGATATGTAAAATCCTGTCCCGAATGCCGGAGAGTAGCTCCAAAGCATTGGACTGCTCCAGCAACTCTAGGGGAAATGCCCATAGTGGGAACCCCTTTTGAGAGAGTTGCAGTGGATATTGTGGGACCTCTCACACGGAGCAAGAGGAGGAACAGTTACATCCTTACTCTGGTAGACACTTTTTCTATGTGGGGAGAGGCAGTAGCCCTGTCATCAATCGATTCAAAACCAGTGACAGAGGCATTACTTACGATATTCACACGGTTAGGATTCCCGCATCAAATCTTGACTGATAATGGCTCTCAGTTCAAGGGGAAGCTAACTGAAGAGGTTTTCCGGTTGTTTCAAGCCAAGCACTTCCATTGTAGTCCGTATCACCCCAAAAGGAACGGCCAGGTAGAGAGGTTCAATGGGACTCTCATTTCTATCCTGAGGAAGCTGGCACATGAGAAACCTGATACGTGAGACTGTGATAAATTTAACCGTGATACAACGTTAAAATATCTCCAAAGATAAAATGTAGGGATAAAAAATAATGCGTAAGCTACTAGAAGACATGATCGCCCATGCCGCGGTTCACTACCCGCCATGGAAACTAACTTGTTAGACGTGAAGGCAAAACGTTTACCCTTGTAGACGGGATGAGAACGGAGATCAAAAGGAAAATATGACTGAACATGTGCTTGAAACTAGCAAGGCTAAAAAGACGCAATTGGTGGGGAAAGGAAAAAAATTCACGTCCCCAAGTTGACACAAGGTAAAGAAATGGACAAAAGGGACCTTAGCTATTATACGCAACAGTCATTTCTTGGACGCTTTTACGATACTGAGTCCTTTATTTGAATTCAGCGGCAAACGCATTACAGAAGATGCTCGAACATATTTCAAAAAAACAACTAACCTTGAAAAAGTAACTTTTTCTTAATAATAATGTTAGGAATATAAAACCTAGCTGGCCTGATGGCCCATCTTGAGCAGAGAAATAATATGCTTTCATTTATACAGACGGATAGATAATAATGAAGATATTGACAAAAGACTGTGTTGTTCATATCAGAGAGCGACTGCATTGAAAAAAAAAATGTCACTAATTTTCAAAAAATTGCGGCCTTGAGACTCAAGTGCTAAAATCTAGTTGGAATGAAAGAGAGGGGGAATTAGTGGAAAGTTGTGGCTAAAAATAACTCTAGAGGCAGATTCGTGTAGGAAATGCATGTATAAACAAGTGTGTTTTTGTAAAAAAACGCCTAGTTGGAATGAAAGAGAGGGGGAATTAGTGGAACGTTGTGGCTTAAAATAACTCTAGAGGCAGATTCGTGTAGGAAATGCATGTATAAACAAGTGTGTTTTTGTAAAAAACGCAAGTAGAGACAGACGGACCAACAGACAATAATACATACTTGACTGAGGTATGACTGAATTGACTTTTGGTAGGAGGTTTGAATTTTGAAAAGGGGGAAAGGCGTTGATTGGCCATAGATGATCATATTATCGGCGCACAGACGCGCATTTTTGCCATTCAACATAAATTGTCCAGTAGTAGACACAGTAATTCTTCAGTGGTGTAATTCCCAGAAGCTAATTGCAATATTTAGAGGGACGCCATACTAGAGCCAGCAGCTCAGCTGAGTTTTGCTAGCATATAACTGTGTTCTCTATTCATAATTCTGAACTGTGAGTTTTTATTTGGCACCAAAGTGGTGTCAAATGCTATGTTGAAAAATACAAGTGTGGACCAGTGCAGTCTGGTATTTTGTCAGAGCAGCCTTAAATTGCCCCCAAGCACGGAGAGGTGGGGCCACCAGATTCCAGCACCAGAACTACTCAGTCAAGATACGTGAGCGTCTGGCCTGCTGGACATTCACCAACTTATTTTCTAACTAACACACCAACTATATTCCCATCAACTAGAACATACCATGTTGGGAAATAAACTTGTATTCCTCCCATCAGTAAATGGACAATTTTTGGTAGTCATAGACAGGGAGTGATGAAGCCACCCCAACAGCACATCCATTAATCGTTCTCCCAGAGAAATTACAAATATAAACAGTAGTAATATTAACTAGTCTTGTAAAATACATATGTACACACCTTTCATTTATTATGCCATATATTCATGCATTTCATTCATAATTTCAAAACCTTTCATATGTTCTGACCAAAATAAAACCTTGGTTCAGAACAAATAAACTTAAAGAAAATTTAATATCAAAATTTTAAACAGCTTGAGTTAGTTCATTGTGTTATAAATTTTATTAATATTATTAGACTTATTAAATATCTGTGTGTGTGTGTATGTAATTTACCACAACACATTCCATATCAGTACACTAGATTTTTAACGTAGCCACATTCATTAGAAAAAAAAAGATATGTGTGAGGTCGTAAGTGGTAGCAAGAAGGGCCTTCTGTAAATTCACAGCTACATTTATCTCAGGAGCCTTCACAGCTGACCTCATGCATCACACTAGGTAATATCACCACCATACAGTACCATCAAAACCACTACATATATTGGGGTCTTGTCCAGGGATAATTAGCTTAACAGTAATATTAGGATCTCCTGGTGGGAGAATTAAATTAGGGGAACAAATTGTAAAAATTAAAAGTGTCCCTTAAAATTAAAAGTGAAAATAAAAGTTGGTGAATCTTCACAGCCAGTGGTAATTAATTAGTTAACTGGCTAATTAGAATTACTTTAGACTATAGTAATTAGAATTACTTTAGTGGTTAGTGATTTTTCTTGCTCATTGCTAAATTGTCTAAAAAGTATGGCGGAGCTGGCAAAGTTCAGATCAGCTGCTGTGCTAACGGCGAGGGATATGGGAATGGATGGTCAGGTTTTAATTCAGTATGTAACGGCTGAATGTGATAAGTATATTGAAAGGGAAGATAGGAAGGTAGCTGAAGAGAAGAGGTTACAAATTGAGGCTGATAGAGAACTTATGAGGTTGCAGATTGAGGCTGACAAAGAGGCTAAAGCATTAGAGGCAGAAGAAAAACGACAGCAAAGGGAGGCAGAAGATAGAAGGTTGCAAAGGAAGCACGAATTACGACTAAGGGAGCTGGAGTTACAAGGCCAGGCTCCTGAAAATGGTGCCAGCCCTTTTGCCTCAGATGTTACGCCCAGTCTGGGAGCCTCAACATCAGCTATGGGGTTTCATTTAGACCATTTTGTTGAAAAAGACGATGACATCGAGGGGTACCTCGGACGTTTTGAGTTATTAGCTACTACATATGGGTTAGAGAGAGAGAGAGGTGGAGTTTAAAGTTATCACAGGGACTGAGAGGTACTTCTTATGAAGTCTTCGCAAAAATGAACAGAGAAGACCAAGACAATTATGACATGTTAAAGGAGGCTTTGTTATTAAGGTACGAGAAGAATGGTGAATTTTATCGTAAGAAATTTAGAAATGCCAAACTGTTGTCTGGGGAGACATACCACCAATTCTCTGCCAGACTGGAAACCTATTTGGAGAAATGGACGGCTCTGGGGAAGACCCAAGAACTTAAGGAGATGATCATGATAGAGCAATTGAGAGAGTCCATGGCTCCAGACATGAGAAAATTTCTCATGGAACAAGGTGCAGAGAAGTTGGGGGAGGTTTTAAATATCGCTGAGAGGTATCAGGCAGCCCAGGCAGAGGTAAGTGGTGCTAAAAAGAAGCACATAGACAATTTTAAAGCTCCACAGCAATTTAATAAATTTGATAATAGAGAACAGGGAAATAAAGGTAGGACAAACCTTGAACGGCCAAGAAATGACTATCGAGACAGAAACTCACAGTTCAATGACCAAAAATCCAATGAAAGAAAACCGTTTAACCAAGGAAAAAGATGGTGTAAATGGTGCAAGAAAGATAACCATAACACCGAATTTTGTAGAAGGAAACCTTCAAACATTGCTGCAATGAAGTCGGGGACTCAAAGATTAAAGGTTAATCCTAATGGACAGCAGGAACCTTATCACCCCCCAGTTTGTGAGGATGTTATTTGTAATGGGGTCACCATAAGGTGCCTTTATGATACAGGTTTGGATTATGATTCAGTTGTGAAGTCTAGCCTAGTGGACCCAAGTCAGTATACCACAGAAACAGTGGAAATACAAGGGGCAACTAAGGACATACCACTCATGACACTTCCCATCTCAAGGATAACGGTGAAAACTCGCTATGTGGAAGGAGAAATCAGAGCAGCAGTGATAGATGAACCAATCTACCCTCTGATATTGGGGTGTAGATACGTCTTCTTGGGGAATCCCGAGAGACCTGTGATCATGGCGACAGTGCAGACCAGGTCACAGAAGAAGGAGGAAGAAGGTGAACCTATAAATGCTCATCCAGAGGAGATGAGGAAGGTGCAGGCTGAGGATAGGACACTCAAGCCATGTTTTAAAAAATTGCCCAAATGCCACACACCTCCGAGCAAGGGGGAATATTTTATGAAGAACAAACTATTATACATGTTGAACTCATAATGGCCTTCCGAGGTGCTGAAGGCTAAATAAGGTCGAACCTCAGGCTTAACTGGAATTTGGTAATAGCCTTTGCTAAGATCCACCTTAGAAAAATATTTTGCCTTGTTCAGTCTGGCAAATAGTTGAGTAGTATCGGTAATGGATCCACCTGACCTTCTGTGACAGAATTGAGTTTCCTGTAATCTATGCACAGTCTATGTTCTCCCGATGGTTTCCGCAACAAAACCACACAGGAACTATAAGGAGACTCACTGTGAGAAATAATCCCTTCTTGTAACAAATATTCAATCTCCTCTTTCAAAGCTTTTTCCTTAGCGAACGGAATAGAACAGGGCCTCATACAGATAGGTGCTGGGTCTAGTAGTTTCATATCATATTCCAACAAATTTGTGTGCCCCGGTTTATCCGTTAACACATCTGTATGTTTTTCAAGGACCTGTTGAACCTTCTCCATCTGTCCTTTTGTCAGGTGATTACTGATTTTCACCTGTGCAAACGTTTCACTGGGTTTCAGTGGATATTCGAATGAGGGGAGCGGGTGATTTTTCATTTCAATTGCGATAGACAAGGCCATTACACGTGTTCCTTCCTGGATTTGTCTGTCCAGATATTTCTTCAAAAGGTTCACATGATAGACTTTTTCCTTTCCCTTTTTGTCTATCTTATAATTTGTTCTGGATACCTTCTCCAAAACTGTGTAAGGCCCTTGCCATCCGATCTGAAGTTTCTTGTTGCTGCCTGGCAATAGAAGAAGCACCTTCTCCCCCACAGCAAGTTCCCTATCCTTAGCTTTCTTATTATAGTAAGCCGCATGTTTTTTCCTGGCTTGTCTTAAATTATCATTTGCCAGTTTCCAATTAGTTTTTAGACGAGTGGTCAGTTCGTTCACATATTGATATGATGAGGTAACAGTCTCCTCTGCCTTCTCATCTGTCCAGGTCATTAACAAAGCTTCTAGAGGACCTTTTATTGGCCTTCCAAATAAAAGTGTTGTGGGTGCCATTCTGGTTGAATTATGGGGAACTTCCCGGTACGCAAACAAGGCGGCGGGCAAGTATTGGTCCCTGTAGTGGTTTTGATGGTACTGTATGGTGGTGATATTACCTAGTGTGATGCATGAGGTCAGCTGTGAAGGCTCCTGAGATAAATGTAGCTGTGAATTTACAGAAGGCCCTTCTTGCTACCACTTACGACCTCACACATATCTTTTTTTTTCTAATGAATGTGGCTACGTTAAAAATCTAGGGTACTGACATGGAATGTGTTGTGGTAGATTACATACACACACACACAGATATTTAATAAGTCTAATAATATTAATAAATTTTATAACACACTGAACTAACTCAAGCTGATTAAAATTTTGATATTAAATTTTCTTTAAGTTTATTTGTTCTGAACCAAGGTTTTATTTTGGTCAGAACATATGAAAGGTTTTGAAATTATGAATGAAATGCATGAATATATGGCATAATAAATGAAAGGTGTGTACATATGTATTTTACAAGACTAGTTAATATTACTACTGTTTATATTTGTAATTTTTCTGGGAGAACGATTAATGGATGTGCTGTTGGGGTGGCTTCATCACTCCCTGTCTATGACTACCAAAAATTGTCCATTTACTGATGGGAGGAATACAAGTTTATTTCCCAACATGGTATGTTCTAGTTGATGGGAGTATAGTTGGTGTTGTTAGTTAGAAAATAAGTTGGTGAATGTCCAGCAGGCCAGACGCTCACGTATCTTGACTGAGTAGTTCTGGTGCTGGAATCTGGTGGCCCCACCTCTCCGTGCTTGGGGGCAATTTAAGGCTGCTCTGACAAAATACCAGACTGCACTGGTCCACACTTGCATTTTTCAACATAGCATTTGACACCACTTTGGTGCCAAATAAAAACTCACAGTTCAGAATTATGAATAGAGAACACAGTTATATGCTAGCAAAACTCAGCTGAGCTGCTGGCTCTAGTATGGCGTCCGTCTAAATATTGCAATTAGCTTCTGGGAATTACACCACTGAAGAATTACTGTGTCTACTACTGGACAATTTATGTTGAATGGCAAAAATGCGCGTCTGTGCGCCGATATTATGATCATCTACGGCCAATCACCGCCTTTCCCCCTTTTCAAAATTCAAACCTCCTACCAAAAGTCAATTCTGTCATACCTCAGTCAAGTATGTATTATTGTCTGTTGGTCCGTCTGTCTCTACTTGCATTTTTTTACAAAAACACACTTGTTTATACATGCATTTCCTACACGAATCTGCCTCTAGAGTTATTTTTAGCCACAACTTTCCACTAATTCCCCCTCTCTTTCATTCCAACTAGGCGTTTTTTACAAAAACACACTTGTTTATACATGCATTTCCTACACGAATCTGCCTCTAGAGTTATTTTTAGCCACAACTTTCCACTAATTCCCCCTCTCTTTCATTCATCTAGATTTTAGCACTTGAGTCTCAAGGCCGCAATTTTCTGAAAATTAGTTACATTTTTTTTTCAATGCAGTCGCTCGCTGATATGAACAACACAGTCTTTTGTCAATATCTTCATTATTATCTATCCGTCTGTATAAATGAAAGCATATTATTTCTCTGCTCAAGATGGGCCATCAGGCCAGCTAGGTTTTATATTCCTAACATTATTATTAAGAAAAAGTTACTTTTTCAAGGTTAGTTGTTTTTTTTGAAATATGTTCGAGCATCTTCTGTAATGCGTTTGCCGCTGAATTCAAATAAAGGACTCAGTATCGTAAAAGCGTCCAAGAAATGACTGTTGCGTATAATAGCTAAGGTCCCTTTTGTCCATTTCTTTACCTTGTGTCAACTTGGGGACGTGAATTATTTTCCTTTCCCCACCAATTGCGTCTTTTTAGCCTTGCTAGTTTCAAGCACGTGTTCAGTCATTTTTTCCTTTTGATCTCCGTTCTCATCCCGTCTACAAGGGTAAACGTTTTGCCTTCACGTCTAACAAGTTAGTTTCCATGGCGGGTAGGGAACCGCGGCATTCGCGATCATGTCTTCTAGTAGCTTACGCATTATTTTTTATCCCTACATTTTATCTTTGGAGATATTTTAACGTTGTATCTCGGTTAAATTTATCACACATCTCCCCACTTGAAAACATGCCTACGGCAAGTTCCAAAACCAGTGATACACATAGATAAAATTACTCCTCACGCCTGCCACTACTCTAATTTTGATCACAGGGGTGCCGACTGAGGAAATCTGCACCGACATTCAATTTGCCTGGGATATATTGGATACTAAACTGATAAGGTTGAAGCAATAAAGACCACCTCAGCAATCTTGCGTTTTCATGCTTAGCCTGAGATAAGAATACGAGGGGCTGATGATCCGTCTGGACCACAAAAGTCCTACCATACAGATAGATTTGAAACTTCTTTATTGCCCAGATTAACGCTAAACATTCTTTTTCGCTTGTGGAATATCCTTGTTCCGCCTTATTCAATTTGCGGCTTGCATAAGCGACTGGGTTCAGTTCCCCATCAGGTGAAGATGATCTTTGCAACAAAGCCGCCCCGAGTCCTACATTACTTGCATCGGTTCTTAAGACAAAGTCCTGTGTCAAATCAGGCAGTTTGAGAATAGGCTTGCTAGTGAGTTTTTCCTTTAACTCTTGGAACGCTAATTCACATTGCGCAGTCCAAATAATTTTATCTGGAAGTCCCTTGCGAGTCAGATCAGTCAGAGGAGCACAAATAGAGTTAAAATTTTTGATGTATTTCTGATAAAATCCGCATAACGACACGAATGATCGCACGTCCTTTTTTGTTTGTGGTCTAGGTGCTCTCTGCAGTTTTTCCAAGTTCTTGGGATCAGGGGTCATGTTACCCTGATATACAGTGTGTCCCAAGAATTCCAACTCTTTGCATCCAATACAACATTTTGTTGGCCTAGCAGTTAAGTTCGCCTCCCTAAGCCTCTCAAATAACATTTTTAGGGAGGTAATGTGTTCTTCAAATGTCTCTGTGGCGACGAGAATATCATCCATGAAATTCTTGATACATGGGTTATTCAGGGGATCCAACAATTTGCGCATCATCCTTGAAAATACACTCGGAGCATTTTTCAGTCCGAATGGTAGCATGTTGAATTCATAATGTCCATCCGAAGTGCTAAAAGCCAAATAAGGTCTCACTTCAGGCTTCACTGGAATCTGGTAATAGCCTTTACTAAGATCCACCTTTGAAAAGTATTTTGCCTTGTTCAGTCTGGCAAATAACTGTTTTGTGTCTGGTAATGGATCCACTTGTCCTTCTGTGACAGCATTCAGTTTCCTGTAATCTATGCACAGTCTGTGTTCCCCAGACGGTTTTCTCAACAAAACGACACTAGAGCTAAAAGATGATTCACTGTGTGAAATAATCCCCTCCTTCAACAAATAATCTATTTCTTCTTTCAATGCCTTCTCCTTCGCGAACGGAATAGAATAGGCTCTCATACAGATTGGGTTTGAGTCTACCAGTTTCATGTCATACTGTAGCAAATTTGTATGGCCTGGTTTATCTGTTAATACATCTGTATGTTCCTCCAGAACCTGTTGAACTTTCTCCCTCTGGTTTTTAGTCAGGTGCTTACTGACTTTTACCTGTGCTGCTGTTTCACAAGGATGTAATGGGTATTCATGTGAGGTGAGTGGTTCCTTTTGCATTTGAGTTGCGATAGCCAAGGTCAGTAAGGGGGTGCTTTCCTGGAGTGGTCTGTCCAGATACTTCTTTAACAGGTTTACATGATAAACTTTCTCCTTCCCCTTTTTGTCAATTTTATAGTTTGTTCTAGACACCTTCTCTAGAACCGTATATGGACCTTGCCATCCAATTTGTAATTTATTCTGGCTTCCGGGTAGTAGAAGCAGCACCTTCTCTCCCACAGCTAGTTCTCTGTCCTTTGCCTTCCTATTAAAATATGCTGCATGTTTCTTCCTGGCTTGTTTCAAATTATCATTTGCCAGTTTCCATCCAGCTTTCAAACGAGTGGTCAGTTCGTTCACGTATTGATAAGATGAGGTAACAGTCTCTTCCGCCTTCTCATCTGTCCAGGTCCTTAATAGAGCTTCTAATGGACCTTTTATTGGCCTCCCAAATAGCAGAGTTGCGGGAGCCATCCCGGTTGAACTATGTGGTACCTCCCGATACGCAAACAATGCGGCGGGCAGGAATTGATCCCACAGATCCGGTTTTTCGTGTGCCAGCTTTCTCAGGATAGAAATGAGAGTCCCGTTGAACCTCTCTACCTGGCCGTTCCCTTGTGGATGGTACAGACTACAATGAAAGTGTCTGGCTTGAAATAGCTTAAAAACTTCTTCCGTTAGTTTCCCCTTGAACTGAGAGCCATTATCCGTCAAGATTTGATGCGGGAATCCTAATCGGGTAAATATTGTAAGTAGTGCCTCTGCTACATGTTTTGAATCAATTGATGGCAGGGCTACCGCCTCTCCCCACATAGAACAAGTGTCCACCAGAGTAAGGATGTAACTGTTCCTCCTCTTGGTCCGAGTGAGAGGTCCCACAATATCCACTGCAACCCTCTCAAAAGGTGTTCCCACTATGGGCATTTCCCCTAGAGTTGCAGGAGCAGTCCAGTGCTTTGGAGCTACCCTTTGACATTCTGGGCAGGATTTGACATATCTTTTTATATCCTCCGTTATCCCTGGCCAGAAGTAATGACAAGCTATACGCTGTCCTGTGGCGCTGATCCCCATGTGACCACTGAAGGGAATCGCATGCCCGAGTTCCATCACTTTATCCCTATATGAAGTGGGAAGAACCAGCTGGTTGTGACCATTTGTTCCAGTTCCGGCCTTCCTGTATAATAGTTTGTTCTTCATAAAATATTCCCCCTTGCTCGGAGGTGTGTGGCATTTGGGCAATTTTTTAAAACATGGCTTGAGTGTCCTATCCTCAGCCTGCGCCTTCCTCATCTCCTCTGGATGAGCATTTATAGGTTCACCTTCTTCCTCCTTCTTCTGTGACCTGGTCTGCACTGTCGCCATGATCACAGGTCTCTCGGGATTCCCCAAGAAGACGTATCTACACCCCAATATCAGAGGGTAGATTGGTTCATCTATCACTGCTGCTCTGATTTCTCCTTCCACATAGCGAGTTTTCACCGTTATCCTTGCGATGGGAAGTGTCATGAGTGGTATGTCCTTAGTCGCCCCTTGTATTTCCACTGTTTCTGTGGTATACTGACTTGGGTCCACTAGGCTAGACTTCACAACTGAATCATAATCCAAACCTGTATCATAAAGGCACCTTATGGTGACCCCATTACAAATAACATCCTCACAAACTGGGGGGTGATAAGGTTCCTGTTGTCCATTAGGATTAACCTTTAATCTTTGCGTCCCCGACTTCATTGCAGCAATGTTTGAAGGTTTCCTTCTACAAAATTCGGTGTTATGGTTATCTTTCTTGCACCATTTACACCATCTTTTTCCTTGGTTAAACGGTTTTCTTTCATTGGATTTTTGGTCATTGAACTGTGAGTTTCTGTCTCGATAGTCATTTCTTGGCCGTTCAAAGTTTGTCCTACCTTTATTTCCCTGTTCTCTATTATCAAATTTATTAAATTGCTGTGGAGCTTTAAAATTGTCTATGTGCTTCTTTTTAGCACCACTTACCTCTGCCTGGGCTGCCTGATACCTCTCAGCGACATTTAAAACCTCCCCCAACTTCTCTGCACCTTGTTCCATGAGAAATTTTCTCATGTCTGGAGCCATGGACTCTCTCAATTGCTCAATCATGATCATCTCCTTAAGATCTTGGGTCTTCCCCAGAGCCGTCCATTTCTCCAAATAGGTTTCCAGTCTGGCAGAGAATTGGTGGTATGTCTCCCCAGACAACAGTTTGGCATTTCTAAATTTCTTACGATAAAATTCACCATTTTTTTCGTACCTTAATAACAAAGCCTGCTTTAACATGTCATAATTGTCTTGGTCTTCTCTGTTCATTTTTGCGAAGACTTCATAAGAAGTACCTCTCAGTCCCTGTGATAACTTTAAACTCCACCTCTCTCTCTCTCTAACCCATATGTAGTAGCTAATAACTCAAAACGTCCGAGGTACCCCTCTATGTCATCGTCTTTTTCAACAAAATGGTCTAAATGAAACCCCATAGCTGATGTTGAGGCTCCCAGACTGGGCGTAGCATCTGAGGCAAAAGGGCTGGCACCATTTTCAGGAGCCTGGCCTTGTAACTCCAGCTCCCTTAGTCGTAATTCGTGCTCCCTTTGCAACCTTCTATCTTCTGCCTCCCTTTGCTGTCGTTTTTCTTCTGCCTCTAATGCTTTAGCCTCTTTGTCAGCCTCAATCTGCAGCCTCTTAAGTTCTCTATCAGCCTCAATTTGTAACCTCTTCTCTTCAGCTACCTTCCTATCTTCCCTTTCAATATACTTATCACATTCAGCCGTTACATATTGAATTAAAACCTGACCATCCATTCCCATATCTTTTGCCGTTAGCACAGCAGCTGATCTGAACTTTGCCAGCTCCGCCATACTCTTTAGACAATTTAGCAATGAGCAAGATAAAATTTCCAACCACTAAAGTAATTCTAATTACTATAGTCTAAAGTAATTCTAATTAGCCAGTTAACTAATTAATTACCACTGGCTGTGAAGATTCACCAACTTTTAATTTCACTTTTAATTTTAAGGGACACTTTTAATTTTTACAATTTGTTCCCCTAATTTAATTCTCCCACCAGGAGATCCTAATATTACTGTTAAGGTAATTATCCCTGGACAAGACCCCAATATATGTAGTGGTTTTGATGGTACTGTATGGTGGTGATATTACCTAGTGTGATGCATGAGGTCAGCTGTGAAGGCTCCTGAGATAAATGTAGCTGTGAATTTACAGAAGGCCCTTCTTGCTACCACTTACGACCTCACACATATCTTTTTTTTTCTAATGAATGTGGCTACGTTAAAAATCTAGGGTACTGATATGTAATGTGTTGTGGTAGATTACATACACACACACAGATATTTAATAAGTCTAATAATATTAATAAAATTTATAACACAATGAACTAACTCAAGCTGTTTAAAATTTTGATATTAAATTTTCTTTAAGTTTATTTGTTCTGAACCAAGGTTTTATTTTGGTCAGAACATATGAAAGGTTTTGAAATTATGAATGAAATGCATGAATATATGGCATAATAAATGAAAGGTATACATATGTATTTTACAAGACTAGTTAATTTACTACTGTTTATATTTGTAATTTATCTGGGAGAACGATTAATGGATGTGCTGTTGGGGTGGCTTCATCACTCCCTGTCTATGACTACCAAAAATTGTCCATTTACTGATGGGAGGAATACAAGTTTATTTCCCAACATGGTATGTTCTAGTTGATGGGAATATAGTTGGTGTGTTAGTTAGAAAATAAGTTGGTGAATGTCCAGCAGGCCAGACGCTCACGTATCTTGACTGAGTAGTTCTGGTGCTGGAATCTGGTGGCCCCACCTCTCCGTGCTTGGGGGCAATTTAAGGCCGCTCTGACAAAATACCAGACTGCACTGGTCCACACTTGTATTTTTCAACACAGCATTTGACACCACATTGGTGCCAAATAAAAAACTCACAGTTCAGAATTATGAATAGATAACACAGTTATATGCTAGCAAATCTCAGCTGAGCTGCTGGCTCTAGTATGGCGTCCCTCTATATATTTCAATTAGCTTTTGGGAAATACACCACTGAAGAATTACTGTGTCTCTCTGGACAATTTATGTGGAATGGCAAAAATGCGCGTCTGAGCGCCGATAATATGATCATCTATGGCCAATCACCGCCTTTCCCCCTTTTCAAAATTCAAACCTCCTACCAAAAGTCAATTCAGTCATACCTCAGTCAAGTATGTATTATTGTCTGTTGGTCCGTCTGTCTCTACTTGCGTTTTTTACAAAAACACACTTGTTTATACATGCATTTCCTACACGAATCTGCCTCTAGAGTTATTTTAAGCCACAACGTTCCACTAATTCCCCCTCTCTTTCATTCCAACTAGGCGTTTTTTAACAAAAACACACTTGTTTATACATGCATTTCCTACATGAATCTGCCTCTAGAGTTATTTTTAGCCACAACTTTCCACTAATTCCCCCTCTCTTTCATTCCAACTAGATTTTAGCACTTGAGTCTCAAGGCCGCAATTTTTTGAAAATTAGTGACATTTTTTTTCAATGCAGTCGCTCTCTGATATGAACAACACAGTCTTTTGTCAATATCTTCATTATTATCTATCCGTCTGTATAAATGAAAGCATATTATTTCTCTGCTCAAGATGGGCCATCAGGCCAGCTAGGTTTTATATTCCTAACATTATTATTAAGAAAAAGTTACTTTTTCAAGGTTAGTAGTTTTTTTGAAATATGTTCGAGCATCTTCTGTAATGCGTTTGCCGCTGAATTCAAATAAAGGACTCAGTATCGTAAAAGCGTCCAAGAAATGACTGTTGCGTATAATAGGTAAGGTCCCTTTTGTCCATTTCTTTACCTTGTGTCAACTTGGGGACGTGAATTGTTTTCCTTTCCCCACCAATTGCGTCTTTTTAGCCTTGCTAGTTTCAAGCACGTGTTCAGTCATATTTTCCTTTTGATCTCCGTTCTCATCCCGTCTACAAGGGTAAACGTTTTGCCTTCACGTCTAACAAGTTAGTTTCCATGGCGGGTAGTGAACCGCGGCATGGGCGATCATGTCTTCTAGTAGCTTATGCATTATTTTTTATCCCTACATTTTATCTTTGGAGATATTTTAACGTTGTATCACGGTTAAATTTATCACAGTCACACGTATCAGGTTTCTCATGTGCCAGCTTCCTCGGGATAGAAATGAGAGTCCCATTGAACCTCTCTACCTGGCCGTTCCTTTTGGGGTGATACGGACTACAATGGAAGTGCTTGGCTTGAAACAACCGGAAAACCTCTTCAGTTAGCTTCCCCTTGAACTGAGAGCCATTATCAGTCAAGATTTGATGCGGGAATCCTAACCGTGTGAATATCGTAAGTAATGCCTCTGTCACTGGTTTTGAATCGATTGATGACAGGGCTACTGCCTCTCCCCACATAGAAAAAGTGTCTACCAGAGTAAGGATGTAACTGTTCCTCCTCTTGCTCCGTGTGAGAGGTCCCACAATATCCACTGCAACTCTCTCAAAAGGGGTTCCCACTATGGGCATTTCCCTAGAGTTGATGGAGCAGTCCAATGCTTTGGAGCTACTCTCCGGCATTCGGGACAGGATTTTACATATCTCTTTATGTCTTCCGTTACCCCTGGCCAGAAATAATGACAAGCTATACGCTGTCCTGTTGCGCTAATCCCCATGTGACCACTGAAGGGGATAGTATGACTGTAGAGCCCTTTTCGTATACCTCTACAGTCCTTTACAGATGAAGGTAGTCTCATATTATTAATATGTTGTCCTACCTCTGTAATAAACTTTACGCACCGACTTACATGATATTAAGTATTATTGGTGAGTTTGATTTCATTAGCGCACGGTTGTGCACTAATGCGAATAGGGGTTATCCCGTCCGCACGTGTATCTAGACAGTCAGTTGACGTCATGTGTGGGTTTGAGAAGCGAGGATCCCAAGTTCTACTAATGAAGCTTTGGGAGTTCGCAACCCGTGTTTTGAGTAAAGTATTTATGTTTAGACCCGGCCCTGCGGATTAGCAGTCGTAGCCGGTAGTCGTCCACGTAAGTGTCGATTCATTGGAAGAATCAAGTATGTAATTATTATTATAATAATGATTGTTCTCCAAAGTCGTGAGTATCTAGTCGATGACAGGTAACTAGCCTGTACCGAAATGGATTCACAGCTGAAGATATATTTTTATATGCCTGTAAATGCCTATCACAGGGATCGTCGGTAACTACCGTGGATCTCCGTTGTATATATAATATTAGGAAGCCGTTGGGTCAGTCACGGCTAATCCAAGAGGTAATTCAAGTATCAATGCCTAAGTAACTTTACATGCCTAGAATGTATTTTAGTAGGAACCTGCACCTACGTTCGACTATGATTAGTTAATGAGGACTTCTTTATAAATGAACATACTCAAGATCGGGATCTTAGATACTACCAAGTATAATGAGAATCATTTAGTCGTAACTCATGTTCCCTTTGTAATCTCTTCTCCTCCTTTTCTGCTTCCCTCTCTGCAACTAATCGCTTGTCTTCCCTTTCTGTAGCTAATCGCTTGTCTTCCCTGTCTGCCTCCAATGCTTTAGCCTCTTTGTCAGCCTCAATCTGCAACCTCTTAGCCTCAGCCTCTAATCTTCTTTCGGCGTCTTTTTCTAATCTTCTTTCTTCACGTTCAATATATTTGTCACATTCCGTAGGGACATAGGCAATCATAACTTGCCCGTCCATTCCTAACTCTTTTGCAGCCTGCATAGCAGCAGATCGAAATTTTGCCAGGTCGGCCATTGTCTAACAGGCAAATGTAAATAATATCCAACTAAACAATACAATCTGTAATTAATTATCTAAGGACAACAACAGGCACTGAGAGCTCAACCTTATTTAATTCCACCCAACGATACCTTTTAATTCTTATTATTCCCAATATATCTAATAGGAGAAAGTTCAATATCCCGGGAGCGAGACCCCAATATATGTGGTAAAGTGGGATGATATAAATATTTATAGGGGACTTAGTGTACTGACTGAGATCAGCTGTGAAGGTGTCTGTATCTAATAGGTGTAGTGTTTTACAGATAACCTTACTTGCTACCACATTTATACCTCAGTCAGAATTATTCTGGAATATTGTGATGACTACGTTGAATGTCTAGGGTTATGAAAATGATGAAGTGTAAGTCCCAACAACAACAGACAGATAAACAATTCAATTTATTCCACAACACTTTACAATACTCAGACACTCACACACATATAACACTCTAAAAGACTATCTTAAAGGAGTCCAGTGTCAAAGTTTAAAAATATATGTATTAATTCCTTTCAATAATAGATATCCTGATTCAACTACACAGTGAACCAGGAATCACAATCCAATGTAATTACAATTTGTATGTACACCATTTTATAACTATGATCTTTGTATGGACATATTTTATTATTATTATCCTATGTGTGTAAGTTGTGAAGTAGTACTATGAGGTAATACTGGCTTTTTCAAGCTAAGTTGCTGTTTGTCATCATGACTTCAAGTGTTTGTTTATGATGGAAATAGTATGGGAAAAGTTCACAGTTCCTGTCATTTAAAACGATTTATTGTCCCTCTGTGTTTAATATAATGTAAATTTTAGAGGGGGCACATAATGTTGACCTGCTCTGGCCACAGAAGCTTATCTTTCGTGATGGCGGCAGGAAAAGGTCTCCTCTGCTCGATGGCTTCACTGTATTCTTGAGACACCTCACTGGTCGCTATTTGGACCAAGGAGTATGCTGTCAGCCTCTGAATTCAGCAAAACTCAGACCAGGTGCTGCTTCAATAATTTAGGACCACGGTCCCCTGAAACAAAAAGGTTGTACCTCCTACTTCAGAACTAATTTATAATCTATTTCCACACTGAACACAATACATAACAAACACTGAGTTCAGAGCGGTAGGCCAACTGCTAGCTTCATCTGAAACAATTTACACCAGTATTCTTCTCCCTAATGGTTACTACGCCTCTGCAATTCCAGCATTATTTCCTTCTAATCAATAAGATAGGTGTCAGTGTACTATTTGGCGATCCCATGCAGATATACTTCTCTCCGACAAGTTTTGTTCAGGTTGGAGCAATATCTAGGCTTTGCCTCATGTTTGCTCTGAACCACACACATATACAGACATAAATTATCAATTCACATTCAATTTTCATCACAAAGATATCAAATATGTCAATCTTACCATAATTCATGGAAATAATAAACAAATACGTTGACTGGCGATGAATAATGGCACAAATTCCGATCTGCCTCTGTCCCAGGCTTTTATTTAGAAAAATATGCACAGGAGCTCCACGCACTGTTTCTTAGTAAGTTTATTTCAAAATGTGGCACTGAACTGATGCTCCTAATTGACTATATTGGCGGGTCTAACCAATCTGGCCATGTTTACACAGCTTTTCAAAAAAAGTACCCCTACTACCGTTTCCCCTAACAACAAAAAATTAGTATTTGTAGTCCGACTAATCGTGTTTCGCCTTACATTTACTTCTATCCAATCAAATAGGATTTAACATAGTGGCCTATTTCCCGTAAAATGGTGGTTTCAAAACATGCCACTGTGCGATTATTATTTGGTGTTGTCTGACACCCTCACTATTTTTCTTTTGGCTATAATTTGATAATTCCAAGACTATTTGCGTAACACTTAACATATTCTTTGTCAGCAAGTCCTAAGGAACCCAAATATATAAGTTTTAAGGGAGCTAAGTAGCTGCGTTCAAAATATGTATTTTCTTCTAGGATAGTCGTGCTGTTTCCACCTCCTCACTTCCAAACTTTAGGGTGTCTGCTGCACTGTCAGGCTTTCACACGTAAACCAGTATAATATCATGTTTCCTTATAAGCATTTAACAGGTTTTTAAACCTAACCCTCGTAGTTGTAGTGTTTTTTTTATCACTGTCTATCTGAAAAAAAGTTAGTGCTTCATGCCTTTCGCGCGGGGAGGGTGGCATTAATTGTATATCGCGAGACGCGTGTTAGTGTAGCCGGCATTCCTCCGATCAGCCCTCTCTCTCTCTATCCTAAGTTCATCTGTCCTTTCGTTTATGTTAACGTAGGGTATAAAATAAAATTAATGCTAGTATTAATCTAGGTCATTAATCAGCCTGCGTATCTCAAGGTTTTCTTAGAAATACAGTACACGTTTTATTGTTTTGTGGAAACGCGCGTATGCTGCTGTAGGCTTTACTATCAAACGTGAAAGCGTGAGAATATGCAGACGAAGCAGAAAAAGGACAGCACTGTTCTTTACCATTCTTCTTTCCCTTTTATTGAATTTATGTGTTAGGCTTTACATTTACCTTTTAATTTATATACGTGGATTTAGAATGTTTCACGACAATATCTATGGTCTCTAGATCGTTTCTGTGGCGATAACTGAGAGAAGTGGACATATAAACTGCTAAACCTGTCTCTAATTGTCTACTAGAATATCGCCGAATAGTTTTAAAACCATTACGTGCAATGTCACCATCAGTTATTTTCTCATTCAGACGACTTTCTGAAAGACCAAGAACATAGAAATTTTGATTGAGAACTTATGTGAGTTCTGGAAGTTTACCTAAAAGATGGTTTACGTTGAGATGGGCAAGTCGTAAACCATTCATGGTTAGCAACTGTTCATAAGTACCTAACATTTATGTTATGTAAAGAAGCTAGCGCTGAAATAAAAAGGTAAATACATACTAAATTTAACAAGTTTTACCAAGGAAGGGGAATTAATGGTGGTAATAATAAGTGGGGCACTTTGAAAACTAATTACAAACAATTCAGCTAATTGAATTACGTCAAAAATAGGTGAAAATGTAACAAATCATGCGCTCATATCAGACAGGCAAACAGTGAAGACAAATATATATATATATATGTGTATGTGTGATAGGGTGGGCGAGATGATGATGCTGATTATATTGTGATGTGTGATCACTCTCTTTTCACACTCGCACAGACCCGAACAACAATAAAACTCTTGATTCTAGAGGCAGGGGCTGTATTTATTTTTACAACCCATTCAGTGACTCAGCAAACATTAAACAAATAAACCAACGAACATAACAAAACAAAACACCCAGCATGTGCCCGATTGCCACTCTGAAGACGCAAACAAAGCAACGGCTGGTTAAAATCATAGTTAAATAATGATACTCTCATCCTTCCACGCCACCTGACACCCTCAACTATCACACACGCACTCACTCATGCGTGTCGTCCAGTGCGACTAGTATGGTTTTGTGCATGAGGCTGGCAACCTCACCATGTAACACAGATTGCTACCGAAACCACTACTGCACGAGCATCTGAACGCTTCATACGGATGAAACCACACTGGTGGCCCCATGCTCCCTCAGGAGCGGAGAAGAGAAATATATATCTTCAAGTGAGCCCACGTGCTCTCACAAACCATCCTTCACATTACAATAATTAAATAATCATGAAATATGTATAATATAGAATTAACCAATATGTACCACCAATACTCTCCTTAATGGGCATAAATCACCACCTCGCACTGATCCATCTCAATATTCGTCACTGCCCTCTGAACATGTCGTAAGTGGCGCCTGGTGCGCCTGGCAACAAGCGTGTCGTATACGACCCCTGATGAGACTGAGAACTCATCACATGAAACACATCGTTACCGTCACCGAAACAACCACAGCATTAGCATAAAAATGCTTATTGTGAGCCTGTAATGGACACCAGCTGCATTGGTGTTTCCATGCTCCGCCGGGAGCAACCAGAGAAACACATGTCTCAACATAGGAGTGGCCTCGCGCTCTCCCGAAATCTAAATACATATTCTCACTTCAAAGTAACCCACTAAATATATACAGTAGAATCATCAATAAATGAGAAATACACTCAATTATTTTTACATCAAAGAATAAAATAAAATTACTCTTGACTTAACAACTAGAACTAGTCAACACATAAAGGAAATTTACCACGAAGACTCTCTTTTCCACTACTGGGGAAAATTACATTTAACTTACTTTCACCCACGTGTCAATTCACACGATATAAAACTGCGTAACATTATAGGCTTGATATTATCTAAATTCACGTGAAATAGCTTCATATCATATTTGCCTTTCTGATAAATAAAATAATCGCTCTTAAACTTTCACATCTATCTATCTATTTAGACCTAAATTCACGTGAAATAGCTTCATACCATATTTGCCTTTCTGATAAATAAAATAATCGCTCTTAAACTTTCACATCTATCTATCTATTTAGACCTAATTCACTAAACATTAAAACAGACTCGTGCTGAATATAATTTCAGACTTATAGAACACGAATGCTAATTTAAATTAACTCACGTGTCATGTCTTTGTGTTTTTCTGTGTGGGTACACAGGGCGCCTCGTTTCGTTCTCTCTTGTCTGGACTGATACTTAAGAAGGGCCGCTGCTGGTTCGCTATTTCTTTTATAAGCCCAGGTCGAATCACTCAATTTACTGCGCGCTAGGCGTATTGATTCGGCCGCATACATAACACTCGCGATTTTTGCTCTACCAGGCATGAAAACACAGATATACATAACTATTTCTAGAGCAAAAACACCACTATGAAATACAACTATGCACCAAAACTAATTTCTAGGCGTTATTATGGCCTTTTCATCTATCTTGAAGAATTTACATCCCAGCATGCTTCGCGCACATCGAAAATATGGGCGATAAATGTGCCAAAAACAGGAAGAGGCCGGGTATCTTTTCCGCCCCATCACATATCTCTCGGATCGTTGGTGTTGCGCATGACTCTTTCTGAGCGGCGATGCTTTGTGCTCAGATTCTGTAATCGGTACAACCCGGCTGGGGACTCTCTTAGTCGTCGTGTCCCCGGTTGTTCGTTGTCGGGATGTCAGCCGCTGTGGTCTTGAAGACTCACTCACCTGTTCCGCGTCGCTGCCTGCCCTTGACATCTGCCTGTCAGTGCATGCAGCTGTCGACTTTGTAGGGAGATCGCTCTTGACGTGTTTTCCACTCATTTTGTGTGGACGGTGGCTTACGTTCCCCACAATCTGCTTTTGATGAGTCTCCTCTGCTGAACCTTGATTTGCACTCCCACCTATCTGCTTAGGACGGGTTTCCTCTACTAGCCGACGGCCAATTTTCTCGGCACCCTTAGTGTGACAGTTGTCGTGGCCATCTCTTGGCTTGCGCCCTAAAGGCAACCTGGTTGTGACAGTACGCTTCGGGAAAGAGCTCCTTGAGGGACAGGTAGATATCAAGTGTTCAGTGGACTTGCATCGAAAACATCTTTTCGGAAGCGGGCCTTGAGGGCACTTGGCTGCCATGTGGTCTGACAGGTCTCCACAATTGTAGCATCTTTCTGTGCTTCCTCTGTGCCATGGGTCGCTTCCTGCTGCCCTTACACTCTTGACCGCCAATGCCGCATACAATGACTGCTTCCATGCCCTGGACCGATGGTTTGCTGTCAAATTCTACTCGTTCATTCTTCGCCAGACTCCGGAATCCCTTTCTGTAGATCTTGGTCTGATGTACGAATACATCAATACCTCCATCATCTGGCGTGATGAACCCCCATCCCCTGTGGACACTATACCACTTGCACATCCCTTTTCGCCTTGTCGGTGCAACTGCGTTTGTTGGTGCTGTCAGCTCACAACTTTCCTTGACAACAGCCTGACTCTCACATACAAGAAGGGCTAGTTGCGGTTCCTGCGGACACACCGTATCTCTCCCCAACTACACAGAACATTTGAACAAAAATATCGTACACGAAGTACCCAAATAAAAAATCATCTCATAACTTTAACCGTGCTTACTAGCGTGTCTATAAAAAATCAGACCCGTACGTAAGAATCTTACTTACTTACTTAGTCGTTCCCCTTCTACCGTGAGGTGTAGAGGTTTGGAAGAGAGAGCGCCAGACCATTCTATCAGCTGTCTTCTTCCTGGCCTGGTTCCATCCTAGTCCTCGGTCCTTCAAAGATTGTCTAATGTTGTCCTCCCAGCGGACTCTGGGTCGTCCTGGAGGTCTGGATCCCTGGCTCTTTGTTTCCCATGCTTGTCGTGGTAGCCGATCTTCTCCCATTCTGCAGACATGGCCAAACCATCTTAGTTGGGACTGTTCTATTTGGGTCTGCAGCGGATGGGATTTTAGGCCTTGACGGATCGTCTGGTTGCGGACCATGTCTCTTCTTGTTACTTCAACCACTTTCCTCAGATACCTCATTTCTGAGGTTTGGATCTGGCTTTTGTGGGTTGTAGTCATTGCCCACGACTCGCATCCATATGTCAAGACTGGGACATAGGTGGAGCGGTATACAGCCATCTTCGTTTTCTTACCAACCTCTTTCTTGCTGAGGAATCCACGATTTATGGCCTGAAAAAGTCTCCCAGCCGCTGCTTTTCGAGTGGCCAACTCTTCTTTGATGCCTCCCTTTCGGTCTATAATAGCTCCGAGATATTTAAAGTGGTCGACCTGCTCCAGGACCTGTTCTCCCAACTTAATCTGATGTTTTCTTTCTTCTCGTGATATCACCATGGATTTTGTTTTAGAGCTGCTTATGACCATCCCTCTCTTCTCCAGCTCTTCCTTCCAGACTTGCAGGTTGGATTGGAGATGTGCCTCTGATTTAGCAATCAGGGCAACATCATCAGCAAATGCCAGCTCCGAAATATAGACCTGTCTCATCTTCCAGTACCCCACTGAATACTTTCTTGTTCTCTCCTTACATGCCTTGATGACATCGTCCATAAGGAGTATGAAGAGGTAAGGTGATAGGATATCACCTTGTCTTACACCAGTGGTGGTCCTGAACTCTTCTGACTTATGGTTTGCTGTCCTCACATAATTTCTGCAAGACTTGTAGAAGCTCTGTATAGCATGAATCAGAGGTGCTGGAATATTCTTCCTTGCCAAACAGTCCCAAAGTTTGCTCCAGGGGACCCTGTCAAACGCCTTTTCCAGATCTATGAAACAAAGATGGATCTCACTCTTATACTCAAGGGCCTTTTCACTCAGCTGTCTGAGTGTGAAGATTAGGTCTTGAGTACTTCGGTTTGCTCGGAATCCGCACTGGACCTCATCCAATTGTGGCTCAGCTAGGCGTCGGAGTCTCTGCTCTAGGATTCTAGAGTAGATTTTACCAGGGACACTGAGAAGGGATATGCCTCTATGGTTTCCACATTGTCGATTGTCACCCTTTTTGAAAATTGGTGTTATGATGGCAATCTCCCAATCCTTTGGTATGGTCTTGTTGCACCATGCTGCCTGTAGGACCTTTAAGAGTAATAGGTCGCCTGATGCTCCCATGTACTTAACCATTTCTGGTGTTATACCATCATGCCCTGCTGCTTTGCCCATCTTGATTTTCTCTAGTGCTGCCCTCAGTTCTTCCATCTTTATGTCATCTTCACCATCATTGGTTTCCTCTTCTGTGTCAGTGGTTATCATTTCTGATGCTTCATCATGCTCACCATCCAGGAGTTCTGAGAAATATTCTTTCCATCTTTCCATTACTTCCTTCGGGGCAGTAAGCAATTTGCCTTGCTTGTCCTTTATAAATTTGAGAGGGCATTGTTTTTCTTTCCTCATGTTCTTTAGGGTCTTATAGAACAATTTCTGGTTTTCTTGTGCATCTTTTTCTAGCTTTTCTCCAAATTCTTCCCAGGACTTCTGTTTTGCTGCTAGCACTTTGTTCTTTGCTTCTGTTCTGAGTGTCACATATTCTCTATATTTTTCCATTTGTCCTGTTGTGTTTTTAGCTCCTAAGTATTGTTTCCATGCCATTTTCTTCTCTCTTATTTTCTCTTTGACTTCCTCTGTCCACCAAGGTGTCCTCTTTCTCTGGTTCCCAAGTCGGACTTCACCGCATGCTTCTGCAGCAGCTGTCTTTATGATATCCTTGAATTTATTCCAGAGGGTTTCCAAGTCATCAGGTCGTTCTTCTGTGTTGCTCACTGCTGTAGCAATAAGCCCCTGATATCTGGTCTTAATTTCTGGCTCTCTCAGCTTGTAGGTCCTAATGCTCATTTCTCCTGCTCGTTTACTTGGTTTCTTGCGTGATGTTGGGCAGTTCCTAGGCTGAGCAACTCTTTCAGTTGTTCGTTTGATTGTTAGCAGGTAGTGATCACTTCCAATCTCTGGCCCCCTCCAGACTCTTGCATCTCGGACATATCTGAATGAGCTTCTCCGAACAATGGCATAGTCGATCACTGACTTCTCATTCTTGGTTGGTTCACATCTAGTGTATGCATGTATGCGCTTATGGGGGAACTTTGTGTTTGTAATGATCAGATTCTGCTCACTGCAGAATCTAAGGAGTCGCTTTCCATTGTCATTGAGAGTATCTTCTCCATATCTTCCGATAACTCCACCCCATCTAGCATGGTCATTTCCAACTCTGGCATTAAAATCTCCGAGCATAATAACTTCATCTAGGCAGTCATCCACTGTCCTTTGAAGCAGCTCGAAGAATTCCTCCTTGACCTCTGCTCTCTCATCCTCATTTGGCCCATACACTATGACCAGGTTGACTATGGTTTCTCCTTTTTTTAGTTTTACAACCATAATGCGCTCCGAGACAAAGTTCCATCCCTTGATACTATCTTTTTGATTTTGGGCCACAATGCAACCCACGCCCCCTTTAGCTCTTTCAGATATGGGTACACCACTGTAGAGCAACGTGTTGCCATCGAGATCCATGACTCCTTGTCCTTTTTCTTCGTTTCCGTTATAGCCAGGATTTCTAGTTTTGCTTTCCTCATCTCTTCCACCAGCTCCTCTTCCTTCCCATTTATACTTCTTGTGTTCCAAGTTCCATAAGTCGTAGTCCGTAGTCCGTTCCAGTTCGTCGCCTTTAGAATCAGTCCGGTTTTCTCTCTTGTAGTTCGCGTAATCATGATTTAAAGCAAACAGGTGATTGGCCTGTTGTGCCTTTGCATGGTGGAGGGGCTGCCTCCTTACGGCCTCCATGCAGGCCGCCCTCCTCTTTTTTCATCCGGGCTTGGGACCGGCATTGGCGGAGTTACGTAAGAATCCCAAACACTTAACTCCTACTCAAAAACATGACTTAACAGATTACACCGATCCCAGGGGAA
This sequence comes from Oreohelix idahoensis, assembly GCA_024509875.1. Classification (NCBI taxonomy): domain Eukaryota; kingdom Metazoa; phylum Mollusca; class Gastropoda; order Stylommatophora; family Oreohelicidae; genus Oreohelix; species Oreohelix idahoensis. Next base: position 83,600 of record JAMPIV010008749.1, read on the forward strand.
AAAATGTGAGATCGATAAAATTCTATTATATACAACAGAGAATTATACTATATGTTAAGTCATCATTAACCAACAATAGAGGGATGAAAGTATGTGCGGAGTATGAAGATGAAGTATGCAAAAAGGATCAAACATCAAATTCAATCATAAACAAAATATGAACCAATAAGTGGAAAGTGAAAAGATGAGATGAAATGAAATGAAGAATGATCAGCAATGAAATGTGTGTAGTGAAAGAAAGCAATGATACTAACTTATTAATCACTAACAATGAGCTTAATATAGAAAGCAAAAACTAATATCGCGTATACACAGTTACTACTGGTGCACCACTAAGTGCTGGGTAATGCAAATAAATAACAATATCAGAAAAAAAGAAAAAACACCCACTTGGTAAATGTTCACCACTGAAATGAATCGTAATGATACGTGAAGTTTAAATACTCTAATCAATACTATTGTCACTCGTACATAGTTTATCAACACACTGTCGTGTATGAATAATATGCTAATAACGTGTCACATGAAAGGCAAAGAACCTAATGTTCACAGCGGCCTAGGAAAGTCATATGAGCGTGTTGAGACAAATCATCCACATCGGAGTCAGAATTCCGAATGGCTTGAATGGTACAGTCAAACGGGCGCAAGGCAACAGCATCTCTTGGAGATCTTAAATTGTCCAACATATTGATGTCTATTGCAGAGTATCGACGCTGAAATTCAGTCAATGGTATGAAGACACGAATAACAGCTCCGATTACCATCGAGAAGCCGTTTCTGCGAATAATCAAATGAAAATTCCTGTTTGGTAACAGTAGGATATTATTAGAGAAAAAAGTTAACTTTAAGTTTAACCTACCAAATGTGGCCGTGCAAACTTCAGACCGCTGTATGATGTTAGTCGAACCTTCCTCCATAAACGAGAAAGGGTAGCAGTGTAAGTAGCACAAACTGAATTGAAATTATCAATAAAATTGGGCGATAAAAGTGTCCGAGAAAAATAGCAGCGTGTAATGATGTACGGAAAAGTCGTGAATATACACATGATACCAACGTGATGTTGAATGTAATTATGACCAAGAGTGTAATGATGGCTGGCAATCTGAGATTTTGCGCAAGACAAAGGAAATGCAGTTGACAAAGGCGTATATCTCAAAGGCTGAAGCGAAGTCATAGCCTGTGTACTGGGCAAAGAAAAAAAGCAAGAAATATACAATAACAATGTAAAACCAGACAGTGGTAAACTTGGACCTGCGCCGAAGTTTAAAAAGAAAGCAGAACGTGCGACGAAAAGTCGAAAAACACGAAGATACTGAGCTAATCGGCCCATTAAGAAAAGTAAAGAAACTCATAAGGTATAGATAATGTACTAACAACTAAGTGCGCACATGTGGCAAAGAAAACACTAGTCATTGCAGCAGAGAAGTTGCAATCAACGTGACTGGATGTAGATTCAGTCGTAGCAAAAAAGTTAGTGTGTGTGTGTCAGACAAAACCGAAGGATCTTCTTCTATAATAGTAGTTAACCCTTTGAACCCTGGCCACCCAGAATATAAAATCCCATTCCCCTGGGCTCCTGAGCAAAAAATGCACAAAACAGACACATAAGCAAAACTAGTTATTGTGAGTCAACAATATAGTCAGTTTTAACTATTGTATCTTAAATTGACTAACCTGATCATCTCCAATATTCCTGCTTAGTGTGCCAGTCCTCCCAGCATGTAGACCCTTCCTTTAGGCACAGATAGCTTTCACAATATTTACACCAGAATTTAGTCTTCACTTTTTTGAATGGTCAGTCTTTGTAGGCCATGTCTGGGAAGTCACTAACATGTTTGTTGAATTTGTATGCACAAACAACACAAATGTTATTGCCAGTAGCTTGTGGAGACACTTGAGGATGATGCAAGCCCACATTTTGCAGCCTCTGATGTGCATCAACACGGTTGTGAAGCTTCATTGCCGCTGTTCTGTAATCGCCAATGAGTGATAAACAGATTTCATTCATGAACATACCAAATGTTCTGTAGCGTCTTCCAGTTACATTGTGGGGATTGTATTTATTCATTAGTATATAGGCATTATTGCATGCCCACATGAAAAATTTCACTATGAGCCGTCGAGGCCAGCGATAATGCCGGCGCGTTTTATTGAGACGACAAACTTGGTCGTTGACATCGCAGCCACCCATGAAAGTATTGTAGTCAATACAAAGTTGTGGAGTTTGAACATCCACAGTTGTTCCATCCTTGTTTCTCCTTCTAACAGTTCCCATTTCTGTTGGGTTATGATAATTAGATATAAAATTGATGGGTCTTTGGTCCATCCATACAAGGAAAACAATGTTATTGAAACAGACAAATTCTGATTGCCCCCTGCACATTTTCTTCTTTCCTGACAGTTCTTTTGGATAATATTTCCTATTTGTCATTGCTGTCCCTACTGCAAGTGTTCCATAATCACTGTATAACTTGTCAAAGAGAGTTACACTGTTATAAAATCTGTCCATGACAAGAATATGGTTTTTGTTTGCCAAATCACCTGAAGTCAAAATCCTGATGACGACACTACCAACAACACCGAGTTCTGGAATAACATCCTCTGTTTTTCCAGTGTAAATTTCCAAATTTAGAATATAGCCCGAGCTCGCTTCACATGCCATGTAAGCCTTTATTCCCCACTTTACGGGCTTTGATTTTATGTATTGTTTGAAGGCAAGTCTGCTTTTAGTGGGGATCATGCCCTCGTCTAAACTCAGGTGTTGTGAGGGTGAATAATAATATCGAAATCTTGGAAGCAACAAATTTAGCATGGGCCTTACTTTGTACAGTTTATCTGCTTTATCCAGAGCAGGGTCCTCTTCATCTACAAGATGAAGAAATGTCCATATAGCAAGAAAGCGATCGCGTTCCATTACAGTGCGAAATCCAGGAGTTTGCGAAATGAAGTTCGAAGACGAGCTGGACCAGTAATCTTCGTAACGTGGTTTATTCACACTGTGCTCCATTTGAAGACGCAGTCCAAAGAATGCTTTTACCTCTGGCACTGTTACATCTTTATAATTTTTAGCATAGTAGCTGGTTGGCTTTTTGCTTTTTACTTGCTCAGCACGTCTGTTTGTCTGCTCACACAAATTGTGCCAGAAATTACTGTCGAGGAAAAGTTCCAAAAATTCAATGGCTTTACTCTCAGGAGAAATGGAATTTGGAATATTCTTAGGGCCTATCTGTTCCACAAATGTTGTGTCTACGGTAAACATAGGTCTAAATATATTTGCGGTAGACCAACCTGTATCAAATTTACTTGATACATTGTGTGGGATACGCCCCTTTCCACGCCCCTGCACCATAGCCCGATCCCCTGAGGGGCCAGGAACAGGGTTAGAACTAGTTTGATCATAATCTGATTCACAAGTTCCGTCACTCGATTCATTTTCGATGTCACTTTCACAATAATCACCATCTAAATCTAATTCATCATCCTCCGAATCATTGAGCACAAGTTCAACAGCTTGTTCCGTTGTTAGCCTTTTAGAGTGGCTATTTCCTGAATTTTCAACACGCCTTTTCATTGTGAAAACAGTTAAAAAATTGCAAAATATTATCACGTCGTGGGCGCCGCCATCTTGGTCTAACATTCCACGAGATATGTGTACTTCCTGACGTCATTATTTTTTACACATTTGCATTCCCACCCCATTTTGCTAAGCTAGGTGTGTCAGACCGAGATTACGGTCTCTCGGGGAGAGGATTTTTTACGCACGGACCGAAATTTCGAGAACTCGGGTTCAAAACGTTAAAGAAGAATCAATGTTAGAGTAACGACGTACTGAGGTATGTCGAACTGGGCTAAAAGAAGCACCAAAATTAGTATGATGAACAATAGTATCATCAATACTGCAAGAATGCACCACATTAGCAGAATGTATCACGTTAGCAGAATGTACCTGGTGATAAGATTTTGGCACAGTCGTTAATGTTGTATCAGTAAGGTGATGTTGCCGTTCTCAGGTAGTAATTTTTACCGACGTACACACCTTTATACCATGTATCTGTCCGACAGTAAGGTCGGCGATTGGTGCTCTGAGCATACATGCGTGTATATAACCAGTGAAACACGGTGTGGCACTGTGGACTATGGCAGTCGCAAAAGTCTCAACTGTCCCACCGAATGTCACACATTTCACCATATTACCTGGTGCGCAAGATGGATGAACTAGAGACTGTCTAATCCCAGCAGTCGTGCATCCCGAATCAAAAAGTACTGAGACAGAATTACTATTCACAAATCCCTTGTGTAGTGTTAAAGAGCCTGATCCATCGTGTGCAGACAATGCTGAAATAGTCGGTAGACTAGGTAGAGGATGACCACAACTCAAGGTAGTCACCGCTGTAGGCTGGAATAAAGTTCTGCACTCAGGGCACTGAGATGCACGATTAAAATCGAAAGCAGAACAAGCCGAAGCATTAGAAACATTATTATTATTGTTACCCTGATAAACAATATCATGAGGCTCCTGTTGAGCAGAGTTAGCATGGCGATGCGATCTATCATTTAGAGATCTATCACTATATCGAGATCGATCACAACTATTATCTCTTTTGCGACCATTGTTATTTCCTCTATTGGGACCATTATTATTGTCTCTATTGGTGCCATTGTTCTAATTTGAACTCCAGTTAGCGTTGTTGGGATAACTATTCCCTCTTTGATGAAAATATTTATTTTGTGAACTGTGTTGGTTTCGAGGAAAATTACTGTAAGGTTGATAATCCCTAGTGTAGTTATCCCTTCCATAATTTCCAGAATTATTGGAACCAGAAAGCTGAGGTCCATTAAATTGTCTCCAGTTTCTTGGAGAAGGAGAATTACTATGTGGTGGACTCCGCTGGTACTGTCTAAAATCACGATAATCCCACTTACCAAAATTGCGATCAACACTTTGTGATCTACGGCGAAAATTAGAACCATATGGTAATGCCGAAGCCACTGGTGAACCTTCTCTGACTTGAGAGTGGCCAACAATTACATTTGGGTGTGCCGTTACGTATTGGCGACAATATTGTTCCATATCGTTCAACATTGTAGGCTTTCGTTTATGTAGAAAGGAAAGAAAAGAAGTGTTAACTGACGACATGACTTTGTCACAAAGCAATAAGTCCATAAGGGCTTCATATGTGTGCCCAGTTTTTGAGAGCTCAACCCAACGTGAGAACGTAAGACAAATATTTGCTATCAATTAAGAAAAATCTTTTCTAGTCTCCGGCAACATAGATTTAAAGCGGAGACGGTAGCCGTCTTCATCAAGTTGGTAATTTGTTAATAACACAGCTCTGACAGTGTTGCGTGCATATTTTGACGCACATATTACAAAAATCGATATGGCTATTTAATATGGAAAAAATATAGACATGCATTCATTTGTGTATGAAAATGCTGTCTATGGGTAAAGCGAGATAATCCATGTTTGAGTCACACTTTTGATCATAGGAGTAATCGTTCTTGATATTGATCCGGCGCACGGATATTGCTCTTACGTTTGTACTTATTTTTTAGGGCCAGAAAATAGATTAATTTGCTTATTATGTTTATGGCCTGAATTCATATGTATTACATATTATTAGTACAAGTAGAATCAGTCCTATATTGTATATTTTGGATGGGTAGGCGGGACTAGATTCTTGTTATTCCGCTCTAGCGGAAGTATGAGTTGTCTTAACAGGTCGTGATGAGTTCCGATGTACCGTGATAATGGCGGGTACGCATTTTTCAAAGGGCTGGTAGATTCTTAAGGACAAATTAGTTATGAAGTGGTTTTCTTCTATGGGAGATTGTGCCTCTACTGGAGTTTGTGTTAGAGACTCTCCTAAGGTAGGTACAATGTATAATTCGGACTCCATGTATTGCCAGACCCTATTTTGATGATCTCATGTCGATTAGACCCAGATGGAACATTGTGCTTCGTATCGCCAGGGTCGTATTTTGTATCGACAAAGATGACAGGTTTTCCTACAGCGGTTATGGCTACGTGAATTAACCTAATTACCGTAGAGCTGTATGGAAACATTTATGAAACTATCTATATGCCCATTATAAATTAACTTTGGCTTATATTCACCTTCCTACGAGTGAGTGAGCGGCAACTCAGGGAGGCGGCCATGTTAGATTCTTGTCATCATATTTTCTGATTACTGTCCAAAGAACGGGGCATGTACCTTATTACTCGGACAGTGACAAGGAGATCTCAATCTTGATAGAAACCCCCTTTTCGTGGTTTCATAATATACTACAAACTATGGTCGTCAAGCAACTTTAGTTATTTACCGATCCGCCTTCACTGACGCGTTTAGTCAGATAGGGGATGCGGACATAATGTATCATGACATTGAACTTTTGATGTACTACCTATTATTCATGAATGTGTCATGATTTCGAATCTGCTATGTATGCCTACAAATCGATGTGTCAACATAACCATGATGTACTCGTATGTCCCAGTGTGTACGTCTGAATAAATTGTGTAAACAAAGATTCCAGCAGTTTGCATTGGTGCCTTGTAGACAAGTGTATGAGTGATTATCTTGGTCAGTACACGAACAGTACACCATTCGCGTCAATCACAGCCTACACGTCTACTCCATACATACACCATCCTGCGTCGGTTGAAGTGACCAAGCTTAGGGCCTGCTTCCCCTGGAGCCTTAGAGGGAAATGACTATTTACAGCTGCCTTTGCCTTCCCTAACTCAGGACAAGGGTGAGTTACCCATTTACCGCTGGGTAAAATAGAGCATGCCTGAACTCGACAACTCTGTACACTTCTTTACAGACTGACACTTACAGAGGGTACGATTGAAAACGAAACTTTACAGTGGTGAACCAGATTCCTGGGTCCAGCCTACGCAGTTTTGTGTTGAGAATCACAGTTTACAGTTGAAAGAACATTTGTTTGATCACATCAACACCAGTAGGACAGCTATACAGTCGATGTCAGCTTGACCTGTATTACCGATAGGATGCTGTATCTAGGTCAGCGCTTGTTGACAGTTTTTCGCTGTACAGACGGTATTACACAAGACAGTTGTATCAAGTGTAGAAAATATCTGGAGCAGTATTGTTGACATTTCTCAACTTACAGAAGAATCACAGTGTTGTTGAACACAAAGTACATATTTCATCGTTGGATCTTCATATGCTCAACGAAAAAAAAAAAAAAAATTGAACTGTGTAATAGTTTAGAATTAAATCTATTACTCAATAAAGTGGCAAGTTATTAGTATTAAAATAAACTGTGCCTGCTTTACAACACAATACTTGCAACACATTCCATTCATGATAAATTATATTGTATGCTATATGCTATTTATGTTTACATGTTATTTGTTTATATGTGTAGGTGTTTATATGTTGCGGGCCTGGATGGGAGGTGACTAGAACAGGAAATACCGAGTGATATTGGTCTTATTCTGGCGTTCTATAGGGAGCAATTTCTTAATTGAAATTTGCATGCAACATAGTTTGCAAATATTTGGTTAGTTGTGACGACTGTTTCATATTTGTATTTGTAACATTTTTTCTGTTCTTTATTTTTGTTTGATTTGTTTGTATAATTGTAGGTCTCATCTTTCCTTTCATTTCAGTTTTTTACACCCTTATGTTTATACACTGTGGCGTTATTTGTCTTGTTATCTTATTGCAGTTATCATCACGGTTTCTGTGATCATTTTTTTCATTTCTCCTATTTAATTTAATTTGATCTCTGCAAATGTGTTCATATTGTCTTTTCTTGTTTGTCCTTTGTAATGTCTTTAGTTGACATATGACATAGGAGTTATAGTGGTATACACTGATAGTATAGTACAGATCAGTACTTTATGATTATTTTCCACAGGTACCCAAGTGATCTTTGATTACATTGAGGTATACAAGACCTTTGTAAGGCTTGTCTCCCACAGTATTTGAGATACAGTTATTGTTGTCCACAGGTACTCAAGTTATCATTGGTTATTATAAACCATACAAGTTTGCACTAAGACTAAGTCTATGGTATAGACTTGTCTCCCATTAAAGTGAAATAGGGTAATTTATTTACTTTTTCAGGTTTCTGATTTAAGAAGACGAGATGTCTACATTGGATTATTTAATTGCACAAGGAAAATCCCTTGATTTAACTGGGAAATCTTAGAACAATGGGCTGTTGCTCAATATGACAAAGCATTAGCTGCAGAGGAGAGAAAAGCTGCTGCAGAACAGAAAAAATTAGAAGCTGCTGCAGAACAGAAAAAATTAGAAGCTGCTGCTGAAGAGAAAAAAGCTGCTGCTGAAGAGAGAAAAGCTCTGGCTGAAGAAAAAAGATTAGAAAAAGAAGCTGATATGGCTGCTGAACTAAAGAAATTGCAGATGCAAGTGGACGAAAGGAGATTTGATGCAGAACAGAAGAAATTAGATGCTGCTGCAGAACAGAAAAGATTAGAAGCTGCTGCAGAACAGAAAAAATTAGATGCTGCTGCAGAACAGAAAAGATTAGATAGAGAAGCTGAAGAGAGAAAAGCAATAAGAGAACATGAGTTCGAATTAGAGAAATTAAAATTGACATGTATGAGTAATGTTAATCAGGCATCTGGTGGTAATGGTAAACCCTTTGTGTACAAGGTCAAGGTACCAGCGTTTAACCCTACCAGTGATGACATAACATTTTGGCTTTCTAGATTTGAACGGGCTTGTCGATCTCATAATGTTGACAAATCACAGTATGTGAATCAGTTGTCTGAAAATCTAAAAGGGGAGTCTCTGAGTAAGTTATATTTTGTTGAAGAGGCCGACAAAGATAATTATGATGCTGTTAGGGCAGCTTTGATAAAGAGATATCAGCTGTCTGAGGAAGGTTATCGTCTTTTGTTTAAAACAATGAGACCTGAGGTAGGTGTAGAATTCTCAGAATTCATCTCAAAAGCACGAATTACACTTTCACGATGGATTGAATTATCCAAAACAGAGAAAACATTTGATGGTCTTACGGATTTATTGCTAAGAGACAAGGTCATGTCTTCTGTAAATAAATCATTCCTAGAGTTCTTACATGAGCGTAAACCTAGTACAATAAAGCAAATGGAAGAATATTGTGACCAGTATGCCACGGCACACCCTGACATGATTCTTAGTAACTCTAACATTAAAGAGAGTATGCCAGTTGCTTCGGCAACAGAATATAATCAGAATTACTCACACAAATTCCAAGTAGCTAAAAATAAATTTGATAAAAAGGTTAATTGGAATAAGTATCAAAACCAAGATAACCACTCAAATCAGGGTTCTTCTTCGAAGAACTGGAATCGGGCTGATAGTCCTCGACACGCGAGGGGTACCCATAATTTTAGAAATTCTCGGAAAGGGAGTAGCTATAGGAACTACCCAAGTGCTTCATGGAGGCAAAAGAAACAATATTACAGGGATACTCAATATAATGAGCATGATGATTATGATCATGAATATTATGATTCAAACCCAAATAGGGGTTATAACAGAGGCAATAATAATTATAGAGACAATTATAACCGAGGTAGATCACAACACAAAAGACATGGTAAATCTTATTACCAGGCTAACTCTGCACAACAGGAGTTCCACGACACCGATAATCAGAATAATGATAAAAAAGACTCCAATAGTGTAGCAAATTCCGCTTTCGATTTTGCTAGAGCATCTGAGTGTTCGCAATGCAAAACATTATTCGATCCAACCACAGTTTCTACTTTAAGCTGCGGTCACCCACTTCCCGCTCTCCATGCGTCAATCGCGCATAATGGAAGGGGTGCTCTTGTCTTTAATAGGGGCCTAATAGATGGTACTCCGGTATCAATTCTTTTCGATTCGGGGTGCACTACCATTGGAGTGAGGCAATCACTCGTAAATCCTTCTCGAGCTACAGGCAATATAGTCAAATGTGTAACATTTGGTGGCACATTGGAGAAGTACTCCACTGCCATTATCAATATTGCTACGCCTTTCTTTACAGGAGAGGTGCAAGCATGTCTCTTGCCGAATCCGATCGCTGATCTTATCATCGGTCGCATTCATGGAGTGAAAGAATGCACTCCACAGCAAATTTCTAATTGGGAAAATGTTAATATGCAATCTGCTAATGCAGTAATCACTAGGGCTCAAGCTCTTAATATGCCACAATCTTCACATTCTGAAGATAATGATGCGCAGATCCAAGATGATCCCTTGGAGATTTCCCACGATTCCTTTATCAAACAGCAGGAAGATGATCCTACTCTAAAGAAATTCTTTACTCTGGCAACAAAAGGTGATCCGAATAAGGATACAAATCGTAAATCTTGGATTACGATGAAGAATGGCGTACTTGTACGTATGGTACAAGACTCCGCTAAGTCCATTCATTCTCAAATCCTTGTGCCTAAAAATATGAGAGTTAAAATCTTACAGCACGCTCATGATTCGCAGTGTGCTGGACATATGGGTTTTTCCCGTACTAAAGCTAGAGTTCTTCAATCTTTCTTTTGGCCTGCTGTGAATAAGGACATACGAATCTATTGTCGATCTTGTAAAGTATGTCAAGAGATTAAATCCAGAGGTCCACGCCATGATGCACCTATTCAGGCTGCAGACATTCCCATTCGGCCATTTCAAAAAATGGCGATAGACATCATTGGTCCATTTAAGATAAAGTCTGCTAGAGGACACCAATTTATTTTGACGTGTGTTGATATGTGCACACGTTGGCCGGAGGCTGTTCCTCTAAAGAGCATAACTACTGCTGATGTCGCAGATGCTCTTTGGTTAATATTTTCTCGTCTGGGGTTTCCAGCAGAAATATTATCCGACCATGGTACCCAACTCATATCGGATACCATGTCTCAAGTAATGTCGACTCTGAAGATAGAGAGATCGCTGAGTAGTATTTATCATCCTATGTCCAATGGGATGGTGGAACGTTTGAATAGAACTCTGAAAAACCTACTAGGTAAGATAACAGAAGATCATCCTCAGGATTGGGATAGGGTTTTACCCGCGGCTCTCTTTGCATATAGAGAGGTCGCCAACGAACATACAGGATTTTCTCCCTTTGAACTTGTCTTTGGCGCGAAACCGCGAGGTCCTATGTCCTTACTTCATGATCTTATAACTGCTGATAATATTGTCGATGACACAAAATCCTCTTATGAATATGTCATCGCACTTAGACACAAGATTATTGAAGCATGCAAATTGGCAACTGCTTCTTCTGAATTTGCGAAACAGAAGGCAAGGGAATTTGCCAATAAAAAGAGATGTTTGCGACAACTTTGTCCAGGTGACAAAGCATTTGTCTTGCTACCTTGTAGGGAAAATAGACTTCTTATTTCTTGGAAAGGTCCGTACGATATAATATCAAAAGTTTCCGATGTTGACTATATCGTCGATATTGACGGGAAGCGTAAAACCTTCCACATCAACATGCTCACGGAATTCCATGAACGTCCTGATTATTTACAACCTGTTTTCCAGGCAACGGACGATTTTCCAGTCCAACATGGACAGTACTCATCTCTGTCAGTAATACAGGATGAGGAAACGAGTTTCTCGGATGTAAATTTACCTTTTCCAATGATTCCTCTTCACTCTAATGAATCATGGAAAGATGTTGCAATTTCTCCAGAATTATCTCCAGGAGAGCAGAAACAAGTTTCTACTATGTTAGAACAATTTCAGGATGTCCTTACTGACATTCCTGGTCAAACTGATGTCATTCAACATGACATTATTCTTACTGACCATAGTCCTATAAGAGTCAGACCGTATCCTATCCCGATACATTTTCAAGCACAGGTAGAGAAAGAGTTAGATGAGATGATAGAGTTAAAAATTATTGAACCATCCACATCAGCATATTCTTCGCCGATGGTTATTGTACGAAAAAAAGACAATAACATACGTCTTTGCGTGGATTATCGCAAATTGAATCAAGTGACTAAATTTGATGCTGAACCTATGCCTTTACTAGAAGAGCTACTTACGAGACTATCGAATTCTCATTTCTTTACTAAACTCGATTTGTCTAAGGGATATTGGCAAGTTCCACTATCCGAACACGCCAAACCGTTTACTGCTTTTTCGACGCCTAGGGGTCTATTCCAATGGAATTTCATGCCTTTCGGTCTTATGAACGCCCCTGCAACATTTGTACGCATGATGCGTCGAATCCTATCTCATCGCTCAGATGTCATTGCGTATCTTGATGACATCTGTCTTTTCAGTGATACTTGGAACGATCACTATAATGGGATAAATGAACTATTGTCTATCTTACGCGAGCATAACCTGACAGCGAAACCATCGAAAGCATGTATTGGTTTTAGCGAAATATCTTTCTTAGGACACCGTGTTGGTCATGGGTTCCTAAAAACAGAAGACCATAATACAAGTAAGATACTTAACATTTCTATTCCTAAGACTAAAAAGCAAGTGCGAAGTCTCTTAGGTCTAATACAATTTTATGGACGATTCATTCCGAATCTGTCCTCCATTATGTCACCTCTTTCTTCCTTGCTAAAGAAAGGGTCTCCTAATGTAGTCCATTGGACTCAAGAATGTCAATCCTCTTTGGATAAGGTTAAAACTATGTTTTCTACTTCACCTATCCTAGTATTGCCTTCTAAGGATAAGACATTTATTCTTCGTAGTGACGCTTCATCCACCGGGATTGGAGCAGCACTAATGCAAGAGTACTCTGGAACTCTGCATCCTGTGATGTATATTTCTCGGAAATTAAATGCCGCAGAGAAGAATTACTCGGTCCTAGACCGTGAATTATTGGCTATGGTTTGGTCAATCCTTAAACTGCAAAGATTTCTTCTGGGCGCGCATTTCATTGTGGAAACTGACCAGAAAGCTCTTACGGCTATTCAGAGTAAAAATCTGAAGAGCGCGAGATCAACGCGATACGCGATTGCTCTACAGCCATTTCATTTTTCGGTGCGAGCTATCCGTGGGTCAGAAAATGTGATGGCAGATATTTTGTCTAGATGCCCACATGATTCATAACTGTTATACAACTTTGATACAGTTGTTTCTATGTTGAAATGTGTACACATATGTAATATATCATATATTGATTGTAACACTACTTAGCGGTTCATTGATATTTATTCACCGCTGATCTTTCAATGTTTTTCGTCTTTGATGATCATGATGTTAAGATATCTTAGATGAAATTTATGTATAAACTAATGTGGAAATTGTGTCATTGCTAATATTGTAGTATGCGTTGGTGACACCTCTCTGGAAATATTAATACTTAGAGAAGTACCTTCTCTAAGGTCATAAAACTTATGCTTATCATCTGCGCATTGTTATTGGTGCGTTGTGAGCCTATTGTATGTTGCTCCTAGATGTATTTCAAAAAAAAAAAAGTACCATTTTTTTTTCCCGAGGGGTGTGGTAATCTGTTGCGTGCATATTTTGACGCACATATTACAAAAATCGATATGGCTATTTAATATGGAAAAAATATAGACATTCATTCATTTGTGTATGAAAATGCTGTCTATGGGTAAAGCGAGATAATCCATGTTTGATTCACACTTTTGATTATAGGAGTAATCGTTCTTGATATTGATCCGGCGCACGGATATTGCTCTTACGTTTGTACTTATTTTTTAGGGCCAGAAAATAGATTAATTTGCTTATTATGTTTATGGCCTGAATTCATATGTATTACATATTATTAGTACAAGTAGAATCAGTCCTATATTGTATATTTTGGAGGTGTAGGCGGGACTAGATTCTTGTTATTCCGCTCTAGCGGAAGTATGAGTTGTCTTAACAGGTCGTGATGAGTTCCGATGTACCGTGATAATGGCGGGTACGCATTTTTCAAAGGGCTGGTAGATTCTTAAGGACAAATTAGTTATGAAGTGGTTTTCTTCTATGGGAGATTGTGCCTCTACTGGAGTTTGTGTTAGAGACTCTCCTAAGGTACGGTACAATGTATAATTCGGACTCCATGTATTGACAGACCCTATTTTGATGATCTCATGTCGATTAGACCCAGATGGAACATTGTGCTTCGTATCGCCAGGGTCGTGTTTTGTATCGACAAAGATGACAGGTTTTCCTACAGCGGTTATGGCTACGTGAATTAACCTAATTACCGTAGAGCTGTATGGAAACATTTATGAAACTATCTATATGCCCATTATAAATTAACTTTGGCTTATATTCACCTTCCTACGAGTGAGTGAGCGGCAACTCAGGGAGGCGGCCATGTTAGATTCCTGTCATCATATTTTCTGATTACTGTCCAAAGAACGGGGCATGTACCTTATTACTCGGACAGTGACAAGGAGATCTCAATCTTGATAGAAACCCCCTTTTCGTGGTTTCATAATATACTACAAACTATGGTCGTCAAGCAACTTTAGTTATTTACCGATCCGCCTTCACTGACGCGTTTAGTCAGATAGGGGATGCGGCCATAATGTATCATGACATTGAACTTTTGATGTACTACCTATTATTCATGAATGTGTCATGATTTCGAATCTGCTATGTATGCCTACAAATCGATGTGTCAACATAACCATGATGTACTCGTATGTCCCAGTGTGTACGTCTGAATAAATTGTGTAAACAAAGATTCCAGCAGTTTGCATTGGTGCCTTGTAGACAAGTGTATGAGTGATTATCTTGGTCAGTACACGAACAGTACACCATTCGCGTCAATCACAGCCTACACGTCTACTCCATACATACACCATCCTGCGTCGGTTGAAGTGACCAAGCTTAGGGCCTGCTTCCCCTGGAGCCTTAGAGGGAAACGACTATTTACAGCTGCCTTTGCCTTCCTTAACTCAGGACTAGGGTGAGTTACCCATTTACCGCTGGGTAAACTGGAGCATGCCTGAACTCGACAACTCTGTACACTTCTTTACAGACTGACACTTACAGAGGGTACGATTGAAAACGAAACTTTACAGACAGTATCGTAGTTATTCTTATCAGGACCTTCCAACACACTTACAGCTGTCATAGCTTCACCTGAAAGTAGTTCCATAAGTCGTGTTCAGTATTCTGTCTTATCTATCTTATGAGACCTACAAGTGAGTTCGAACCTATTCAGATAGAATAAGACGTCGTTGGAGATAGGTCTAAAACGAGGCAATCTGATCTTATAAAAATTCGAATTAGTCCTATGTGAAGTTGTTTGAGTGTCCGTAGCATTGTGTGTATTATTTGCATTCGTTACCTTCATTTTCTCAAGTTCCATAGAGAACAACTTTTGCTCGTGAAGTCTATGGTTTTCGTTCGCATTAGCTTCCATTTGAAGTTTTTTGTCATCAGCTTCAATTTGAAGTTTAAATTTTTCAGTTTCCATTTGAAGTTTATATTTTTTGAGCTTCCTGGACTTTCGCATACTCAACAAGTGCAAATTGTTTCAACTCTTCAAGCTCCATACCAAGCACCTTCCCTTGCTTGACGAAATAGTCCAAACTAGACATTATGCCTGATTTTATAAGTAGGTAACTTATGTAGGATATGTTGTAAGAAATTAACTTTATCCCTACTTAGTGGGTGGCAGTCCTTGTTAATAGAAGTTGTATACAAATATAGCATATAATTATAAATCAATCATTTAGTGTATAACATTAAAACAAGAAATACATGATGAAGGTACGGAAAATGACAAAACCCAAGACGAAATACCGAAGAACAAATGATAACGTTCGCAGAATCAAATAAACAAGAAAGCAGAACGAAAGAAAAAAATATTACAAAAAAATACAATGACACTGCGAGAGGAGTGACAAGACAAGCAACAGAACAGTGTATAAACAAAAAATGTGTATAAAAATATATGATAGTAAGATTGAGAATGACAATCACAAACAAATTAACCAAGAAACTAAGGCACAGAGAAAAAATACCACAACAGCGACAATAAAACAGTTCGTCACACCTAAACAATGGTGTCAGAGATCACCAGACACAGTTGACTGAAAATACTTCAGCAAAACTTTGCTGGAAATTCCACTGCGGGAAATCCGCAAGAATGTCCCTAAAGAACGCTTACGTAGGCCCTGGAACGAAAACTGGGATGTTTCCTACAAAGACACCTCCCAACTAAACCCGCATAAAACATGGAACATAGAACACTAAGAAGAATAATGGTACACATAATAAAGAAATGCTCACTAACGCATACAGTGGCACAGTGCAAATACAAAAAAACCACTTATCTGCAATAAAGAATTCCCGGCCTTCACGACAACGACAACGATGGGCATCGGGTGTCACACTGTATGTTGCAGTCCAACGTTGATAGGTACAGGTGCTCATAGTTGAAAATTAAATTCAAACGAAATACTTGACATCTAGTCTTGACATTGGACGCTAAAATCTTGACTTGGCAACCTAGTACTACTAGATTTTGGTATCGTATCCCAAATCACTGGAGACACCACTTCTATTACTGTGTTTCTTTTAGCTGTAAACTTCTGTATGTGTATATGTGGGGGTTGTATGGAAGATAGTGCACAGTTAACAATGTTGACGTCAGTAATGTCGGGCTTACTGTAGTGGTCGACGGTTGTATGAAATATATATATATATATATATATATATATATATATATATATATATATATATATATATATATATATATATATATATATATACGAGAATGTCTTGGTATGAGTTCTTTAGGTTTGTTCACATCTAATGTCACCTACACAACAGTAGCGTTGAGTCAGGAATTAGTCCAACTAGTTCTCAACTTACACACAGTTTATTTACGATAGTAAAGTTGACACCACGGATAACAGGTCACAGCACATCACAAGTTAGAACAGCATTCATAATCCATGGCAAATAGGTTGCAGAACACAGCAACTCATCATAAATTGTGAAAGTACATATCCCATCAGTAACTCATCATACATGGTAATCCATCAGAAAAAGGGTTGCATAAACAGCTACTCACTGTACATCGCATTAGAAAATATCCAAAGTTACAATGTCAAACATGCAAATAATCCAAATAGAATCTGATCGGGCTCACTCATAGACGGTGGAAGCTTTACCGTGATGAAATCTTATATCCTTAGATTCTTCATTATCAAGATTATAGAATAATATATAGAATGGCTTCCATGAAGAGAATAAGGCATTCCCCCAAAAATGAAGAATTTCATTGAAAATATCAAATTTTAGATACATATTGCACTGGAAAGTACATTCATTTGCCCACATTTCTGTATGTTTATTTTCACTAAAACCTTTGTGGGTGATTTTATATAAATTTTTAAAGTATGTCAGGTAAGTGTATTTTTACCTAATTATATATGTAAAATATACAAATTGGTATATTTGGGACGCTAAATTGCTTCTAATGCATGGATTTTAATTTTCGGTACCGTATTCATTTCCCTGAAGCAAACAGAATTAAAGTTTTTCAAACATAGTTTCATGTGTAAAAATAATTTTGACTGGCTGATTTTTATTAACCATAGGGTCCTTTGATGGGTCATCGAAATAATAACGTGGCTGGAGGTATTCCAGTAGAGTGGTAGGGTACCTCCTTATACGCAAATAAAGCTGCAGGTAAGAACGAATCACAGGATTCTGGTTCCTCCTGTGCGAGCTTATGTAAAATTCTAAGTAGAGTCCCGCTATATCTTTCCACTTGTTCAATTGATTGTGGATGATAAAATGTGTGGACGAGAATATTTGGAAAAATCCTAAAAACTTCATCCATCAGTTTCCCTCTGAACTGTGAACAATTGTCAGTTAATATCTGATAAGGGTATCCTAATCTTAATATATTGAGAGCAAAGCCTCTCCTACATGTACTGAGTCTGCTGAGGGTAGAGCAATCGTTTCCCCCCGCATAGTACATGTCTACCAGAGAAAGGATGTATTTTTTCGGAAACTGATGAAAAGCGCATACAGTCTGCTGAAATGAAGAATTTAATGAAAAGTAAGCTGCAAAGTATGACACAGAACATGGAATCAATAAAGGATAATACCAGAGATAATTCCTACATAGCAGGGGGATACCGAGGTGAGTAAATTTTGTGTAAAAGTGTAATTCTTCCCTTTTTTCTTTATTTTCTCAAAACCTCATTTTTCACACAAATGTGGGCACGTTGCCCATGATTTTTCAAAAACTATTAGTGATACAGCAGTAAATTTTGGGCCACATGCTGTACACATAGTGCTCATTACAATAAACTAAAATAAAGGATATATGTTGACAAACTACCAAACTGTTAAGAAATAGCTAAGATACCCCCCTTAAAAATTTCAACTATTTTTCGATTGGTATGTTAAAATCCCAAAAAACTCAGATATCAAACCAATCAAAATTATTTTAGTATACAATCATTATCATATATTAATAAATGAAACAGCCAAATTTCATAACTCAAGCTGTACTCACATTTGAGATATCTTGGGCAACAAAATACCCAAAAAGCTAAAATTTGCCTTGTTTTCACTGTTTTTCCACCATAGATTGCAAGTTTTTAGCATATACCTCAATGTTTTATATTTTTTCAGTCATTTTGCTTGTATAAATGACCAGATATAGATATTAACCTATAATTCTGTGTTTTTCATTTTGGGAGTTTAACCTCCCCTTCATACAATCCCCGAATCAAGACTCAAAAACACACTGGACACACTAACGATACTAAAAAACCGTCTCAAAGCTCTGCCAAATACATACTCCATCAGATTATAGTTTTCTCAGTATCACTCAGTAAAACTTGCTCAAGCGCGAACTAACAGCTTGAGATGTGAGCTCAGCTCATCCGTATCTCTCCTCAACTACTCAGAACATTTAAACACTTTATTTATTTATTTTTTTAAAATAACACATACTCAGTTGAGCTATGTTACAAAAATATCGTACACAAAGCACCCAAAAAAAAAAATCATCTCATAACTTTAACCGTGCTTACTAGCGTGTCTATAAAAAATCAGACCCGTACATAAGAATCATAACCACTTAACTCCTACTCAGAAACATGACTTAACGGGCGTCCAGCGGTCTTTTGGTCTTTTCTTCATTTACTGATTGGTTAATGTTGTCTTGTTTTTTCTTGCCTTATGCGTCACCAATTTCATTTGCGATTTATCCAGAAAGTTACGCTGTTTCAGAATCGGCAAACATCATAGAGTCAGCCGATAGGATTACCATCATCATCATTTGTAACATTTTGAGCAACCAGATGTTTCCCAATACTGGAAGCATTTTCCTCATTTTTTTAAGTGAACCTCAAGAGCACGTTTTGCTACATTAACTATTCGCGGTGACATTTGTTCATCCAGGGAAAATTAAAACACCCGATTCGGCGCTCACCTCGCTAGCCTTACTTATTAGAGTGGCGAATTTGGGAAAAAAAAACTTGGCATTTTTTTATATTCAGAAACCATTGTAATTCCAAGGGATATCACCAAGAGTAGGTAAGCGTGATTGAGTGGCCACTGTATGACAGAGAGAGTGAATATTTTTCTATGTTACAGGAACTTTACAAACATGGATTTTGCTTAAACTTGTTAACCTTACTGGGTAGCATTTAGCAGGAACTTGTTTTCTTTACTGTCGATTCTGTAATATAGTGCTAACCTTTGATCTTTGCGTTATTGACTTTTTTGGGTTCTTTTCTCCAGAGGGGGAGGACACATTTATTCTGCTATTTCATATGTATGTAAATCTGATTTTATATGATCTTTCTTTAGATATTTGATGTTGTCAGTTTTAAATGATAATAAACAACAAAAGAAACTTAACTTTGTGTGTTGGTCAGACCCATACCCAATTAACCGTAGTTTTCACGTTTGTGTGTCTGGTTGTCAAATAGCTCTGTGTGTGTGTAGTTAAACTTATATTTATATGTACGAAGATGGCAAGGTTGTCTTGTACTAAATTATAGTCGTATAGATAGGATGGAAGAGAGAAACTTACTCAATCCATAGACATAGTTTGTTCCTTAAACTATCACCTGTGAAATCTATTTCTCACACCTCTTTCTCACCTACTTATCACCATCCACTCTACTAAACCGGGCGAAAAATATCTCTCAACCTATCTGCATGACAATCTCTCAAAAAACTTAGTAAAGCTGGAAATGATGCTCTAAGGAAATATTAGCAAAAAGCTTCAAAATATTTTTTTTAACTAAAAGAGTAACAATATATGTCAATTGGATCTGCACTAACATGTACTGTGGCTGCAATGCTAAAGTACAATAGCCAAAAGATAAACTAACAAAAATCAAACTGTAGGTGTCATTGATGTTGTCAAACTGTAGCTACCACTAAACAATATAGGTCTGTCTCACAATTCCTGGTCTAAATACTAAAAAATAAAGTTACTTTAAAATATGGACACCAACAATGTCAATGATGATAATGTAGAGTACGAATCACAAAACTAACAACCACCAACAGGTTGGGGACAAAGATGACAGAAATAGACGAGTAGAAATAGATGGGTTTATACAAAACCAGAACCTGTTTAACGAACAAACACACGAGATTGAAAAAAATAACATATTTACAATGATAGTAAGATACTGACTGAAGTATACAACAGTAAAAACGTGACTTAAGGAAAGCTTAATACACAACTCAATGTATAACAAACACGACCAACACAGCTTCGTAAAACACAATTATGCGCAACTAATTATGCAGGGCTACAATCAAATCACCAGGTCAATTACTGACCTCTAACCCCCACCATAATTAAAATAGCAAAACCCTACAGAAGACGATCCCACGCAAATTCCTTCTTAAAGAAGAAAGATTCGTTGGATTCACCACCCTATCCACCCTTTTAGATAAAAAAAAAATTACAAAATAACTGATACTCCTTGACGTAACAAAAGCAACATTAAACGATGATGTGACACGAAGCTAATCAAGAAACTACCGCATGACATAGGAAAAAAAAACTAACTTAAATAACCTAAGTACTACAAGCTAAAAATGTAAGTAACTAAAAGTATTGTAATATTAACAATAATGGGATAAATACAAAAACAACAAAAGAAAATAAAGATTAACTAATTTAAATCTGAAAAAAAGGTTTTTCACACAAATAAATAACGGAAAAAACAAAAACAGTAATGCAATTTGAAGAAAAAAAAAATGAAATAAATTACAATAATTATATATACAAAAAGTTACATGTTCCCATGGATAAGGCGCTGGTTTGATCCACTAAACAGATGATTCTGTGTCACAGGTGACATGATGATAACAATAAACGCGCGACAATTCACAAAATGCAAGATAGATATAGCGTTACTGAAAGATCAGCTGTTCTGCACAGCTGTCGCGAGAGGCGAGTAAATTTGCATTTAGATTCTTACAACCTATTGCCGACCAGATACCGATAAATTTTACAAGGCATAAGAGAGCATTCAATTTTGAATACCCATTGTCCACAATAGACAGCGCTCGGCGTAAGCCCTGGGAAAGCAACAAAATTTGCAGGGAATCTTTACACAACAATGAGACATTAGCTAGCCAGGTAGTCGCCAATACGTCTCGGTTGTGGTTACACAACGGCGGTAATATACAAGTATTATTTTGGCTAGTAATAGAATATTGGATTAACGGAGACCCATAGTCAGCAAATGCAAATTTACCTAAAAAGGAGTCTAAGAAAAATCAAATTTGGATGACAGATGACATCTTGAATAAAATGGCAGAAAGAAAGAAAGCAAAAAAACACTCCAGAATATAAAACAATAGACAATGACATACGTACTATGTGTAGAGAAGCAAAAGAATGGTGGATAGAAACAAAATGCAAGGAAATAGAAGACTTGGAAGCAAAGCACATGACAAGAGATATGCATGAAGAAATAAAGAAATTATCAAATCGGTCGCGGTTTGCACAAGGAGGAAGCTGTATCAAGAACAAAAATGGTGTAATATTACTTGATGAAAAAGACATATCAAACAGATGGGCAGAATACGTAAAAGAACTATTCGAGGACAACAGAGGTAAAAAACCATCACCAGATTCTAATGACGGCCCAAACATTCTCAGATCAGAAGTAGAGGAGAATGCCATTCATATGATACAAAAAGGAAAATCAGCAGGCATGGATAACATAAAAATTGAAATGATAGAAGCTCTGGAGAGCTTTGGTATAGATACAATCACAGAAATATGCAACGATATATACAATACAGGATATATACCACACGACATGAAGACATCAGTTTTTATAACATTGCCCAAAAAACCAAATGCAACAGAATGTTCAGACTTCAGAACAATCAGCCTGATGAGTCATGCAATTAAGATACTGCTCAAAATCATACAGGAAAGAATAAAAAGTAAAGTAGACAGCGAAATCCAAGAAGAACAGTTCGGTTTTAGACGGAACAGTGGAACAAGAGAGGCAATATTTTGCCTAAGAATATTAACAAAAAAATATACAGAGGTCCAAAAAAGTATGTATGAGTGCTTCATTGACTATAAGAAGGCTTTTGACAGAGTCCATCATGAGAAAACAATTGAATGCCTCAAAGACATAGGTATTGATGGAAAAGATAAAAGAATACCCAGTAACCTTTATTGGGAGCAAACTGCCACAGTAAGATCGGGAAGGAATTATTCACCATACATAGACATAAAAAAGAGGTGTCAGACAAGGTTGTGTGCTGTCCCCCTGCCTATTTAATTTATCCACCGAAAAAATTTTCAAACAGATACAGGAAATACCAGGACTGAACATCAGTGGAAGGTCAATAAACAACCTTAGATATGCAGATGATGCCGTGTTGTTAGCTGAAAGCAAACAAGAGTTACAAGAACTAGTGAAGCAAGTGAACAGTATAAGTCATGAATATGGACTCGACATTAATATTGAGAAAACAAAAACTATGATAATTAGCAAAACAGACGATAAACCCACATTAAAGATAAGCGTAAATGGGAAAATTATGGAACAAGTCAAGAGCTACGTATATCTTGGTCATATAATAACAGAAGATGGCAGATGTGAAACAGAAATCAAGAAGAGAATAGGAATGGCCAAGGCTACATTCAACAACATGAAACATATACTGACATCCAAACAGTTATCTCACAAATTAAAACTGAGAGTCATAAAGTGTTATATATATTCTGCATTTATGTATGGTGCACAACATGGACGATGAATAAGCATTTGGAAGAAAGAATTGAGGCTCTTGAAATGTGGATATATAGAAGAATGGGGCGTATCTCATGGAAAGAGGTATAAACAAATACGGAGGTCCTAGAAAATCTAGGTATGAAAAGAGAACTAATGAGAGAGGTCAAAGTTCGGCAGCTAAAATACTTTGGCCACATAAAAAGGCATAACACCTTGCAGAAGACCATAACATAAGGGAGAGTTGACGGCAAACGTGCAAGACGAAGACAGCGCTGTAAGTGGGAAGATAACATCAAGAGATGGACAGGAAAGAGTCTATCAGAGTGCACCACCAAGACAAGAGACAGAAGACGTTGGAGATCCATTACAGCCAACCTTCGTTGTGGAGATGGCAACTGATGATGATGATGATAGTCTGGACAGAGATAAACACGAAAGAAGAAATTATGAATAGACTAGCAACACTGCAAAGACGGACACAGACGGATTGTCTGGGCTAAGCAAAATATAAAGAGCGACCATAGCAAAACATTACATAAACTTTACAGGTAATTTGGACTGGTTGTCTGACTATAGTAAAGACGAACGAAACTTCACATGACAGAAGAGAACACGGAAATCGCCAGCGGCCATTCGGACACGATGTAACCCAGTGAAGTTCGTCTCTCAGGACTGCTAAGAGAAAGCATTCCGCCAGACCGACTTGTTTCTATATTTCACGAGGAAGAATCCGGACATGAAGTCAGTGATTTCTTTATATGAAAAACAAGGTTAGTGTACTATAGTTTGTACATCATTAATATACATCCATTTTAATTCCAGTTATATATATATATATATATATATATATATATATATAATATATATATATATATATATATATATATATATATATATATATATATATATATAGTATATATATATATTATATATATATATATATATATATATATATATAGTATATATATATATATATATATATATATATATATATATAGTATATATATATATATATATATATATATATATATATATATATATATATATATATATATATATATATATATATATATATATATATATATATATATATATATATATATATATATATATATATATATATATATATATATATATATATATATATATATTTTCTATAAATATAAAACTTTAAATACCAGTCACGTTTTACTCTAATATTATATGAAACGTCGAAAGCTTGCCTAGTTTGGGCATGTAACTCGCCATGACTCGAAAACGATTCTCCAGGGAACAGTCGAAGGTAAACGGAGAAGAGGAAGGCAAAGAAAATCCTGGGCTGATAACATCAAGGAATGGGCAGGACACGGTTTTTCCACACGTGTTCGCATTGCTGAGGGTAGAGAGCAGTGGATGACCCTGTCTACTGATGCTTCCACCATGGCATCCCTACGACCCATGAAGGGTTACGGGTTGAGATGATGATGATATTTTACAGTATTAAGTAAAAGTTGCAATAAACACCGTGCAGAGAATTATTATATTTATAAGATTGCACAAATTCCAGTAACTATAACGAAGTAAATACAAGACACTTTTCTATTACGTCTTACATTACCCAATAAACAGTGCAGTAAACACCGCGCAGTCATTTATTATAATGATAAGATTTCACAGACAAGAACACACTGCATGCGTAGCATAGGTTATGGGGTACTTACAAGGCTTTATCATTTTATCCATCGCAGTAGTAGAGACAGGGGACCTTTGAGATAACTCGGCCTTCGTCTTACTACCCTGTCTGGCGTAGATCACGGGACAAGCTAATGAGTAGGGTTAACAGATATACTGCCACGACACGTATCTCACAGACATTTAACGGCCACAAACCTACCAACAACCAACGGGGGTTTTAGGAAGGAATTTGCAAAGCGGCCAAGGAAACTTCCTACTATCAACCACCCACACAAAAAAGTAATCAGACATTACCTATAATAATGGATGCATTATTAAGAGCTGTCTACGTGAATTATTGATCAGAAGTTGCATGTGTATACGGACGATCTTTTACAACAAGTGCCTACGAGAATTATTGAGATCTTAAATTACCTACAGAAAGGGACAGATATATGAACGCAGTTTCATAATCCAGATATACCAGGTTCGAAACCTGCTGCAGGCGGTTTGGTAGCAGATCGCTTTGTGTGGATTTTTAACATCGGTATAAGCGCCATACCGTTCAGAAAGCAATGGCAAACTACTGAGTGAAAAAAATTGCCTAGAAAAATCACACACAGCCACTAAAAGCTGGGGTTGATTGCCACGTCCTGTAAAGGATAAGCAACTAACTTAAGGGACAGATTCTCCAAGTAAACCTGCTGCGCCACTCAATACAAATAGATAACATATTTCTACCATCATCACCACATGAGCAAAATATCTTCGCCACAAAGGGACATCTGCACACCAGAGGGAGTCTCTAAATAAAACATTGCGATCTATACAACCGATGACCATGCCAACTCAGCCGCTCATTTCATTGTCAACACTCGCATTGTGAAGAACAAAAGATCAGGCCATCGACACCTGAAGAAAAGTCAGTGAGCCGGACAATGTTATTGAATGCAGACAAAGACATGTTCACGGCGTACAAACACCCAGAGTTTTATTGACAGTCCCTCAGAGACCAAGAAACAAGATATCCTCTTTTAGTAGTTAGGATTAGATTAAATTCATCATCATCATCACGTAGTATAGACTTAAGATTAGTTTGTGTATTTTTTGCATTAACTATTATCTTCTTTTCCAGGTGAACTTAATGTTAGTTCATATTGCATTTGTATTATTGTAACTGGATGTTGTGTTACCTATAAGTAATTCAATAAATGTTGTAGTTGTGTTTGCATTACCAACACACGTTAATTACATATATAGAGAAGGAAAGAAAGTGTGCGAGAGAGACATACTGTTCTTCCTTTCTTCCTATTCTGTTCACTCAGTGTAATAGAGAAGTGGGGGCTCCCGAGCATTATAATAGAGAGGAGGGGGATAGAGTGGTAGGAGAAACAGTGTCACGAGATCCAGAATCACTGAGACTATCTGCTGGGAACTTATCCGCAAGTCTTAAATTCACCTTCTCCCACTCCTGCTGCCTACCTTCAACCGGTTGCCAGGCAAATCTGAGGAATTGACAACGCCGACACCACAACGAGAATTCTCTTTGGTTAACCTTCGGGTTAACCCTGTGACAACAGCTCAAACGTTGACCAAACGTCACTGGAACACACCACTGTTGAAACCTCGAGCACTGCTTAAACATCATCATCAGCTGCCATCTCCACAACGAAGGTTGGCTGTAATGGATCTCCAACGTCTTCTGTCTCTTGTCTTGGTGGTGCACTCTGATAGACTCTTTCCTGTCCATCTCTTGATGTTATCTTCTCACTTATAGCGCTGTCTTCCCCTTGCACGTTTGCCTTCACCTCTCCCTTCTATTATGGTCTTCTGCAGGGAGTTATGCCTTTTTATGTGGCCAAAGTATTTTAGCTGCCGAACTTTGATCTCCCTCATTAGTTTTCTTTTCATACCTAGATTTTCTAGGACTAATATATTGCTTATATTAGTATGCAATAGTTATCGTGCAGGCAGCCAGGAGATTCGCTTTGTCTTAATTTTAGTTTAGCCACGCCTACTGCTTATCTATCAAGCGATTTAAATCATCTAATTCTATACCTCTTTCTTTCATCCCGTCAAGAAGGAGTTGCTAAGGGGAAACGGCAGGAGGTCAGTATTAAAGACTGTGTAGTCTCTAAGAAGTCTTTTCTTCTCTTTCCATGAGATACGCCCCATTCTCCTATATATCCACATTTCAAGACCCTCAATTCTTTCTTCCAAATGCTTGTCGTAGATTTTTAACAGATAGGTAATAGATGTTTATAGTCCTGTCAGAGCAGAGGTGATAGTGATAACTTTGTGAGAGTAAGGGGTAAGAAATAGTTTTTATCACGAGGTGATAGTGTAAGAGAAAGGACAGTCTCTGGGTTGAGTAATCTCTCTAATCCAGCCTATCTTGACGACTAAATTTAAATCCGACGCACTTTCTCTCCTTGTACAAAATACAAGTCACACTGCACCCACATGCACACAATTCTGTAACAAATACACACAAACGTGAAAACAAACTATGGATAACACATATCGACAGGGGTTGACCAACACAATAACTTAAGGTTTATTAAGTTTATTTATCACTAGAACTTTACAACATAAATCATATGCATCGGTAGATCATGGTTTACAGACAAAATGAAAATTAATCAAATAGGTTTTCCCCTCTGGTAAAGGAAAATAAAAGAAGATCCCAAAAGAGGTTAATTAATCCAAAAGATCAAAAGTTAACAATAAGGGTATGGAATAGTCATTAAAGAAACAAAGAACAATTTCTTATTAATCTATCCCGTAAATACTCAGTGTGCCGACGGTCAAGATAATATGGGCCTAACACCATATTCCCAATATGCCTCAATGGGCGTGTAACAGGTTCCTATACCTTTTAAATACTTAGGTTAATGAGAACAAAACAAAAGATTTGTATGATAGGGGTAACCACAGAAAATTATGTTACTCTCTTACAATTCATTCAATCCTTCATACTTGTGGCCACATTCATATTCGCTTACCCAGTAGTTGTCGCAGGCATTCCATGGAAATAAACACTAATAAGTAATATTGCTACTCAGTGTAATATTAAGTTTTGCCAAATCCAGTCCCAGACTCGCCGTAGTTGCGGACTGCACATTGCACGGGAGTCGCTGGAGTTGGTGATTTAATTTTCCCTAGATAAAATACGGTATCTCTGCCTTCAGTTGGTTGGAGTAAGGTTCATACGTGGTGATCGCCGACATAGGATGAATAATACATATATATTCTGGGTTGTCTAGCCTCTGGTTGCTGAGACCCTATGTTAAGTTACACAAATGTTGCTGACAATATATGTTGCTACACAGCTGGCTGATGAGATTGATATAACTGAAATCTGGTAGTAGTTCTGGTCCGGTTAATATTATAATTTAATGGTTCTATACTGGTTTCTCTCATTAAAAAATGAGGAAAAAGGTCACAGGTCACAGCAAGAAGCTCATCAATATTAAATATCCCTGGATGCTTATAGATTATAAGATTCTAAAAACGTACGTTCATATGGCCTAAGATCGTTAGACCGCTAGTTTGCAGGTTTTGACAAGCATATATTTTAGGAAAGAAATATAAACATTTAACAATAATAACAATAGTAGATCTAACACGTATTAGTAGGACCTCTTCATCATTCCGTTATAAATTAGATTAAAAACACAAATGTCTATCTTATCCTATCGTTTTTAACGCGTGATATGAACACTAGTCATTAATAAAATTACATAAAATGGATATAAGTAAATAATATATACCGTCAGTAGACAGTTAATTAATGTATGTACTAGTCAATTTAAAACTTCTCTTACTGGGAAATAGCGAGTAATTAAATTTAGTTTACAGCTGGAAAGATTTGCTATAAGTTATTTAATTATGCTATTCGTTTAACACAGAAAATCTCAGTGACATATAAATGAAAACTTTAAACACACCAAATCACTTAAAGGCTAGTATATAAAATACTGCAAACAGAGAAATGAAACACTCCACGAAATCTAATAATACACTCTGTACGAGAAATCTTAGGATAACGAGCTAGTGAATTCAGAAAAATCTCTGAGCAACTGATAAAGACTATAAGAGAGACAAGGTATATATTCATAGATTCCGTTCTTTTTGGATTTAAATGTGAAAATCACACCTACGTCCAGGGCCGGGCGAATTTGCCGTTCAATTCTTGAATAAAATTTTATTTCCTCACCTCTGCCGATCGACGATCTATAGCTTGTCTTTGATTATCTCCGCCTTGCCGAATATCAGCTACGTAAGTTAATTCCCCCTGATCATGTAACAATTCCAGGTACGTCTCAGACTGATCGCCCCTTGATTCTTCAAAGAAACTGTTAACGACTGGCCTCTTGTTAACGCCTGGCCCGGCAGGGGTGTTTCCCAGATCAAAGAACGATTTCACCATATGCGCACTACGCTCTGTTCCAACGTGTTTAATTGCCAAATGGCTCACGAGTTAAGTGAATCAGGCGTTTGTGTAGCAAACTTAGATGGGGAGGGGGGGGAATTGGACGGTCATTGCTGTGACTATTTCCATATGTGACATTTCGTGCGGGCTTGAAGACATGAAACCCTTTTATGTCTCCTCTATGAAAATAGCGCTGCTGTTATCCATATCTTGCGAGTGATTGCTATCTTCATTTTCCCTTTCTTCCTCACTACTCCAACTTCTACTCATAAAATCTGCTCACAGGTTTGGTTTCCTGGTATGTATTCTACTTTGAAAGCATACACACTTAGGAGCAACGCCCACCCCATAATCCTTGCGTTAAATTCCTTATTCGCTCCGAGAAAAGCCAGTGGGGCTTGGTTCGTCTTGACTGTAAATGAAACGCCGTAAAGATATTCGTGATGTTTCCTGATACCACTCACGAGTGCAAGACATTCTCTCTCCACTGTGAAATAGTTCCGTTCTGCTGTATTCAATTTTCGGCTGCCATAAGCGACTGGAAATAACAGGTTCTGATCATTGTCATCTGCTTGTAGCAGAGTTGACCCGATTTGTTGACCTGATGCGTCGACCCGCAATATAAAAAGTTTCTTAAGGTCAGGTAGCCGTAAAATTGGATATTCGGACAGCTGTCCTTTGAGAGTGACGTAAGCGTGTTCGCACTTATCATTCCAAATACCTGTTTCCGGTCGCCCGTTTTTGGTAAGGTCAGTAAGGGGTGCCGTTAGCCCGTTGAAATTGTTAATAAAATTCTGGTAGTATGCACACAGTGATAGAAATGAACGTGTGTCTTTCTTCGTTTGTGGCATTTTTGCTGCAACTATTTTCTCAATGTTCTTGGCGACTGGCCACATGCAGCCTTAAGAACTGGTATACCCCAGGAAGTCAAGCTTGTCAAATCCGATATGACATTTGCTAGGTCTGGCTGTGAGACCAGTTTCCCGTAGTCTCCTGAAGAGCGTAGCAACCGTAGCAATATGTTCGTCGTAGTTTTCCGTTGCAATTAATGTGTCATCCATGAAATTATGGATATCGGGACTTTGCAAGGGTTCTAAAAGCTTTCTCATCATTCTGGAAAAGACTCCCGGTGCGTTGTGCAATCCGAATTGCATCATGTTGAACGTATGGTGTCCTTCACTGGAGCTGAAAACTAACAGGGGCTTAATTTCTTCCTTGACTGGTATTTGGTAATAACCTTTACTTGGGTCAATTTTGGAGAAAATTCTTGCCCTGCTAAGCTTGGTGAACAGCTCAGAAGCGCTCTGGAGAGGTTCCGTCTGGAATTCCGTTACTGTGTTAAGTAAACGGTAGTCTATGCACAGCCGAACTTCCTTATTGGGCGTCTGCAACAGTACTACACTCGAACTGTACGTAGAGGTAGACTCACTGATAATTCCTGCTTGACGTAGCGTGTCTATTTCTCTGCGTAGCGTATCAGCTTTAGCATACGGGATGGGGTAAACGCTGGTTCGCACAGGTATCTCGTTTGTCAGTTTGATATCGAACTCTACGAGATGTGCTCGACCAGGTACATCCGTTAAAACTGCTGTGTACTGTTTCAGTAGCGTCCTCGTTTCTGTCTGGTGTGCTTCAGAGAGATTGTCACCGAATTTTACATCTTTGAAAGATTCCGTTTGTTGCAATGGATATTTCATGCAGCTATCGTCATCTTTGTCATCTTCGGTTGCTATGGCTAAAGCCAGGAGATGTTCGGAGGACGGCACTGGTCTTTCCAAGTATTTCTTTAACAGATTTACGTGACAGACCTTCTCCTTTCCTTCAATAAAGATCGTATAGTTCGTTCTTGAGATCTTTTTAAGGACGGTAAACGGCCCTTGCCATCCGATGCGTAGTTTGTTGCTTCCGGTTGGCAGTAACCACAAAACCTTCTCCCCTGGTTGAGGTTATCTCTCTTTAGCAGCGTTATTATATCGTTAAGCGTGCTTTGCGCGTGCTTTTTTAAGGTTGGTTGTTGCTAGATCCCATCCTAGTTGTAACCTTTCCTTAAGTTCCGATACATATTTGCTGGCTGAGACGACTGTCTCGTCGGACTTCTGGTCTCTCAGTGACCGAAGTAAGGCTTCTACCGGCCCCTTAATAGGTCTGTGGAATAAAAGAGTAGCTGGCGGTAAATCTGTAAACGCCTATGGAACTTCCCTGTAGGTGAATGAGGCTGCAGGAATGAATAGGTCCCAATCTTCAGGTTTCTCTTGCCCCAGCTTACGTAACATCATGGTGAGGCTGCCGTTGAAGCGTTCCACGAGACCATTTCCGGCCGGATGATATGGGCTGGTATGGATGTGTTTGGCCCTCAAGAACATAAAGATCTCCTCTATTAACAGGCTACGGAATTGGGATCCATTATCAGTCAAAACTTGTTGAGGGAATCCCAACCGTGTAAAGATTTGCACTAGGGCTTCTGCGACATGCTTGGAATCCGTACATGTTAGCGGTGTAGCTTCGGCCCAAATAGTGCATGTGTCGACTGAGGTCAGGATAAACCTGTTCCTTCTTTTAGTCCTTTGTCTTCTTCTTCTTTGATCCTTAGCCGTCAAAGCAGTCAGTGGCCACTGACTAGTCCTTTGTAGGGGTCCTACAATGTCGACAGCAACCCGTTCAAATGGTGTCTACACTATTGGAATTTCACCCATGGAAACTGGGTGTGTCCAATGCTTGGATGCCACCCGTTGGCACTTGGCGCAGGATTTCACGTATCTGATAATATCATTGTTCATTCCTGGCCACCTATAGTGAGTCGATATTCGCGTTTTGTCCAATGTATCCGCTAAAGGAAATAGTGTCCCATTTCTAAGATTTGGTCTCTGTACTGCGTCGGTACTAGGAGCTGATTATGCACATGATCAGGGTTGCCCGTTCTACGATAATACGCCATCCTTAGAAAAGATGTCTCCGTTGTGTCTGGGGTCCTTGGCCATGGGCAGTTTCCTAAAGCAGGTTTCCAAGGTAGGGTCCTATTGTTGCGCCTCTTTTAGTTCCTTAGGTAACAAATTTTGCGCAGGCTCCCGTTCCTTCTTGGTTTGCCCTATTGTGGTTACTGCTGCCACAAACGGCTCTTTCGGTCTCCCAACAAACACATATCTACATCCAAGTTTGACTGGGTAGATAGTATCATCCATAATAGCTGCTTTGATAACACATCTGACAAAATCAGAGTGTATTTCCACTAATGCAATGGGAAGCGTCACGGGTGCATTACTCTTGAAAACTCCACATAATTTGACGGTGTCTTCTGTCTCTTGACCAGGTTTGACCAAATGCATTGCGACAATACAATCAAAAGATAATCCTGTGTAAAAAAGGCAAGATGTTGAAATCCCGTTCAAAATAACAGTTCCTCGCATTGAGATCCTCTCACCCTCAGGTTGAGAATCAGTGACACTAATTCTCACTTGCGAGTTTGTTAACAAGCAACCGATTCTATTCGTCCCGTTGTGCTTGCTCTATCAGATGTCCGTGCTGCAGGGGTCTTTCCCTTGTCCTGATCTTTCTGGCGGCTGTCCATGTAGGCCGGTGAGGCTGATAAGAATTTTTGTTGGTGGGGTATCTGGTTTTGTAGAATTTCGATTTTTCCTGGGAAGGGTTCTGAGGTAAAGGTTCTCGTTGATTATGGTGATGGGAAGAATGGGAAGACGGCTCTAGATTATTTTTTTCGAGAAGGCTCATCTGTCGGCTTGCGTTTAGAGCTGAAAAGCTCGGCCACAGCATTTACGTAACGTTCAGACTTACTGAGAATGTCATCCAACTTTACTGCGCCTTGTTCAGCCAGAAATCTACGGGTTTCGTTTGATAACTTGTTTTTTATTTGTTTTGTGAAAACAAATTTCAGAAGTCCTTCAAAAGTGAGAGGGAGCTCGGAAAGTTCCATGCACTTTGTCAAATAGCCCGTCAAGCGTGAAGAGAACTGGGGAAATGTCTCAGTGCTTTCCTTCCTGCTGTTTCTGAACAGGTGCAAAAAATTGCGAGCGTTCATTTCGAAACGCTCCAGTAAAGCCTGCTTTAACATGTCGTAGTTGCCTTGATGGCTGCTTCCCAGTTTTACGTAGTCGTCAATAGCACTACCTTTCAAAGCCTGTGAAAGCTTTTGGGCACCATCGGGAACTGTCTAACCCATACAGTGTCGCCATTCTCTCAAATGTTTCTAAAAACGAGTCAATTTTCTCATTTGGGCTCGGGAAGGATTCCATTGCAAGTCATAGCTGCGAGTTGAGGAGATTGGGTACTGGAGAGATCAGTGACCTGCGACTGAGTTGAAGAGTCTCCATTACTGGAGAAAGACATAGCACCACGACGTTGGACCTCTAGGGCCTTAAGCGCCAGTTCGTGCTGTCTCTCTTTTTTCTCTTTCCTCATGCTGTCTCTCCTTTTCTCTTTCCTCGTGTTTTGCCTTGCGAGCTTCCATCTCTGCCCCAAATCTCTTCTGTTCCAATTGACGATCTTCCGCTTCTTTCCTCTCCACTCTATCTTATGCTTCCTTCTCCTCTGCTCTACCTTGTGCTTCATTCTCCCTAGATTCTGCTACTTTCTTCTCCGCGTCATATCTGTCAAGTTCTATGTTGACAAACGCGGTCAGTTCTTCTCCTTACAATCCTGTTTCCTTTGCTTCCTCTCTTATCATTGCTCGAAGTTTAGCACGCTCAGCCATGTCAAATAACTGAATGCCATTAACCCGAGGAAAAAAGACGAAAAGAAGGAGAGAAAAACTCTATCTATGACCAACTTACGAGAAAAACCTAATGCAAGAAATATTTATTATTACCTGAGATACCTCCTGTCCCGTTATCAGTTATCTAATCTATCGCTGTTATCACCTGCCACTAGGCTCCTAATACAGACGACTAAGCCAAATAAATGGTAGATCAGGCTAATATTGGAAAAACTACTATTACTAACGGTGGAAATAATAAATTTATTATGAAAATGAAGGAGAAAAAAAAATTTCTCTTATTTTATAAATCCACCAAAACTCGCCCACCTGAAGTCAGTTAAGAGTAAGGGACGTTATTAACTTTGACGTGAAATCAGAATGCGGTCCTTAGCTTAAGCTCAAACCCTGCTGCTTCTTAAAAACAACTAGTGATTGCCAAACAATCACGCCTACTAGCGGACTTGAACAAAATTACCATATATCTCATATATCTGACAACGATTACCATCAGAACAAATTGCACGTAACTCTATGATGCTGTGGAAAGAAAAAGAGTGCTATATGTGTGTGTGGTCAAACACCCAGAAACTAAGATCGTTGTCTAGGGGAAAATTATATACTTTTCAGAAAGAGAAACGCAACATTATTGCAATGGTAATAGACACCAAATTTCAAACCTGTACCAAAAATTTATTTTACGGAATTAATGTTTCAATCTTGGCACGAAGAAACTTTCAGACTCTACCAATGAAATGATGTTCGTTAAATTTGGTTTGGACTTTTATTCTTTGCGACTGAGGCCTCCGTTTCAGTAAGGTGTGTGGCCTCATCTGGTCTCTATCAGAGAACGACATCTCCTTGACATGGATCAGATTAGCCGTTTAATATATTGCTGTGGGATGGCTGCCCACTCTTCCCGCAGTGCAAGAGACAACTGTCGGAGATTGGCTGGAGCCACGTCTCGCTGGCGGAGTCGTCTGTCGAGTTCATCCCATAAGTGTTCTATGGGGTTCATGTCTGATGTCATGGCTGGCCACGGAATGGTCTGGACGTTGTTGTCAGCAAGGAACTGGGTGGTGAGTTGTGACACATGAGGTCGAGCGTTATCCTGCTGAAAAATCGACTCTCGTGCAGCCAGAAGTGGAAGGAAGTGAGGACGAAAAATTTCAGCGACGTGACGTTGGGCATTTAGGCGTCCTTCAATTTGCACCAGGTCACTTCTTCCGATGACGTTGATCGTCCCCCATATCAGTACACCTCCACCGCCATGTGAAGGAGCCTCATCAACGCTGTTCTGGGAGTAGCGCTCATGGACTCTGCGGTAAACTCTTCTCCGTCTATCGTGTCGCTGGAGCACAACAAATGATTCATCACTAAACCAAACCCGTCTCCAGTCATTCCCAACGGTCCATTGACGATGCTGGTTTGCCCACAGCAGTCGGTTCTGACGATGCCAGTCCTTAAGAACAGGACCTCTGTAGGTTCTTCTAGCCCAAAGACCAGAGTCGTGCAGCCGGTTCCTGACCGTTTGATCTGAAATTCTACGAGCTGCTGACATTGACTGGACTGTGGAGGACGCAAATGCAAGTCGATTCCTGAGGTGACGCAGCCGCATGAAGCGGTCTTCGGCAGGAGTTGTGACTCTGGGTCTTCCACTGCGCAGCTGTTCTGCCACTGAGCCAGTTTCTTGAAATCGCCTCCAAAGGCGATTAATGGTGCTTCTAACCACATTAAATTGTCTGGCCACTACACTTTGTGACTGCCCAGTCTGTAAACGTCCAATGATGATGAGTCGTTGTTCTGTGGTGAGATGAGCCATACTTGCGCATTGAATTTTCAACTGAATTGTATCGAAGAGCGTCAATCTTTTATAGGCATTCAATAATATTGTCAGAGAGTTTTGTGTTCAGTAAGTTTCACGGGATTCTCATGAACCTGACACGAGTTATTGTCAAAAATGTTGTTTTGACCTCGATCTCTTTCATGACCTCACGAATCATGAAGTGAGTACAATTCATGTAACAACGAGAAGTTAATGACCAGGTGGTCACAGTCGATAGGTTGACTGATGTCCAATCAGCGAATATCTTTTATAAAAGTAACACCAAAAAAGTTGCGTTTCTTTTTTTGAACATTATACATTTTTTTCCTTAACTCACAAAACAAACTCACAAACACACTCTATCTAGATGAAAATCAGATTCAATATCAGACTTTAGACATTTATCTAGACTCAGACTTAGAGTTCAGTCCCGCGACGAGCGACCATTATGTCGTAGATTTTTAACAGAAAGGTAATAGATGTTTATAGTCCTGTCTGAGCAGAGGTGATAAAGATAACTATGTGAGAGGAAGGGGTAAGAAATAGTTTTTATCACGAGGTGATAGTGTAAGAGAAAGGAGAGTCTCTGGGTTGAGTAATTTCTCCAATCCAGCCTATCTGGATGACTAAATTTAAATCACACGCACTTTCTCTCCTTGTACAAAATACAAGTTACACTGCACCCACATGCACACAATTCCTTGACAAATACCCACAAAAGTGAAAACAAACTATGGATAACATATATGAACAGGGGTTGACCAACACAATAACTTAAGGTTTATTAAGTTTTTTATCACTAGAACTTTACAACATAAATTATATACATCAATAGATCATGATTTAGACAAAATGAAAATTAATCAAATAGGTTTTCCCCTCTGGTAAAGGAAACGAAAAGAAGATCACCACAGAGGTTAATTAACCCGAAAGATCAAACGTTAACGATAAGGGTATGGAATAGTCATTAAAGAAACAAAGAACAAGTTTTTAATTAATCTATCCCGTAAATACTCAGGTTAGTGAGAACAAAAGAAAAGATTTGTATGATAGAGGTAGCCACAGAAAATTATGTTACTCTTTTACAGTTCATTTAATCCTTCATACTTGTGGCCACATTCATATTCGCTTACCCAGTACTTGTCGCAGACATTCCGTTCACATAAACACTAATAAGTAATATTGCTATTCAGTGTAATATTAAGTTTTGCAAAATCCAGTCCCAGAATCGCCGTAGTTGCGGACTGCAAATTGCACGGGAGTCGCTGGAGTTGGTGATTTAATTTTCCCTAGATAAAATACGGTATCTCTGCCTTCAGTTGGTTGGAGTAAGGTTCATACGTGGTGATCGCCGACATAGGATGAATAATACATATATTCTGGGTTGTCTAGCCTCTGGTTGCTGAGACCCTATGTTAAGTTACACAAATGTTGCTGACAATATATGTTGCTACACAGCTGGCTGATGAGATTGATATAACTGAAATCTGGTAGTAGTTCTGGTCCGGTTAATATTATAATTTAATCGTTCTATACTGGTTTCTCTCATTAAGAAATGAGGAAAAAGGTCACAGGTCACAGCAAGAAGCTCATCAATATTAAATATCCCTGGATGCTTATAGATTATAAGATTCTAAAAACGTACGTTCACATAGCCATAAGACCGTTAGACCGCTAGTTCGCAGGTTTTGACCAGCCTATATTTTAGGAAAGAAATATAAACATTTAACCATAATAACAATAGTAGATCTAACACGTGGTAGTAGGACCTCTTCATCATTCCGTTATAAATTAGATTAAAAACACAAATGTCTATCTTATCCTATCGTTTTTAACACGTGATATGAACACTAGTCATTTATAAAATTACATAAAATGGATATAAGTAAATAATATATACCGTCAGTAGACAGTTATTTAATGTATGTACTAGTCAATTTAAAACTTCTCTTACTGGGAAATAGCGAGTAATTAAATTTAGTTTACAGCTGGAAAAATTTGCTATAAGTTATTTAATTACGCTATTCGATTAAGACAGAAAATCTCAGTGACATATAAATGAAAACTTTAAACACACCAAATCACTTAAAGGCTAGTATATAAATTACTGCAAACAGAGAAATGAAACACTCCACGAAATATAATAATACACTCTGTACGAGAAATCTTAGGATAACGAGCTAGTGAATTCAGAAAAATCTCTGAGCAACTGATAAAGACTATAAGAGAGACAAGGTATATATTCATAGATTCCGTTCTTTTTGGATTTAAATGTGAAAATCACACCTACGTCCAGGGCCGGGCGAATTTGCCGTTCAATTCTTGAATAAAATTTTATTTCTTCACCTCTGCCGATCGACGATCTATAGCTTGTCTTTGATTATCTCCGCCTTGCCGAATATCAGCTACGTAAGTTAATTCCGCCTGAACATGTAACAATTCCAGGTACGTCTCAGACTGATCGCCCCTTGATTCTTAAAAGAAACTGTTAAAGTCTGGCCTCTTGTTAACGCCTGGCCTGGCCCGCGTGTTTCCCATATCAAAGAACGATTTCACCATATGCGCACTACGCTCTGTTCCTTACTTACTTACTTAGTCGTTCCCCTTCTACCGTGAGGTGTAGAGGTTTGGAAGAGAGAGCGCTAGACTATCCTATCGGCTGTCTTCCTCCTGGCCTGGTTCCATTCTAGTCCTCGGTCCTACAAAGATTGTCTAATGTTGTCCTCCCAGCGGACTCTGGGTCGTCCTCGGGGTCTGGATCCTTGGCTCTTTGTTTCCCATGCTTGTCGTGGAATCCGATCTTCTCCCGTTCTGCAGACATGGCCAAACCATCTTAATTGGGACTGTTCTACTTGGGTCTGCAGGGGGTAGGATTTAAGGCCTTGACGTATCGTCTGGTTGCGTACCATGTCTCTTCTTGTTACTCAACCACCTTCCTCAGATACCTCATTTCTGAGGTTTGGATCTGGCTTTTATGGGTTGTAGTCATTGCCCATGACTCGCATCCATATGTCAAGACTGGGACATAGGTGGAGCGGTATACAGCCATCTTCGTTTTCTTACCAACCTCTCTCTTGCTGAGGAATCCTCGATTTATGGCCTAAAAAAGTCTCCAAGCTGCTGCTTTTCGAGTGGCCAACTCTTCTTTGATGCCTCCCTTGCGGTCTATAATAGCTCCGAGGTATTTAAAGTGGTCGACCTGCTCCAGAACCTGTTCTCCCAGCTTAATCTTATGTCTTCTTTCTTCTCGTGATATCACCATGGATTTTGTTTTAGAGCTGCTTATGACCATCCCTCTCTTCTCCAGTTTTTCCTTCCAGACTTGCAGGTTGGATTGGAGATGTGCCTCTGATTTAGCAATCAGGGCAACATCATCAGCAAATGCAAGCTCCGAAATATAGACCTGTCTCATCTTCCAGTACCCCACTGAATACTTTCTTGTTCTCTCCTTACATGCCTTGATGACATCGTCCATAAGAAGTATGAAGAGGTAAGGTGATAGGATATCACCTTGTCTTACACCAGTGGTGGTCCTGAACTCTTGTGACTTATGGTTTGCTGTCCTCACATAATTTCTGCAAGACTTATAGAAGCTCTGTATAGCATGAATCAGAGGTGCTGGAATATTCTTCCTTGCCAAACAGTCCCAAACGTTCCACCGTATTTAATTGCCGAACGGCTCACGTGGTAAGTGAATCAGGCGTTCGTGTAGCAAAAAAAATATAAACTATATATGAGGTTGGGGGGGGGGGCAAAGTTGATGGTCATTCCTGCGACAATTTCCATATGTGACAATGCTTATTCATTGACCATGTTTCTGCACCATACAGAAATGCAGAAATGCAAAATATATAAATAACACTTTACGATTCTCAGTTTTATATTGTGAGATAACTGTTAGATGTCAGTACATGTTTCATGTTGTTGAATGTAGCTTTGGCAATTCCTATTCTCTTCTTGATTTCTGTTTCACATCTGCCATCTTCTGTTATTATATGACCAAGATATACGTAGCTCTTGACTTGTTCCAGGATTTTCCCATTTACGCTTATCTTTAATGTGGGTTTATCGTCTGTTTACTAATTATCATAGTTTTTGTTTTCTCAATATTAATGTCGAGTCCATATTCATGACTTATACGGTTCACTTGCTTCACTAGTTCTTGTAACTCCTGTTCGCTTTCAGCTAACAACACGGTATCATCTGCATATCAAAGGTTGTTTATTGACCTTCCACTGATGTTCAGTCCTGGTATTTCCTGTATCTGTTTGAACAGTGTTTCGGTGTATAGATCACACGCACAGGCAGGGGGACAGCACACAACCTTGTCTCACACCTCTTTTTATGTCTATGTATGGTGAATATTTCCTTCCAGATCTTACTGTGGCAGTTTGCTTCCAATAAAGGTTACTGAGTATTCTTATATCTTTTCCATCAATACCTATGTCTTCGAGGTATTCAATTATTTTCTCATGATGGACTCTGTCAAA
Organism: Oreohelix idahoensis; assembly: GCA_024509875.1. NCBI lineage: Eukaryota > Metazoa > Mollusca > Gastropoda > Stylommatophora > Oreohelicidae > Oreohelix > Oreohelix idahoensis. The sequence goes on from JAMPIV010008749.1 coordinate 123,872, forward strand.
AGCCTTCTTATAGTCAATGAAGCACATATACATACTTTTTTGGACCTCTGTATATTTTTCTGTTAATATTCTTAGGCAAAATATTGCCTCTCTTGTTCCATTGTTCCGTCTAAAACCAAACTGTTCTTCTTGGATTTCGCTGTCTACATTACTTTTTATTCTTTCCTCTATGATTTTGAGCAGTATCTTAATTGCATGACTCATCAGGCTGATTGTTTTGAAGTCTGTACATTCTGTTGCATTAGGTTTTTTGGGCCATGTTATAAAAACTGATGTTTTCATGTCGTGTGGTATATATCCTGTATTGTATATATCGGTGCATAGATCAGTGATTGTATCTATACCAAAGCTCTCCAAGGCTTCTATTATTTCAATTTTTATGTTATCCGTGCCTGCTGATTTTCCTTTTTGTATCAAATGTATGGCATTCTCCTCTACTTCTGATCTGAGAATGTTTGGGCCTTCATTAGAATCTGGTGATGGTTTTTTACCTCTGTTGTCCTCGAATAGTTATTTTACGTATTCTGCGCATATGTTTGATATGTCTTTGTTACTGTGTGTTTTTGCTTACAAGCTGTTCTGTTAGTATATGTGTGGGGGTTGTGGAAGATAGTGCTATTGTCTGGCACAGCTGACAAAGTTGGCGATGTCAGTATGGTCGGGCTTACAGCAGTGGCCGACAGTTGTATAATATATCGGATGAATGTCGTGGGTTCGGTATATTCGTATGTAAGTCTCTGGTACCACCCACACAACTGTAACGCCAGGTTAGGAAATCCACTAACGGGTAAGACGAATAAGGTTTCAAACTATTACACAGTTTATTAGACACAGCATTATAGACATCAGGAACAGTACACTGTCACAGGTTATAATGGTAAACATGCAGTAATCCATAGCTGTAGGTTGCAGGAAAATAGCAACTCATCACAAATCGTAATAATATCCCAACAGTAACTCATCATAAATTGGGAAGGTACATTTCCCATCAGTAACTCGTCATACATGGTAATCCAACAGAAAAAAGGGTTGCATCAACAGCAACTCACTGTACATTGTAATAATATCCAATCACTCAGAAAACAACTCTGGCAATAATATCCAATCGATCAGAAACTTAAGTGCATCAACACCATCTCGTGATAAATGGTCATAATATCCAATCACTCAGAAAATAATTCTGGACACACTAGCTAGACAAACAACCATCTCGAAGCCCTGCCAGATACTCAATGACCGAGATTATAGTTTCTCAGTACAATTCAGTCAGAGAATGAAATGTCAAAATTGTCCTCTTTTCACACAACATGCCTAAGAAAAATTCACCGAATCTTTTGGCCGAATACCATCACCAACCAAGATCTGCTTACTCGTAGCAAGCAAGAGGACATGCACACCATCATAGCTGGCAGACACTGGAGCTGGGTTGGTCATGTCCTCAGAAGAGACCCCGATGCCATCACAAGAACAGCTATGCTTTGGACCCCTGAAGGAAAGGGAAAAAGAGGCCGACCAAAAACAACTTGGCGGAAGACTGTGGAGGCTGAGATGCAAAGAATGAACCAGAGTTGGGGCACTGTACGAAGGATGGCCACCGACCGTGCAAAGTGGAATCAATTTGTTGTTGCCCTACAAGACGAAACTAGGCGTGATGGCCACTGACTGCTTTGACGGTCGGTGGTTAAGGATTGAAGAAGAAGAAGTACAATTCAGTGAAGTCGCTCATGCGCGAACTCACTGCTTGAGAAGTGAGCTCAGCTCATCCGTATCTCCCCCCTACTACTAAGAACATTAGAACAGTTTCTTTTCTTTAAAAGAGACTGACACAGACTCAGTTGAGTTATGTTCCCAAATTATCGTACACAAAGTACCCAAATAAAAAATCTACCTCCTGACTTTAAACGTGCTTACTAGCAAAAATCAGCTCCATACATAAAAATCCCTAACACTTAACTCCCCCTCAGAAAGATGACTTAACAGATTACACCGACCCCCGGGGGAAAAATGATATCATCATTTGTTTTTTAAAATTACATCGAACAAACATGTGAGGTCGATCAAATTCTAATATCTACAACAAAGAATTACGCTATGCTAAGTCATATCAGTAAACCAACAATAGAGGGATGGAAGTATGTGTAGAGTATGAAGGTGAAGTATGCAGAGAGAGTCAAATTCAAACAAAGATGAAAAATATAAAGTATAGACTAATTATGAATCAATAAGGGGAAAATGAAAAGAGGAGATGAAATGAAATGAAGAATGACCAGCAATGAAATGTGTATAGTGAAAGAAAGCAATGATACAACATGGTAACAATTGAAATTAAACAATGCATTGTGTGTAAAAAAAATACAATTATAGCAAAACAGCATGGAACAAAAAGGCAATGCATATATAAACCAAAAAAACAAAAAAAGCTACAATCTAAATACAGCATAATAGGCAAGAGAAACAAGTTAATTAACTTATTCAGTACTAATAAAGAGCGTATTATAGAAATCAAAAACTAATACCGCGTATAAACAATTACTACTGGCGCACTACTAAGTGCTAGGTAATAAAAATAAATAAAAATGTCAGAAAAAAAAAAGAAAAAACACACATTTGGTAAATGTTCACAACCGAAATGTATCGTAATGATACGTTAAGTTTAACTACTATTGTCACATGAAAGTCAAAGAAAATACAGAAATATACAATGTCCTCAATAAGTTATAGGCAATATCAAAAGCTCCAGCGGCCTTGGAAAGTCGTGTGAGCATTTCGAGACCAAAAATCATCCACTGCGGAGTCAAAATTCCAAATGGCTTGAGTGGTACAGTCAAACTGGCGAAAGGCGACACGTAGAACAGGTTGTTGAGTAACTGCATAAACATGTAACAAAACAGCTCCGATTTCCATCGAGAAGCCGTTCCTGTGAATAATCAAATGAAAATTTATGTTTAGTAACGGTAGAATATTATAAGAAAACAAAAGTAAACTTTAACTTTAACCTACCAAATGTGGCCGTGCAAACTTCAGACCACTGTATGATGTTAATCGATCCTTCCTCCGATAAACGATAAAGGGTAGCAGTGAAAGTAGCACAGACTAACTTCTTCTTCTTCTTCTTCCTCGTTCGCCCTGAAACGGACGGTGGTTGCGTTGTGTCTGTTTGCGCCTAAGCTGTGTTATCTGCACCTTTCGGTCGACACATCCGACTTATGCACGGCATTTTTTAGGGACCGGGTTTGAATTCCCATTTCGATCCGCACTCGCTCAGCCAGACTGCACTGCTGCAGACTGTTTCCAGGACCACCACGTGGAGGTGGAGTGCGGTCTTGACCAGCTCTGGTTCGCTGGTCCTGACACAAGCAGTCAAGCTATGAGTCGCTGACTGCGTTCATTATTGCTGCGTCTTTGGTTCCCAAAGACTAACTTGAAATTATCAATTGTATAGGGCGATAAAAGTGTTCGAGAAAGATAGCAGCGTGCAATAATGTACAGAAAAGTCGTGAATATACAAATGATACCCACGGCATGTTTAGTGTAATGATAACCAAGAGTGTAATGATGGCTCACAATCTGAAATTTTGCGCCAGACAAAGGAAATGCAGTTGACAAAAGCGTATATCTCAAAGGCTGAAGCGAATTCATAGCCTGTGTACTGGGCAAAGAAAAAAGCAAGAAATATACAATAAAGATGTAAAAGCAGATAGTAGTAAACTTGGACCTACGTCGAAGTTTAAAAGGAAAGCAGTGAGTGCAACAAAAAGTCGTAAAACACGAAGTTACTGAGCTAACCGGCCCAATAAGAAAGGTAAAGAAACTCATAAGGCATAGATATGTACTAACAACCAATTCCGTACATGTAGCAAGGAAAACACTAGTCATTGCAGCAAAGAAGTTGCAATTAACGTGACTGGATGTAGATTCAGTCATAGCGATAAAGTTAGTGTGTGTGTCAGACAAAACTGAAGGATCTTCTTCTATAATTGTAGTTAAAGAAGAGTCAAAGTTAGAGTAACGACGTACTGAGGTATGTCGAACTGGGCTAAAAGAAGCACCAAAATTAGCATGATGAATAATAGTATTATCAATACTGCAAGATCGGATCACATTAGCAGAATGTATCACGTTAGCAGAATGTACCTGGTGATAAGATTTTGGCATAGTGTTAATGTTGTCTCAGTAAGGTGATGTTGCCGTTTCCAAGCAGCAATTTGTACCGAGGTACGCACCTTTATACCATGTATCTGTCCAACAGTAATGTCGGCGATAGGCGCTCTGAGCAAACAAATGTGTATATAACCAGTGAAAAATGGTTTGTCAATGTGGACTATGGCAGTCGGAAAAGTCTCAACTGTCCCACCGAATGTCACACATTTCACCATTACCTGGTGCGCAAGATGGATGAACTAGAGACTGGCTAATCTCAACAGTCGTGCATCCCGAATCAAAGAGTACTGAGACGGGATTACAATTCACAAATCTTATGTGTAGTGTTAAAGATCCTGATCTGTCATGTGCAAACTATGCTGAAATCGCCGAGAGACTAGGTAGAGGATGACCGCAACTCAAGGTAGTCACCGCTGTAGGTTGGAATAAAGTTGTGCACTCAGGGCACTGAGATGCTCGATTAAAATCGAAAGCAGAACAAGCAGTAGCGTTAGAGGTATTATTATTATTGTTACCCTGATTAACAGTAACCTGAGGCTCCTGTTGAGCAGAGTTAGCAAGGCGATGCGATCTATCATTTTGAGATCTACCACCATATCGAGATCGATAACAACTATTATCTCTATTGGGACCATTGTTATTTCCTCTATTGGGCTCATTATTATTGTCTCTGTTTGGACCATTATTCTGATTTGAACCCCAGTTAGCATTGTTGCGATTACTATTTCCTCTTGGATCAAAATATCTTTTTTGTGAATGTTGTTGGTTTTGAGAAAAATTACTGTAAGGTTGATAATCCCTAGTGTAGTTATCCCTCCCATAATTTCCAGAATTGTTGGAACCAAAATGTTGAGGTCCATTAAATAGTCTCCAGTTTCTCGGAGAAGGAGAATTACTATGTGATGGACTCCGTTGGTACTGTCTAAAATCACGATAATCCCACTTACCAAAATTGCGATCAACACTTTGTGATCTACGGCGAAAATTAGAACCATATGGTAATGCCGAAGCCATGGGTGAACTTTCTCTGACTTGAGAGTGGCCAACAATTACATTTGAGTGTGCCGGTACGTATTGGCGACAATATTGTTCCATATCGTTCAAATTTGTAGGCTTTCGTTTATGTAGAAAGGAAAGAAAAGAAGTGTTAACTGACGACATGACTTTGTCACGAAGCAATAAGTCCATGAGGGCTTCATATGTGTGTTCAGTTTTTGAGAGCTCATCCAACTTGAGAACGTAAGACTTACGTATATTTGCTATAAATTCAGAAAAATCTTTTCCAGTCTCCGGCAATAGAGATTTAAAGCGGAGACGATAGCCGTCTTCATCAAGTTGGTATTTTTTTAATAACACCGCTCTGACAGTATCGTAGTTATTCTTATCAGGTCCTTCCAACATACTTACAGCTGTCATATCTTCACCTGAAAGTAGTTCCATACGTCGTGTACAGTATTCTGACTTATCTATCTTATGAGACTCACATGTGAGTTCAAATCTATTCAGGTAGAATAAGACGTCATCAGAGATAGGCCTAAAAGGAGGCAATCTGATCTTATAAAAATTAGCATTGGACCTATGTGAAGTTATTTCAATGTCCGTAGCATTGTGTGTATTACTTTCACTCTTCACCTTCATTTTTTCAAGTTCCATAGCGAACAACTTCTGCTCGTAAAGTCTACTGTTTTCGTTCTCAACAGCTTGCATTTTTTTATCTTCAGCTTCCATTTAAAGTTTATATTTTTCCATTTCGACTTTTCTATCTTCAGCTTCCATCTGAAGTTTCTGAGCTTCCTGTACTTTTGCATACTCAACAAGTACAAATTGTTTCAACTCTTCAGGCTCCATACCAAGCGCTTTCCCTTGCTTGATGAAATAGTCTAAACTAGATATTATGCCTGATTTTATAAGTAGTTAACTTATGTTGGATATTTTGTAAGAAATTAACGTTATCCCTACTTAGTGGGTTGCAAGTTCTTGTTAATAGAATTTATATAAAAATATATCATATAATTATAAATCAGTAATTAAGTGTATAACATTAAGTCAACAAATACATGATGAAGGTACCGAAAATGACCAAACAACCAAGGCGAAATACCCAAGACAAATGATAACGTTTGCAGAATCAAATAAACAAGAAAGCAGAACTAAAGAAAAAATATTGCAAAGAATGCAATGACACTGCGAGAGGAGTGACCATACAAACAACAGCACGGTGTATAAACAAAAAATTGGTATAGAAATAAATGATAGAAAGATTGAGAATGACAACCACAAATAAATTAATCAAGAAACTAAGACACAGAGAAAAACAGCACAATAACGACAATAAAACAGTTCGTCACACCTAAACAATAGTGTAACAGATTACCAAACACAGTTGACTAAAAATACTTCAGCAAAAATTCGCTGGAGTTTCCACTGCGGGAAATCCGCAAAATGTGTCCCTAAAGAACGCTAACGTAGGCCCTGGATGAACTGGGATGTTTCCTATCGTAAGTCACCTCCCAACCAAACCCGCATAAGTATGGAACATAGAACATAGAACAGTAAATAGAATAAATAGTCCACGTTAGAAAGGAAGGCTCGATAACATATAACAGTGGCACAGTGCACATACAAAAAAACCACTTACCTTCAAAAAAGAGAACTCCCGGCCTTCGCGACAACGTCAACGATGGGCATCGGGTATCACACGTAGTAGTCCAACGTCGACAGATACTGGAACTCCTAGCTTCTCAGGTCCTTGAAACGTACTGGTTGACGGCTAGTTGCAAAAAACTTGTACACAAAAACTCGTACTGGCAACACTGTAAATCTTGACTTGTACATCATAAAAAAACTTATGTTCTTGGCATTAATCTTCTGTTAAAATTCTCTATCTGTAGTTGGTATCACACCCCTTATCATACTGGAGACACCACTTCTCTTAGTGGTTGGTCTGGGGAATACTGTTAAACTTCTGTTAGATGATATCATACCCCATATCACTGGCGACACCACTTCTGTTACTGTGTGTTTTTGCTTACAAGCTGTTCTGTTAGTGTATGTGTGGGAGTTGTGGAAGATAGTGCTATTGTCTGGCACAGCTGACAAAGTTGGCGATATCAGTATGGTCGGGCTTACAGCAATGGCCGACAGTTGTATAATATATTGGATGAATGTCGTGGGTTCGGTAAATTCGTATGTAAGTCTCTGGTACCACCCACACAACTGTAACGCCAGGTTAAGAAATCCACTAACGTGTAAGACGAATAAGTTTTCAAACTATTACACAGTTTATTTGACACAGCAACATAGACATCAGGAACAGTACACTGTCACAAGTTATAATGGAAAACATGCAGTAATCCATGGCAGTAGGTTGCAGGAAAATAGCAACTCATCACAAATCGTAATAATGTCCCAACAGTAACTCATCATAAATTGGGAAGGTACATTTCCCATCAGTAACTCGTCATACATGGTAATCCAACAGAAAGAAAGAGTTACATCAACAGCAACTCACTGTACATTGTAATAATATCCAATCAGTCAGAAAATAACTCTGTCAACAATATCCAATCGATCAGAAACTTAAGTGCATCAACACCATCTCGTGATAAATGGTCATAATATCCAATCACTCAGAAAATAACTCTGGACACACTAGCGAGACAAACAACCATCTCTAAGCCCTGCCAGATACTCAATGACCGAGATTATAGTTTTTCTGTACAACTCAGTGAAGTCGCTCATGCGCGAACTCACTGCTTGAGATGTGAGCTCAGCTCATCCGTATCTCCCCCCTACTACTAAGAACATTAGAACAGTTTCTTTACTTTAAAAGAGGCTGACACAGACTCAGCTGAGTTATGTTCCAAAATTATGGTACACAAAGTACCCAAAAAAAAAAATCTACCTCATGACTTTAAACGTGCTTACTAGCAAAAATCAGCCCCGAACATAACAATCACTAACACTTAACTCCCCCTCAGAAAGATGACTTAACAGTCTTTTTCATCAAATAATATTACACCATTTTTGTCCTTGATACAGCTTCCTCCTTGTGCAAACCGCGACCTATTTGATAATTTCTTTTTTTCTTCATGCATATCTCTTGTCATGTGCTTTGCTTCCAAATCTTCTATTTCCTTGCATTTTGTTTCTATCCACCGTTCTTTTGCTTGTCTACACATAGTACGTATGCCATTGTCTATTGTTTTATATTCTGCAGTGTTGTTTGCTTTCTTTCTTTCTGCTATTTTCCTCATGATGTCATCTGGCATCCAAATTTGATTTTTCTTAGGCTCCTGTTTTAAGGTAAATCTGAATTTGCTGATAGTATGCTTGTTTTAAGCATTCTCATTTTGTGGTTACTTTTTCTTCTGGGTTTTCTCTTCTATACTGCTCCATGCTTTCTGTTAGTAACTGTTGATATTTATTTTTGACGTCGATTAGATATTTTTGTTTTATATCTGGTTGTTTCAGCGCTGATATTTCTTTCTGGGGTTCCTCCTGTCTTCGGTTTCTTGTTTCCAGTGCTCAAACAGTAGCATTACAAATAACACCATTCTTCACTGTCGGTTCTTCATTGACATTTCTTCAATGTCTATTCTTCCATGTCATTTCTTCACTGCACAGATCAGGGTATAGTTGACGAACTTTGTAGGTTACCGCAAGTCAAAACAGGTGTCGACATTAGGTTTGCACAGCACATCACGCCAAATCATTAAATGTAGATTGCTAACAACGTATTTGTAACAAGACATGTGATTATACAGGGTAATTGTAAAGTCACTTGTTATTTTTAATTTGTTAGTTCTTCATGTTATCCAATTACTTTATATGAAACAAACGTCACAATGCAGCGACTTACCTGTTATTTTATGACATAAAATGATGTGTCACATTAACACAACAGCGCACGGGCAGATCACGTGACATCGCGGCGGGCAATCATTTTTGCTCTGTCTTGTAACGTTGAGTTCATTGGTCGTTTTAGAATTTGTTGTTGTATTTTTTGTTTGCTTATGGGAATAAAAAATACAACGTATTTGTCAAATTTAAAATGGCAGTTATTACTCCTTGTTTCGACATGCATGTTACGTATGTATATCCAGTAGGTACAAGTGCTGATAACAACATTTAAAAAAGAAGAAATTGACTTGTCAATCACTTTGTAGAAATAGTAAATCGTATACTGTGATCATTTGATCGACCTTGACATTTTATGGCAGCGGTCAGCCTTAGGTCATGGCTCTCAAGGGACATCCTTCTCTTGGCTATTCGGCCTCCGTTTTGAACTGAACCCACTACGTTTAGGGGGCATCTCTAAAATTTCTATTTCCATAGGGTGTTGTAAGAGCCTGTTTTCGCATAATCGTAGGGAGCATCTCGACTTGCTGCGATCAGCATCTCTGTCCTCCCAGAATCCTGTATTTATCTATTCGTTTCTCTCTTGCACATATCTTTCAAACTTCGTCTGTGGTTGCCTTTTTTTTAATGGGGTTGGAGGAGGAGGGGGGGGGGGGGGGCACAACGCCAGCTTGGGTTCAATATTAAGTTTAATCCAGTTGAGAGACATTTAGCACTTTCTTGCAACACATATAGGCTATTTTTTTTTTATTATGGCAGTCACATTAATGATCCTTAGTTACCTCCCTTTTTTTCACATTCCAGGAAAAGAAGACCCTTATCAAGGCCATCAGGAAAATTGACTAACAAAGAGACAACTATCACTATCTTGATCAAGCAAAACAGGTGATCCTGTTCTGTATTAGAACAGGACATAACAGACTGAACAGTCACTTATACAGACTGAGATTGGTCCCATCACCCCTATGTACGTGTGGACAGGCAGCACAGACACCGAACACATCCTGCAAGACTGCCACATGCTTAGTCAATTGCGAACTGAACATTGGCCCACAGAGACGCACATCCACACAAAGCTGTTTGAGAGTCTTGAAGAACTTTCAACCACAGCAACATACATCCAGAGCCCGGACTTCTTGCGTAGACATTTCTAAACAACAGCGAACGAGAAGAAGAAGAAGTTACCTCCCTAGGAGTGCTTGACGGGTTACATATACAAACTCGGCAAGTATTGATTCCATACGCATTGGAGAAAAGGAAATGAAGTTGGGGGAAAGGGGGGACAAAAGTCAGTAACCACATGTACAACAAGCACGTAAAGACACTGACTTTTAACTAACTTTCTGTATTCGTTACACAACCGGACATTGACATTGGGAACTCTTATCAATGTTCCACTACTATCGCATTGTTATTTCCCTCATACTTAAACTTTAAGATACATTTATGCGTTTTATCTAAGGGACGTAAGTTTATTTCCACGGGGCGTAATATTTGCAGAAAAGTTAGTCATAACTTTAAAAAAAATTAAAAGTTAATTTATATAATATTGTTTGAAACACTTTTGTAGCAAAAAGGGTAATAACAATATATTTTAAATCCCGAAGAAAATAATTCTATTCTTTGTGGCTGTTATAGAAATATACAGTTATATATTTTATTGGATAAATACATGCACTCTAGGCTCATTACAAGTTAATAAATATGTATAACACGAGTTTCTTTTGATGTGTACTTTATTTTGTACTACTATTTTATATTTTTGACCGGCACTACGTGCTGCCTAAAGTAAAATTGAGACGATGTGTGTGAGAAGTCCACTTGTCAACCCGAAAACGTCCAGAAGTCCCTACCAACCTTCTCAACCAAACATTGTAACACGAGCTCACAAGAGGAGCTTTCAGTGCACAGTGACTTGAATGTGCATTAAATTATATAGAGTCCACCTCATATATAATAGGCAGATATAAAGAAATAGAGGCGGACACAAAAATAGACATATATAAAGAAACAGAGGCAGAAATAAAAAATAGAGACAGATATAAAGAAACAGGTACATATAAAGAAACAGATGCAGATATAAAGAAACAGAGGCAGATATAAAGAAAGAGAGGCAGAAATAAAACATTAGATGTGTTAAGGATAGATTTGGGGTGCAGTCAAAATAGTAAGGCATGCTACTACACGCTAGCACATTTCCATTTTTATGTGAGGAACTGTGTTCGCCTGTAGACAAACTACGGTTTGCACGGATCGTCCACCCGTGAGCGATGCGTTCACCCGTGATGAGCGACGGTCAACTAGTGACGTTTTGGTCACATGTCGTGGGGTTCAGTGTGTAAATTAATTGGGCTTCCGTCTTTGTGTTTGCGTCCAAGAGAGATGTAATTTTTCAAGCTCCGGGATAATGGAGTGTGATATATAAATATACATCGTGGCATTTGTTGTTTGAGGCCGCCACGTTATGTGCAAGATGGTTCATAAAAGTATCTAGAAGTTCATACCCTAATTTACTACAAGTAACTTTGATATACGAGGCAACTAATATTTGGTTTGCACTGATTTCTTCTGCCGCATTACTTTGGTTTTCGTGGATTGCCCGAACCTTTAGTACAACGGGAGGATTGAGTGGAGATGATAGGATTGTATTATTATCATATTATTGCCACTTAAAGATGCCTAAAGTTTGAACCTTATTGACGGACCAGAGATAATCTACTACGCTTATCCATTGCCATGTACTTTTGATGTTTGATGGACCATTGTGAAGTGACTTTGTTTATTAAATGTCAACCATGTTTTTCCCGTGGACCTGTTCACCTACCGGCTTTGTTATGTGTACTGACCATAATGTCCTGAATGAACACCTACTATCATTCGCGTGTCCATGCATGATCCTCTAAATTATCCCACCGTAACAAGAGGCATATAAAAAAATAGAGGCAGATATAAAGAAACAGAGGCAGACACACAAATAGAGACTGACTCATATAAAATATGAGAACTGGTTTTCACAAAAAATAGAGGCAACAGCTAAAATAGAAACTGACCCAAAAATAGAGGCAGACTAAAAAAAACTGGTAGATCCAAGAAAATTGATGCAGACAAAAAAAAAAAACCGAGGCAGACATAAAAATAGAGGCAGATATAAACAAAATAGAGGCAGATATACAGAAACAGAGGCAGACACACAAAAATAGAGACAAACGCAAAAAACATTTGGAAGGAGCAAACTAAATATCGACTCGTACATCTAAGGTTAGAACACTATAAATGGTACGTGCTTCATCTTTGAACACCTTAAAGTAATAACAAACTCGAGTAATATTCCAATCTCTGTCTTAATGAATTGAGAAAACTATGAACACGAAGTTACAATAATATACAGTCAGGAAAGTGCAAACTTGAAATATATGTACAAAAACGTGATACGCGTTGTAACAGCTGCGGCATAAGGATGTAAGGCAGAGAAGAAGATAAATGAATGTGGAATTCTAAACTTCATGGTTTATATTTTTGATGAGGTCATCATTCAAATACCGTCTCTCACATGATATATCTCAAGTGTTTTATGATCTCCTTCCTTTACCATCTGTGGTCAATCAGCTCTGGTGATCTGAAAACTGTTACACGTTTATGGTGCCTGATACAGGGTGTCCCTGTCGTAGATTTTTCGATAGGAGTATTAAGACTTGGGTTAGGTCCCTTCTGAATAGGTTAGAATGAGTGATAGATACAGTGAGAGCTGGTGAAAAGCAATAGAATTTCCCACACGTGAGATGATAGAATGTGATATAGAAGCTGTCTTTGAGAATCGAGATAATCTTCTCTCTCTCTCACCTATCTTCTACGACCGCTTTTAAAGGCGTCAGACAGTCTAAACACTGATATATATTAATATATCTCTATCTACTCACGGGCACGCACATACACGTGACGACAGTTAAACACACAGACGAGGGAATCTATAACAATGAATTTATATGTATTTGAACGAGCTGACCAACGCACTGATTTAGTTCAAGAGAGATTTTTATTATTATCATAAAAAAAAAATCTTCTCACAACACCAAAAAATACATCAAGGAAAAACATATACAAATAGTCATAGAATTCAAGAAAAATGCTACAAAGATGATAGCCCCGTTAGAATCTTACTCTAGGTTTAGCCCACAGCCTCGTTAAGAGAACAGATGATGGCCCAAAGAGTTATAGACACGTAAGGTTGAGTCTAAGAGGTTTCTTATTTCTCGTAAATGTATGAACTGAGTTGGATAAATCTGATTTAGCCTAAGAAAAAAAGAAACTCTAGCATTTTGTAACAAATCCTGCAGATTAAAAAAAATTAAGACAGCAAATGGGTGACAATAATACACCGGTAAAATAACACTCTGACCTGTGTTCTCTCATTCATTCAGCCATGGCCTTTCTCACACATATATACTCACAACTTTGCTCGCTGCCTCTGGGAACATAATAATTCTAGGACCTTCGCTCAGACCCGAAAAATGCAGTCCTCGTCCAAGAAACCCCCAGTTCCAAAAGACGTACTGAACTCTCTGTCTCAGGGAAACGATTCCTTGGGTGTTCTAATTTTTTTTGAATGTCTGATTAAGTCACATAAATTTTGTCCAGGCACGAAAGTTAGCAGAGCACAATGTCATTAGCTTTGGATTCTAGGATTTAAGGAATGTCAGATCGGTGTCTTCTTTCAGGCAGGTACTATATTTGGTCACCACAATACTAGTCACAATCTCTGTCGGAAGGTAAATGTTATTCTTGTAATATTCTCTCGCCGCCAGGCAGCATGTACATTTAAATTTGTGGAGCAATATGAACTGGCTCAAAAGCCCAATATATATTTCTAGTCTTTAGAAACCGTTAGTGGGATTGCTATTACTGTCTCTCTCTGATGGCTTATGCACTGTCAGACCCGTGTTACTTGAAACAAAAAAACACCCCACGTGGTTAAAGATAGGAAATGTCTATGCTTCTCACAAATATGTCTCTCAGGCTACTAAACGCTGGCAAGTTGGGTACCACCGTTTCACTATATAAAAGAAAGAACACATATCAAATAATTTACATATATGTACTCATTATAACTTACATTTTAAATAGCAAGCCGACCGCTTGACTTATAATTACAACTTCCAGTAAAGTAAGTTATATAAAAATCAATCATCAGGAATTAGGAATATCATCGTATTCCGTCAATATTCACTGATGTCGCATCTAGCATTTATAAGTTTGATATAAAATATTCTCGACTGAGTATTAGCCGTTAAATTAAATTCCTTATAGCTACTAGTTTTAGTAAGCTAAAGATATAATGTATTATGTATTTCCACTGTATGCGTCACTAGAAAATTAATACAAACTATAAATTAAGCACTCTGGACACAGAACTAGTTTAGAATGAAATAGGCGATTAAACACTTTATCACTTCACAAAATACTAGATATAATATATATTACCTCACACAGAACTACAGGTAGTCGCACAACTTAAGAATTATATGCTGAATATTTATGGAAGTCTAGAAGTTCGACAAATTGCCGAAACAAACTGAGAAACTTCGCTAACAGCTATTCTGTTTCGAACAACCTGTCTACTGCGAATTTAGGAGCGAGAATGAAATTAAAGTTTCAAACTCGGGCCAATATCTTAAAATCAGACAAAGGATCGTAACTTATTTCGCCAAGCGAAATTATCTCCCCTACTCCCAACATTTACGTTTAACATTACCATTACTAGACGTCTTACATAACTGACACTTCTGCATTTCCGCACCTCGCGCTGACCCGGCCAACAGTGAGCCGTGTCAGCTGGGATTTCCAGACGACAGATGTCTGAAACTGCGACTATAAGGTGTAAATATTCGCTCCTGCTTAAGCGTTCGGCCGATGCAACTACTTGTTGACCGTTGAAAATGCAGACGGATGTCGGCTCTCTCCTAGCATTCTCACGCGTTTACGTCGAGAATCTAACTCAGGAGTGTCGTGTCATCTGAAGGTGCAGACCCAAGTCGGCTCGATGTCTGAGATGGACTGCAACTAAATCGCACTTCACGTCTGACTGACATCTATGTAATAAAATTATGCATCCCAGTATGAGAAAAAAACCCCGGTAAAGTTTTAGAATACTGAAGAAAATATTTTTCGCAAAGGAGTGATGCGAAAAATACAGGAAAAACAAGTAAGGAAAGATAATAAAATGAAGGGATTTGGGTGAGAGAATAGGAAGAAGATGTAGGCAATTTAATGATATAAAGACCTACGTGACAGGACGTCCCCCCTTAAGATATGGAAGCACTCCATGTCTACGTTATGGAATTAAATTTCCTATGACCGTAGCTTCGGGGTGTCTGTCTTCTTCACTCTCATCTTCCCCCTCCATCTCTGTACAAGTCCTACTCATGAAGTCTGCTCCCCAAAGTTTCCTTCCTCTGGAATGTCTCCCATGCGCGCTTGAAAGAGCGTCGATGCTTCTGACATTTTTGAAAGATTTCCTGTGTTAGCGGTGGAATATCCCTGCCACTATCATCATCTTTGTCAGCTTTGGCGATCGTCAGGAGATGGTCGGAGGTTGGCACTGGTCTTTCCAAGTATCTCTTTAAGAGATTTAAATGGAAAACCTTCTCCTTTCCTTGAATAGAGATCTGGTAGTTAGCCTTAGAAATCTTTTTCAGGACGGTAAACGGCCTTTGCCATCCGATCTTCAGTTGGTTGTTCTCGGTAGGGAGTAACACCAAAACTTTCTCTCCTGCTTCCAGTTCTCTCTCTTTCGCGACTTTCCTGTATCGGTTAGCGTGCTTGGTGCGTGCTCGCTTAAAGTTAGTCGTTGCTAGGTCCCACCCTAGTTTCAACCTTTCCTTTAAAACCGACACATATTTACTTGCTGAGACGACTGTCTCATCCGCCTTCAGAGAATGAAGTAAGGCTTCAAGCGGGCCCTTAATGGGTCTGCCGAATAAGAGTGTAGCTGGCGGAAATCCTGTGGAAGTATGAGGAGATTCTCTGTAGCCAAATAATGCTGCAGGAATACAAAGATCCCAATCTTCAGGTTTCACTTGTGCCAGTCTACTTAGCATCATGTTGAGGTTTCCATTTGCACGTTCCACGAGCCCATTTCCGGCCGGAGTATATGGCTTAGTGTGGATGTGTTGGGTCCTCAAGATCTTAACGATCTCATCCATCAACAGGTTTCGGTATGGAGATCCGTTATCCGTCAACACTTGCTGAGGGAATCCCAACCGAGTGAAAATCTGCACGAGGGCTTCTGCGACATGCTTGGC
This sequence comes from Oreohelix idahoensis, assembly GCA_024509875.1. Classification (NCBI taxonomy): domain Eukaryota; kingdom Metazoa; phylum Mollusca; class Gastropoda; order Stylommatophora; family Oreohelicidae; genus Oreohelix; species Oreohelix idahoensis. The sequence goes on from JAMPIV010008749.1 coordinate 140,191, forward strand.
ATCTGCGCATGTTAGCGGGATAGCTTCTGCCCATAAAGTGCATGTATCGACTAAGGTCAGGATGAACCTGTTCCTTCTTTTAGTCCTTTCGAAAGGCCCTAAAATGTCGATCACAACCCGTTCGAATGGTGTTCCCATTATTGGCATTTCACCCAAAGAGACTGGGGGTGCCCGTTGCTTGGGTGGCACACGTTGGCACTGGGCACAGGATTTGACATATCTGATAATATCAGTATTTACTCCTGGCCACCAATAATGAGTGGTTATACGTTGGTTTGTGGCGTTCTGTCCCATATGTCCGCTGAAGGGAAGAGAGTGCCCCATTTCTAGGATTTGGCTTCTGTACTGTTTCGGTACTAGGAGCTGGTTGTAACCTTGGTCAGGCTTGCCCGTTCTCCGATAAAGTACGCCATCCTTAGAAAAAATGTCCCCGTGCTGTTTGGGTTCCTTAGCCATGGGCAGTTTCCTAAAGCAGGGTGCCAAAGTAGGGTCCTTGTATTGCGCTTCTTTAAGTTCCATGGGTAACAAATTAGGCGCAGGCTCCCGTTCCTTCTTGGTTTGCCCTCTTGTAGTTACTGCTGCCACAATCGGCTCTTCCGGTTTCCCAATACACACGTATCTCCCGCCAAGTATGACTGGGTAGATGGGATCATCCATAACAGCCGCTTTGATCACGCCTCTGACAAAGTCAGAGTGTATCTCCACCAATGCGATGGGAAGCGCTGTAGGTGCATCACTCTTACGAACTCCACAAAGTTGGACGGTCTCTGCTGTCTCTTGACCGGGTTTGACCAGGTTTCTGGCAACAATGCAATCGTAAGAAAGCCCCGTGTCAAATAAACAAGAAGTTTGAGAACCGTTCAAAGTAACAGTACCTCGCGTTGAGGGTCTATCCCCAACAGGTTGGGAATCACTGTCAATAATTCCGCCTTGCGAGACTGTTAATAAGCATCCGATGCGTTTCGGCTCGGTGTGCTCGGTCTGATCATATGTCCCGTGCTCAGGGGTTCTCCCTTTGCCACCTTGTCCTTTCTGGCCACGCTGCCATGTAGGGCGGTCGGGTTGATCAGACTGTTTGGGGTGGTTGGGGTACTTGTTCTTGTAGAACTTGGATTTTTCAGGAGGGGGGTTTTGAGGTCCAGTTTCTCTGTGGTTATTTTGGTTAGAAGCCTGAGAAGATTGCTCTAGGTTATGTTTTCGAAAATGCTCCTCTGTCGGTTTCCGCTTTGTGGCCGGTAGTTCAGCCAGCGCATTATGGTAACGCTCAGACTTCTCTAGGATGTCTTCGAGCTTTTCTGCACCCTGCTCAGCTAGAAATCTCCGGGTATCTGCAGACAATGTGTTCTTTATTTGTTCTGTTAAAACAAATTCCTCAAGACCTTCATAGGTAGAGGGGAGCTGTGAGAGCTCTAGGCACTTTGTCAGATAACCCTTCAAACGAGACGAGAACTGCTGAAAAGTTTCAGAATTCTCTTTCCGGCTGTTGCGAAACAGTTGCAAAAATTTGCGAGCGTTCATTTCAAAGCGCTCCAGTAACGCTTTCTTCAACAGATCATAGTTGTCTTGTTGGCTGCTTTCCAGTTTGGCGTAAACATCATACGCAGAACTTTTCAAAGCCTGGGAAAGCTTCATGTTCCAACGCGACCTCTCTAAACCGTACAGAGTTGCAATTTTCTCAAATTTTTCTAGCCAGGTGTCAATCTTCTCATTAGGACAAGGGAAAGACTCTAGCGGAAAAGACATAGCAGAGAGATGAGTAGATTGAGTACTAGCAGGATCAGTTAAGGAAGAATGAGGAGAAGACTCTCCATTGCTGGAGGCAGAGGCAGCACCACGACTTTGGAATTCTAGAGTTTTAAGAGCTAACTCATGCTTCTCTGTTTCTCTTTTTCCTTATGCTGTCTCTCCTTCTCTCTTTCTTCCCTCTCCTTCTCTCTTTCCTCCTGTTGTCTCTCCTTCTCTCTTTCCTCCTGTTGTCTCTCCTTCTCTCTTTCGTTCGCCCTGCGAATTTCCATTTCCTCGTCCATCTTCCTCTGCTCTCTAGCTTCAGCTGCTTTCCTCTCCGCATCATATCTCTCGAGTTCGTCTCTGACAAATGCTTTCGCTTCTTCGCCTTCCAGTCCCTCCTCTCTCGCTTCGTCCCTGAGGAGTTGTCTAAGCTTTGCCCTCTCGGCCATATTATGTCAGTGACTGAGACTAGTGGAGAAAGAAATTTAGAAAAGGATACTCTGATTTCTACCACTTACGAGAAAAAAATGTACCAAGAATTCAAAAGATGATATCCTTAACCCTGGGATACCTCCTCCAAAGTAAAATCTAACTATCGCTGCTATTATCGGCAATAAAGCACTTAATGCAAAACACGACTACGCCAACTAAATGGTAGTTAAGATTACTTCTGAAAAAATAAGTTGCTACAGTGGAAAAGCAAAATAATTATTGCAAAAATTAAAGAGAAAAATAATCCCTTAATTATAAAATCCACTCTAGGTTCGCCCCTGAAGTCAGATAGGGTAAGGGAGGCAATTAATCTGGACAAATAGTCCGAAACGCACTCCTTAGCTTTTGCTCAAACACCTACTTCTTCAAAACCCATTGAATGTTATACACTCACCATTTTACCAGCGTTTATTATTACAAAATCATTAATTAACATGTATTCCGATAAAATCAACCTGCAAACCAAATGCATAATGCTTCTTAATGCTGTGGAAAAAACTTATCAGTCTGTGTGGTCAGCACGCCCGTAAACAGATCGTTAGTCTAGGGGATAAATTATTTTAAAAAGATACAAAACTCACAAGACATCACACTCTTACTCTATTTCAGAATAAAGAATCTTAAGTTCAAAATCCTCATAGACGAGTCCTTATTTGTCGTACTCGTCTTCCTATTCTAAGTTCAAAAACCGGAAACGAGCAACCATTTGTCATAGTCGTCTTCCTATTCTAAGTTCAAAAATCCGTCGGACGAGCACCCATTTGTCGTAGATTTTTCGATAGGAGTATTAAGACTTGGGTTAGGTCCCTTCTGAATAGGTTAGAATGAGTGATAGATACAGTGAGAGCTGGTGAAAAGCAATAGAATTTCCCACAGGTGAGATGATAGAATGAGATATAGAAGCTGTCTTTGAGAATCGAGATAATCTTCTCTCTCTCACCTATCTTCTACGACCACTTTTAAAGGCGTCAGACAGTCTAAACACAGATATATATATATATATATTAATATATCTCTATCTACTCACGGGCACGCACATACACGTGACGACAGTTAAACACACAGACGAGGGAATCTATAACAATGAATTTATATGTATTTGAACGAGCTGACCAACGCACTGATTTAGTTCAAGAGAGATTTTTATTATTACCATAAAAAAAAAAATCTTCTCACAACACCAAAAAATACATAAAGGAAAAACATATACAAATAGTCATAGAATTCAAGAAAAATGCTACAAAGATGATAGCCCCGTTAGAATCTTACTCTAGGTTTAGCCCACATCCCCGTTAAAAGAACAGATGATGGCCCAAAGAGTTATAGACACATAAGGTTGAGTCTAAGAGGTTTCTAATTTCTCGTAAATGTATGAACAGAGTTGGATAAATCTGATTTAGCCTAAGAAAAAAAGAAACTCTAGCATTTTGTAACAAATCCTGCAGATTAAAAAAAAATTAAGACAGCAAATGGGTGACAATAATACACCGGTAAAATAACACTCTGACCTGTGTTCTCTCATTCATTCAGCCATGGCCTTTCTCACACATATATACTCACAACTTTGCTCGCTGCCTCTGGGAACATAATAATTCTAGAACCTTCGCATAGACCAGAAAAATGCAGTCCTCGTCCAAGAAACCCCCAGTTCCAAAAGACGTACTGAACTCTCTGTCTCAGGGAAACGATTCTTTGGGTGTTCTAATTTTTTTTGAATGTCTGATTAAGTCACATAAATTTTGTCCAGGCACGAAAGTTAGCAGAGCACAATGTCATTAGCTTTGGATTCTAGGATTTAAGGAATGTCAGATCGGTGTCTTCTTTCAGGCAGGTACTATATTTGGTCACCACAATACTAGTCACAATATCTGTCGGAAGGTAAATGTTATTCTTGTAATATTCTCTCGCCGCCAGGCAGCATGTACATTTAAATTTGTGGAGCAATATGAACTGGCTCAAAAGCCCAATATATATTTCTAGTCTTTAGAAACCGTTAGTGGGATTGCTATTACTGTCTCTCTCTGATGGCTTATGCACTGTCAGACCCGTGTTACTTGAAACAAAAAAAAACCCCCACGTGGTTAAAGATAGGAAATGTCTATGCTTCTCACAAATATGTCTCTCAGGCTACTAAACGCTGGCAAGTTGGGTACCACCGTTTCACTATATAAAAGAAAGAACACATATCAAATAATTTACATATATGTACTCATTATAACTTACATTTTAAATAGCAAGCCGTTCGCTTGACTTATAATTACAACTTCCCGTAAAGTAAGTTATATAAAAATCAATCATCAGGAATTAGGAATATCTTCGTATTCCGTCAATATTCACTGATGTCGCATCTAGCATTTATAAGTTTGATATAAAATATTCTCGACTGAGTATTAGCCGTTAAATTAAATTCCTTATAGCTACTAGTTTTAGTAAGCTAAAGATATAATTTATTATGTATTTCCACTGTATGCGTCACTAGAAAATTAATACAAACTATAAATTAAGCACTCTGGACACAGAACTAGTTTAGAATGAAATAGGCGATGAAACACTTTATCACTTCACAAAATACTAGATATAATATATATTACCTCACACAGAACTACAGGTAGTCGCACAACTTAAGAATTATATGCTGAATATTTATGGAAGTCTAGAAGTTCGACAAATTGCCGAAACAAACTGAGAAACTTCGCTAACAGCTATTCTGTTTCGAACAACCTCTCTACTGCGAATTTAGGAGCGAGAATGAAATTAAAGTTTCAAACTCGGGCCAATATCTTAAAATCAGACAAAGGATCGTAACTTATTTCGCCAAGCGAAATTATCTCCCCTACTCCCAACATTTACGTTTAACATTACCATTACTAGACGTCTTACATAACTGACACTCCTCATTTCCGCACCTCGCGCTGACCCGGCCAACAGTGAGCCTTGTCAGCTGGGATTTCCAGACGACAGATGTCTGAAACTGCGACTATAAGGTGTAAATATTCGCTCCTGCTTAAGCGTTCGGCCGATGCAACTACTTGTTGACCGTTGAAAATGCAGACGGATGTCGGCTCTCTCCTAGCATTCTCACGCGTTTACGTCGAGAATCTAACTCAGGAGTGTCGTGTCATCTGAAGGTGCAGACCCAAGTCGGCTCGATGTCTGAGATGGACTGCAACTAAATCGCACTTCACGTCTGACTGACATCTATGTAATAAAATTATGCATCCCAGTATGAGAAAAAAACCCCGGTAAAGTTTTAGAATACTGAAGAAAATATTTTTCGCAAAGGAGTGATGCGAAAAATACAGGAAAAACAAGTAAGGAAAGATAATAAAATGAAGGGATTTGGGTGAGAGAATAGGAAGAAGATGTAGGCAATTTAATGATATAAAGACCTACGTGACAGTCCCCATCCCTCAAATCTTCTCCTATTCATCAAATACTACAGACCACAACTGGAAATAAATGTAAATTAAATGTAGAATAAACGTAGAAGTTAAGCAGAAAATGAAAATATTAAAATTCACCTATAATGTCAGTTTATCCTTGAATTAAAAAGGAAACTAGTCTTGTTTACCAACAAAAAAAAAAACAATCTACGGTTGTTGTCAAACTCGCCACATTTAGCTTACTTAGTCGTTCCCCTTCTACCGTGAGGTGTAGAGGTTTACATTTAGCAACATATGTAAATAACGTTTGAGCTTTGTCAATTATTTGTTTTATTATAATAATATAATGATAATAACAGCCCCTCCATTCACAACTGACCATGGGAATGCGCCCCTTTGGTGAGATCCCTCGATGCTTTTTGCCCTCGTGTCACGAAATTGAACCGTTCTTCTTCTTCTTCTTCTTCTTCTTCTTCTTCTTCTTCGTTCGCCCTGAAAAGGACCGTTCAATTTTTCTTCCATTTTCCTCCCACCCCCCTTATGTCTGCCTCTGATATTTTTTGCCTGCATCTATTTTTTGGATCTACCAGTTTTTTTTTTAAGTCTGCCTCTATGTTGGGTCAGTTTCTATTTTAGGAGTTGCCTCTATTTTTTTGTGTCTGTCTCTAGTTTTTTTGGGTCAGTCTCTATTTTTGTGTCTGCCTATGTTTCTTTATATCTGCCTCTATTTTTTATATATGCCTCTAATTCTTTATATCTGCCTCTATTTTTGTGTATGCTTCTCTTTCTTAATATCTGCCTCTGTTTCTTTATATCTGCATCTGTTTCTTTATATCTGCCTGTTTCTTTATATCTGCCTCTATTTTAGTGTCTGCCTCTGTTTTTCTTTTGTCTACGTCTATTGTTTGGGTCTGGTTCTATTTTACTGTATAACGTCATCAGACTTAACGGTCTTTTATATTTGGACATGCGCCCTAATATAACTGACTAGGTTGAACGGGACACGCTTCGCCAAATTTTTTTTTTTAAATGAAACGAATGCCTAGCAACGCTGTTAATTCGCTTCGAGGATATGTGGACTCTAATCACCAACTCTCCTTTTAAAGCTGTAGAGAATTGATAGAACTGATATTATTTGAACAACTTTACACAAAACTTGACCATGATAACGGATAGGGAGGGACAACGTCTGCTGATTATAATGTCTTCGTTGTTCTCTATGCTTCAGAGCCTTACAATGAGACTAAACGTGTAGGTTGAGAGACTATTATATATGAGGTGGACTCGATATATTTTAATGCCCATTCAAGTCACTATGCAATGAAAGCTCCTATTATCACCTGATGTTATAATGTTTGGTGGAAAAGGTTGGTACGGACTTTTGGTCATTTTCGGGCTCACAAGGGAACTAGTCAATTACATCGTCTCGACTTTAGTTTAGGCAGCACTTTGTGCCGGTCAAAAATATAATTTTCTTCATCAGATGAAGTATGCGTTAAAAGAAACTGGTGTTATACATATTTCCTGACGTGTATAGATTCTAGCAGAAATTTATTTATCCCATGTAAAATATAACTGCAAATTTCTATAACAGCAATAAACAACAGAAAGATTTTCTTCAAAATTTGAAATACATGACATTTTCTTTCTTTTTTTCAAAAACGTTCCATACAAAATTATATAAAGTAACTATTTTATGTTTTTAAAGTTATGACTAGCTTTCGCGCACATTTTACCCCCCTTGTTACAAAAAATTACGTCCCTTAGATAAAACGCATAAATGCATATTAACGTTTAAGTATGAGGGAAATAACAATGCGATGGTAGTGGAACATTGATAAGAGTTCCCAATGTCAATGTCTGGTTGTGTAGCGAATAGAGAAAGTTAGTTAAAAGTCAGTGTCTTTACCTGCTTGTTGTATATGTAGGAACTGATTTTTGTCCCCGCCACGCACCCCAACTTCCTTTCTTTTTCTCCAATGCGTACGGAATCAATACTTGCCGAGTTTGTATATGTAACCCGCCAAGCACTCCAAGGGAGGTAACTAACAATCATTAATGTGACTGCCATAATAAAAAAAATAGCCTATATGTGTTGCATGAAAGTGCTAAATGTCTCTCAACTGGATTAAACTTAATATTGAACCCAAGCTTGCGCCGTGGTTTCCCCCCCTCCCCCCCCCCTCCCCCAATCCTCCAACACCAATAAAAAAAAGGCAACCTCATATGAAGTTTGAAAGATGTGTGCACGAGAGACATGAATAGATAAATCCAGGATTCTGGAAGGACGGAGATGCTGATCGCAGCAAGTCGAGATGCTCCCTACGATTATGCGAAAACAGCCTCTTACAACACCCTGTAGAAATAGCCATTTTAGAGATGCCCCCTAAACGAAATGGGTTCAGTTCAAAACGGAGGCCGAATAGCCAAGAGAAGGATGTCATTTGAGAGCTAGGACCCAAGGTTGACCGCTGCCATAAAATGTCAAGGTCGATCAAATGATCACAGTATACGATTTACTATTTCTACAAAGTGATTGACGAGTCAATTTCTTCTTTTTAAAATGTTATTATCAGCACTTGTACATACTATATATACATAACATGCATGTCAAAACAAAGAGTAAAAACTGCTATATGAAATTTGACAAATAAGTTGTATTTTTTATTCCCGTAAACAAAAAAACAAAAAGTCTAAAATGACCAATGAACTCAACGTTACAAGACAGAGCAAACATGATTGCTTGCCAAGATGTCTCTTAATCTTTCCTTGCGCTGTTATGTTAATGTGACACATCCATTTATGTCATAAAATAACAGGTAATAGCACGTTTCACTAGCTTTGCCCTCAAACAAATGTAATTATCTGATTAACCGTCTAACGTATTAATGCCATTTTTTGCATACGATGTTATATTGGGTTAGACCCAACAAATATATACTTTATATCTGTGCATCTTGTCCAGTTCCCATAAACGGATGAAATCCTTTGATCTTTGTCGGCATACTAATTATTGTGTATCGAGAAAAGAAATTTTACCACTTCATGCACAGATTCTGTGAATTGATTAGGCATAGGCGTGTCTACTATTACAATAATGTGGCCATCACGTTTGCAATTGAATACGTGTTGAAGATGATTTCTTAAATGATCTGCATGCGAAATACTCGTGACATTGTTTGTCATTGACATTTAATGCGCTACCAAACTGGACCTTCCTTGATCTAATTATTTCAATGGGTATCATCTCTTTGCGGTTCATAAATATCATAATGGAACGTTGCTTCTCTAATGTGCTTGTAAATAACGGTAAGGTCATCTTTAAAGAAATTAAACTTCATCCGAATCATAATCAGATGTCTCTGAGAAATTGATAATCAATCTCGGCTGAATGAAGGACAAACCATCATTCTTCCAATATTCCTCTTCCTCTTGTAACACATGGTTCTCACTTTTCTTCCAATAATCCCTGGCTATATTGGAGATGGCGGCTTTTATAAGTATTTCAACATCTTTTAATTTGAACGTTCTAGTTTCTGTTGCTACCTGTTCCTTAATTTTAGCCCATACTAATTCTATTGGGTTTAAGTGAGAATGGTAAGGAGGTAATCTTAAACATCTGTGACCATGTTCATGGATTGCTTTGTCTATGTGAAATATCTTTGTATGCTGTGTCTTTTTTTACAATTCCAAGTAATTCAGGTTCATGGACATTTCGTTGAATGGAATGTTGTTTATGGTCAGCCAAATCTTTATTACATCTTTAATACTTGGTGAATTAGAAACTTTATCTTCTGGTGCCACAACGTTGTGATATGAGGCATTGTCCATTATCAAACACCACGGTCTATCCAAGGAAGGAAGTACACGATTCACAATCCAATCTTGAAATATCTTGCCATTCATCTCTGCATGGTAATCCCTATTATCTGTGGATTTTGAAACAAATATGAGTTCAGTATTATTTAGAAGCCCATGATGGCTGCTTCCTGGATGTACAATTATTAGGCGCTGTCCTTTGCTGCTTGGTACTAGTCTCTTAGTTGTTCCATCAGATGATTGCCATTCTCGTTCATTACTGTGGTGCGCATTGATCCAAGTTTCATCTAAATACACACAATCATAACAATCTCTTCTCATTTCTCTGACCTCGCGTAAATATTTGCTTCTCATTGCAACTATATGAGGCTTCTCACAAATAAGGTTTCTACCACCAACATATTTTCTAAAAGTGAATCCCAAACTCCTAATAGTCCTCCATAGCGTAGATTTGGAAATATCAATGTCATTATTCTTTCTTAACCAAATTTTCAATTTCCTTAAAGTCACTGCCTCATTATTGTGAAACATATTGCAAATTTCTCTACGGATCAATTCTCTGTCAAAATTATCCACCACTCTTGGCCTAATTTTCGTGTGTAAAACACTGGAATTAGACATTTCAGATGTCGCTATCTAGCGGTGCAATGATCGTTTGCTTATTCCCAAGGCGTGAATAGTCCTCTTTTGTGGGTTTGAAATAGAATGATATAGTTTTCCTCGAGTAGCTTCATTGCAGAAATACTTTAAAATCCTATTTGTGATTTGCTGTAATGTCATAAAATGTACTCGCAGACTCATTTTTCCTTCTTAACCACACAATAATTTTTGTAGACACACCTCTGATTGACAATGTGTGCGTTGCACCGGATATAAACTGTTTTATGTTCAAGAAGTGCGATTTCACGCAATTTCACTCAAAAATCATGTCAATTGCTTGATAAACCAAAAATGTGCAAATGGGGTCGTATAATTTACTGTAGACATTTCAATATGTGTGCGTGTGATGTGTGTTGGCAAGTAGGATTTTATATTATATCGCAAAGAAACGAAAATTGAAACCAATGGCCGCATTTTAATGAAAAATTTAATTCATATGGTCTACACCATTTCAAATTCACACACAAAATTTCACTTATATGCGTTATATATTCGCTGAGATATAGCATTTTGAAGTTGGGCAAAGCTAGTGAAACGTGCTATAAGTCCCTGTATTGTGACGTTTGTTTCATATAAAGTAATTGGATAACATGAAGAACTAACAAATTACAAATAACAAGTGATTTTACAATTACCCTGTATAATAACATCAATCAATACCCTTTAGCTCCCCGAGGAGCATAGGCCTTCAACAAACATTTGCCAAGAGTTCCTGTCCTGTGCTATCCGGAAAAGTTTTCCTCATCATTTTCACCTCTGTATCAGCTCTCTTCTCCAAGTGTTTTTATTTTATTTACCTCTGCCTCTCTTTCCTTGTGGATTACAGAATAAGGACTGCCTTGCAATGCTATCAACAGGTTTCCTCAGTGTGTGTCCTATCCATCGCCAGCGTCTTCTTCTCAACTCTTGTTCCACTGGCACTTGTCTGGTTCTTGTCATCAATTCCACATTTGTGACTTTGTCATACCATTTCAGTCCTTCTATTCTACACAAGCACCCATTTATAAAAGTCTGTAGCTTTTTGTACTTGTTTTTGTTGCTCTCCATCTCTCCGAGCCATACAATAGGACTGACTTGACATTTGAGTTGAAGATTCTTATTTTCTTGTTGGATCCGATTTCTCTTGATCTCCATATGTGTCCCAATGCAATGAAAGCTCCTCTTCCTTTTTGTATTATTTTTATATCATTGTCTGCCCCTCCAACTTTGTCTATATTCTTCTTCTTCTTATTAACTTAGCCGCCGACCATCAAAGCAGTCAGTGGCCATTGCGCCTGGTGGCGTCTTGTAGGTCAGCAACACATTGATTCCACTTTGCTCGGTCGGTGGCTATCCTTCGTACAGTGCCCCAACTCTGGTTTATTCTTTGCATGTCAGCCTCCACAGTCCTCCGCCAAGTTGTTTTCAGTCGGCCTGTCTTTCATATTTCTCATTTCTGCTGTGACTTGTTTTAGTTTACCCGTCTCGTTCATTGTCATGACATTCCAAATTCCTATTCTTGTTTCACGTTTCGCGGTCAGGACGTCCATTTTCATGTCGGTAGCTTCCTTTCGGCTTTCACCACTGACAGTCATACAAGCCTCAGACTCCGGATGTCCGTCCCGCAGCAAAAATTGTTCATTTGTTGTCGTTTCCGTAACTTCGTGTCTTTTTACATAGACAGGGGTGTCAGCCCTGTGCTAAAACCCCCAACCTGGAGGACCAGGTATTGGCACCAGTGATGGCAATTTGTCTGTATTATTGCCAAGATATGTATACGTTTTTACATCTTTTAGTGGTGTTTCTTCAAGTTCAACATTGTTTTCATTTCTTGCATTTATTCTTATAATCTTTGTCTTTTCCCTGTGTATTTTCAGGCCCACATGTTGTGATCTCTCATCGAGAATTTTCATTTTCTCTTGCATCTGATTATGGTTATGGGACAGAAGAGCCAAGTCGTCTTCAAAATCCATATCATCAAGATGTTTAGGCAGATTCCACTGGATTCCATTTCTGTTGTGTATAATCACACGTCTTGTTACAAATATGTTGTTAGCAATAATCTAAGGAGCTTGTCGTAAAGTTCCCGAGGGTCTTTGAAGAGACAAAGACATAATAAAACCACTGCACATTCAGACATGTCGTTGAAGCGACTAATACGAGGTCGTGAATGAGGATGGTAACTTCATCACGTAAAACAAATTGCTTCAAGAACCACCGCTACCATAGTATCCCATGCTATACGAGGATCACACAAGAGAATGAAGATGTAAGGAGGGAAAGGGGGGGGGGGGGTTCTTATTGGTGGAAAGGAGAAACAGGAAAATAAACAGCTGAGGGCTGTCACCTCAGGGGAGCATTCCCATAGTCAGTTATGACTGAAGGGGCTAATATTATATTATATTTTGATTGGAGGAGATGAAAAAGGGAAGTCAGAGGTGGACAGATGTGGGATGGCGAAAGTGGATGAATATATTGTGATGGATGCCTTTAATAGTCTAGTGCGACAGCGTATTTATTTGTGCTGATATTGTGTATTCACTCATCTGGGATTTTCATAAAGGTAATGCACGTCACTGAATGTATATTATTGTAACTTCATGTTCATAGTTTTCTGAATACATTAGACAGAGATTGGAATATTACTCGAGTTTATTATTACTTTAAGGTGTTCAAAGATGAAGCACGTGCCATTTAAAGTGTTCCCCCCTTAGACGTACGAGTCTATATTTAGTGTTTACTCCTTCCCTTACTCTCTTGTTTATTATCAAGAGAGCTAAGACACATGGGTGTTTTATTTAAAATATGCTGTGTCAGTGATTATGATGCCGAGTTTATAACGTTTATTTAAGCTGAAGTCGTTGAAGTCAGTGTTATCAATAAAACATCATCTAATTAAACAGATTCTAAAAACATGCAAACGCACTTAACTCAACGTGTAGAAAATACATATTGAAGATCGAAACATCAAATTTAGAAACTATGAAGATTAGCAGATCGTCGAGTCCACTTAACATACATGTCAGCAATATCAGGCATAACCAGGTTCCTGAGTTCAAATACCTAAGAAATATTTTCTTGCTAATGTGACAGCGCCATCTTGAGATCTGTCGTTCTCAGCGCTGGCGCCATCTTGTCAGCCTTATTGTCTCCGTGGTTCACCCATCTTGTCAGCCAAATTGTCTCTGTGGTTTAGTGCCTTTTCACCACATTATCTTCAAGAAGGAGCCGCGGTAGCATAGTGGTTAGTGCACTGGCTTCCTAGCGCAGTGGTCTATGGTTCGATCCCCAGATGAGGCGGAAAATTTTTAGGCCACAAACGGCTCCTGGGTTGACCCAGCCCCAAATGGGTACCATAGCTACTTTGGGAAGGTTAAGGCGGCCGGCGTGATGCCGACCACATCACCCCTCGTGTGCCGACGGTCAAGATAATATGGGCCTAACACCATATTCCCAATATGCCTCAATGGGCGTGTAACGGGTTCCTTTACCTTTTTTATCTTCAAGAAGAAGATATATTATTAGGCCATAATAAAGCCTACAAATTAGTTGTGTTATATTTGTGTTTTTCGCTATTTCTAGAGCGATAATCGCGTGTGTTATTTGCGTGGCGCGATCAATCCTCGCAGCGCACTTAGGTTGAGTGGTTAGCCTAGAGCCTATATAAGATTTAGCGGGCAGCGTACGGGCCTATCTTGCCAAAGCCGCCCAGAGAGAACAGACGAACTTAGACACCAGAGAGTCAATCTGTAGATGACTTGAGCACAAAGTCTATGAACACTGACTGGGTGTTTGGTGTTTGGTTTTGTTCGGTAGTATTAAATGTTGATCTTTATAAGGCTTTGTGTTCCTTGAATTGCTAAGTCTGCTGCTGAGAGGGTTGCAAGCAACCAATAATTGCAACCCCTGTCAAACGATCCTTAATAAATTTTCTTAGTGCATGGGTCTTGGGTGTGAGGTAGCCACAACGCCATAAGTTCGCCTCCGCCACCATACCTAGCCCCTGTCACAAGTGGCGTCGTCGGCAGGATTGACAGACAGCACGCAGTGAAGCAACTCTTCAGCAATCAGAGTAGCAACAGCCGAAACAGTAGAACACCCAGTTCAGTGCAAGGCGAGGGACGGGATCATCCAGTTTGTCAATATTTCTAGTCAACTCTACTAGCGACAAGATGGCGGCACGCAACACACGTGCTGCTAGTAGTTTGGATAACGAAGATATGGATGAGGTGGATGACCCTGTAGTGGGGCTGGATCGTCAACCAGAACGAGTACAGTACATCGTGGTACCTACTCACAAGAGAGTGCGGTGCTTTGTTGAGCGCACGGGTCCTACGGCCGAGGAATATGTCAGAGAGGGGAGAGCTGCCTGGAGAGTAGGAATGATGAGTAAAGAGGACCAGGTAGATGTTATTCTTGACAGTGTGACCCAAAGTGTCTGCAGGGAACTGAGGATTCAGGCTGATGACGATGACCCAGAAGCGATGCTATATTCCATTCTTGGGAGCGTCGAAGCATCCCAGAGCTAATGGCCATTTTTTACTCTACCTAGCAATGTGCAAGGGAGTCTCATTGGGAATTCTCCCATCGCATCCACGAGGTGTTTGAAAGTGTGGTAAGAGCACAAAAGCAGAATAACGTCACTCCTTTGGAGCCATCCTTTCTTCGTGACCAGTTTGCTGCTTGTCTGAGAGATGATCTACTAAGAAAGTTTGCAAAGGAAATGATCTGTAAAGAGCCTACAGCATCGTTTAAGTCGGTGAGGGACTATGCCCTACGGTTTTTAGAGACTGAACACGCTCCTGGGGCTGGTGTTGCCAGTGTCGGAGTAGTAAATACTGTGACGGTACCCGATATACATGCATTAGGCGCAGAAGTGGAGCAGCTGGGAGCACAGGTGGCTCGATTACAGGCTAAAATTGATGCGATGTCTCAGGAGCAGGGGAGACGTACCAGGACAGTTCGCTGTCTTAGACGCAGAGGACTAAGGCCACGTACAGAATCGATATCCACAGGAATTAAACTAGATCCCTCTGCGGCTTGGAGTCAGGTTACGGAAGGGGAGCAGAATGACTCAGAGATAAAGATGGTTGGTGGTCGACCGGAATGTGATGTACTAATAGCAGGAACGAAAGTCAGGTGTATTCTTGATACGGGGTCACAAGTTTCAACTGTTACGGAACAGTGCTTTCAGCAGCTTTTTGGAGATCTGGCCCTGGATGAAAGTAAATGGGTGCAACTAACTGCTGCCAATGGTATCACGATTCCTTATGCTGGCCATCTAGTGGTTGACGTCAAGATTGGGGAGTGCCATGTCAAGAACTGAGGCATCTATGTCGTTAAGAGTGTGAATGGGCCTGACAAAGCGCCTGGTATATTAGGCACCAACATACTGGCGGAAGTAAAATACATCCACAGCTTCCTCAAATGGCAAGCTCCTGGAAAAGGTACACAAGAGGTAAGGTTAGATAGAGTGAAGGTGTGTGTTGCAGGAGGAAGAAAAACCCACATACCAGCTCGCTCGATCGCTACTATACAGGTGAAATGTAGAAGAGGCTTCAGATCAGAGAAGACAGTGCTTTTTGAACCCTCAAGAGACTTAGACCATATATATGGTTATATGTCACACACTAACTGTACTCAGAGGAAGGTTCTGTGAGGTCCAAGCAGTAAATCTTGGAGATGAAGACCTTTTACTGGCTAGGGGTACTCAAGTTGGAGAACTTTCTGAGGCATGCGCAGACTATGACAGACACTTCAGAGTTGTTGGAGCCCAGGAAGTGGAGATATCTGCACAGCCGGGATGCCCAGCCAAGGTCCATGTTTGCAGCCCAAAGCGCCAACTACAGAAGTTACTACAACAATATAACAGCCTTTTCGTTAAAGATGAGAATGATGTAGGGTATACAAGTAAGGTATCTCATTCGATTCAGTTGACGGATGATACTCCAGTAAAACAACCCTACAGGCGAATTACTCCAGCTTTCTACAAAGAGGTGCAAGACCACCTTCGGGGTCTCCTCGACAAACAAAATATAAGAGAAAGTTCAAGCCCCTGGGCTTCGCCTATTGTGCTCGTGAGGAAGAAAGATGGCAAACTGCGATTATGTGTAGACGTCAGAGCGGTCAATGCCCAGACCAAAAAGGACGCCTACCCTCTTCCTCGTGTGGGAGAATATTTAGATGCTTTAGGAGGAGCAAAAATATTTTCTTCACTAGATCTAGCAAGTGGCTACTACCAGGTAGCTATGAGGGCAGAGGATCAAGAGAAAACGGCGTTCGCCACACCATTTGGATGGTATGAGTACACTAGAATGCCCATGGGACTAGCTAATTCAGCCAGTACTTTTCAGCGACTGATGCAGAGTTCCATGCACGATATGATGTTCCAGCTGTTACTGGTCTATCTAGATGACATTCTTGTGTACTCAACCGGCTTTGCAGAACACCTGCGGCGGTTTGAAAAAGTGTTCCAGCGGTTGCAGCAACTAGGCCTGAAATTGAATGCAGCTAAATGTCATTTCTGCAAGCCGAAAGTGGAATTTTTGGGTCATACGGTATCTGAAGAGGGCATTGGAGTGATGGAGGATAAGATACAAGCTATTACAAGGGCATCAATACCCAGAAAACAGACAGAGTTACGCGCATTCTTTGGTCTTGCCAGTTATTATCGGAGGTTTGTGCCTGCGTTTGCCACTATTGCACGCCCACTGCATGAACTGGTTGCTCAGTTAAATGAAGACCAAGATCCACAGGGTAAACGAAGGTCCAGGAAAACTGCCATAGGAGAACTGTGGACCCAAGAGTGTGATGTTGCTTTTAAGCGATTGAAAGCTGTGCTTACGTCTACTCCTCTTCTTGGTTTCCCAGATTTTTCTGTGCCCTTTATACTGGAAGTGGATGCCTCATACCAGTGATTGGGAGCCGTGCTGTCACAAGTGCAAGATGGCTAGAAAAGGGTGTTAGCATATGCCAGTCGCACTCTTCGACATCAGAGAAAAATGCCAAAAGTAGCATAAAACTTGAGCTGCTAAGTATGAAATGGGCTATGACGGAAAAGTTCAGGAGTTATCTGCTCGGTGCTCAAGTTGAGGTGTTTACCGACAACAGGAGTTTGGCTCTATGGCAAAAGTCTAAGCTTGGCGCAATCGAACAGAGGTGGATAGCACAGATGTCGATGTTCAATTACTCTATCAAACACAAGGCAGGTAGAGCGAACGGAAATGCTGATTACCTCTCTCGGTATCCTATAGAGAATCCAGAATACACCGATGAAGATGATGATGTCGCCATCAGTCACGTAGCATTAGTGCCAGCCCGCTCAACAACTATACCCCCAAGGTTAGGTTTGCTGCAGAATATGGAGTTAAGAGCCATGTGTGGAGCAGTGGAGATGGGAGATGCACCAGGCCCAGATCCAGGCACAGGTTCGTCACAAACGTTTCCATCCTATTCTCTTAAAGAACTGTTAGCACTGCAGGAGGCTGATACTGATATTATGACAGTCTCCAGAATTATGAGAGATGGTACTAGATTCCCCAAGGAGGAGATGAGGAGATTATCAAAGCCAGCAAAGAAGTTACTAAGGCAGCGTAGGCGCTTAACACTAATTGGAGGCTTGCTGTATCGGACAGTAAGCGGACCAAATGGGACTAATATCACGCAACTTGTGGTTCCAGAATCTTTAAAAACGCAAGTTCTGGAGGCAGTGCACAAAACTGGCCATCAGGGTCGGGATCGCATGTTGCAGATACTGAGGAACAGGTGTTTCTGGGATGGCATAATGTGTGATGTAGAGACATTCTGCAGAAGGTGCAGTAGATGCAATATAGCAAAAGCCCCACATCTCAAGATCCAAGGTCCATCGGGAAATCTGCTGGCATCCAAGCTTTTTGAAGTAGTCACCATGGACTTTACGCTGCTGGAAAGATACGCACGAGGCTACGAGAATGTATTCATTATGACTGATGTATTTAGCAAGTTTGCAGTTGCCGTCCCAACCAGAGACTAAAAAGCAACCACAGTGGTCCCAGCGTTCTAGAAAAGTGGTTTTTGTACCTAGGTGTGCTGCAGAGGCTTCATTCCGACCAGAATAGAAATTTCGAATCGGCTGTCATATCCGAACTGTGCAGAGTATATGGCGTCGAGAAAAGTCGAACGACGGCATTCAACTCTCGCGGAAATGGCCAGTGTGAGTGGTTTAACAGAACATTGCATGATCTCTTAAGGCCATTGTCCACCACTGAGAAACGGAGATGGTCTAACCACCTGGCAGAGGTCCGTGCAGTCTACAACGCTACTCCCAATGCATCTACGGGTTACTCCCCTTACTATCTTTTGTTTGGGAGGGAGCCGAAAATGCCCGTCGATTTCATATTGGGCCATTCATCAGAGGACGAAGAACCAGCTACAGTTGACCAGTGGCTTGAAGGGCACCTTTCAAGGTTACGAGAGGCGCACGTAAGAGCAGAGGCACAGTTGCAAAAGTTGGCAGCAGTCCGGAAAGAGAGATGTGACAAGCTGACGTGTTCTACTCCACTACAGGTGGGATAATTGGTGAGGAAAAGAATGCACTATGCTGAGAGATCCAAAATTCGTGACATGTGGTCAGAAGAGGAGTACATTGTTATTCGTGCTCCCACAATGACAAGAGGTCCGTATGTCATCCAACGAACAGACAGAGCGAGTCCGAGCATTAGAGTCACTGGCAACGAACTGAGACGAAGTGAATACAAAGATGATTCTCCAGATTTTGTAGATACGACCCTAGGCCTTTCTAAAGCACCAGATGTGCCAGTGGAGACAGACCCTGGGGAGGACGCACATGGTTTAACGCCTGTAGCCGCGTATACCGTAACTTTCTTCAGATACAGACTATATCCCACTACAAAAACAGAAAGAGGCACAGATTAACATTTAAAATAAATTCTTATGAGAAACAGAAGATATTAAAAACGATGACATGCATTTTTTATTGGGGTCGAGCTTCGCTTCACGTGTCACAGAGTGGTCATGTGATCTCTCTGACCAATCAGGAGCTCAGCATGTTTCCCCCGGCAGAAATTGAGAACAGGACGCCATTCAGTCAGGGAAGGAAAGCGAACCCATGCAGACGTGTTTTAGTCTAGCGCTGTGAAATTATTAGTTGAAGAGATCAACTTTAGACTTTTTCATCCATTGTGCATTCTAGGATGTTGTGTGATATTGTGTTTTCAGAATATTGTAAGTATTGACTACAATTGATTACACTTGGTTAATAGATAACACAGCTATGTCTACGGCAGACTTAGGTTCGAAGATTTAAATGAGAAAATGAAACCTAAAACCTTGTGGAGAGAAAATGCTCTATGAATTGGAGAACAGTAAACCTATGGATTCCCACATCAAAACAAAAGAAAGCTTTTGCATAAAGAACTATACTGAATACTCCAGCAGTATATTATTACCGGACATACACAATTTTGTACAACTGCTGTAAAAATTGCCATTATCCAAGACCTTGTTGCATTTGCACAAATCTTATTTGGTGCCTAGTGACCAGTCCTCTATAAAAGAGCAGAAGCATTAACGAAAGATGGACCAATTAATGGAAGATTTCCAGCAACAGAAAAACAGATCCGCTCAAGCACAACCACTTCAGCCCCAGGACAAACAGAATATGGAAGGACCAACAATGATAGCGCTACGGCAAATTACTGAAACCCTACAGAAAAATGACAACTACGCGAAATTCACTCAAGTCAGATCCATTGTTCAGCCGTTCGATGGAGACAAGAAAAAATTCAGAAGATGGTTGTCCGACATGGAAAAATTTGCGTCAATAGCAGGGGCAATAACTGATAATGAGAAAAAGAAAATCGCTCTGTTAAGCTCCGAATCATTAGTGACAGATTTTTTAAGAAGGAGGTTCCAGAAGTATATCACAGAGACCTACGTGTCCCTTACAAAAGAACTAACCCAGAGATATGGAGAAATTATAGACAAAATGCACGCTTGGTCAGTCCTTAGACGAATGAAACAGGAATGGGATGAATCAGTACAACTTGTTGGAGATAGATTCCTCAATATGGCAGAAGAGGCGTTTTGTGGAGAAATACCTACCACACCTGACGTAGAAATACAGCTAGTGGGGACATTTGTCGATGGCCTTAGAGCAGATAATATTAGAATGCATCTCCTTAGAAAAGACACGAAGACTATTGCTGAAACAATCCAAGCAGCAATACAGGAAGAAAATCTTCGCCGAAGGTTCCAACAAAGAGTAGGTAGGGAACCCCGACCAGACCATAGGGACTATACTGAGCATGAGCCTATGGAAGTTGACCATGCCAGGAGGCAATGGACTCGCCCACGACAACAAGATGATAGGCCCCGCAACTATAGACCCCCCACACAGAGGCAAAATGACGTTAATAATGTCAATCCAAACGGATGCTTCACATGCGGTAGGTTCGGACATGGTTACAAGTCCTGCAGAGCAAATTACAATAATGCACCATTCAGAAGAGAAGGAGGTTACCAACCACAACAACCCGCACCACCCCCACGTAATTACACCAGAAATCAGTATACCATAGGCACACCTCAACCCCTCATGCGTCAGGGAAACGGACGTGCCACTCACTAAACAGGACCGTTAGTGAGGGTGACTATCATAGAAAATGGTCCAAAACAAAAGAAACAACACAGAACATAAATTGTCAAGTAAGCCCATCCAGAAAAATACATTATGAAGAAAGGCTGAATGATGGAACTAAAATACATCCGGACCCCAGTTCCAGCATCATGTCTATACAGGGCCAACAGTATAGAGCTCTGGTAGATACAGGAGCATCCATTAGCCTTATTAGGTTCCAGCTGTTCAAGAAGATCCAACATTTAGTACGATTTCAACCGCCCAAAACACACCTAGCTTCAGTCACGGGACAAAGACTAAATTCAGTTGGGACAGCATGGGTAAAATTTTCCTTAGGTGAAACAAATTTTGAACACCCATTTGTTATTACAAAGGCATGTCTAGAAACCTTATCCTAGGGAGGGATTTCTTTAACAAACACAAAGTTCGTATATACTATGACTTCCAGAAAATCAAAGTCAACAATAATTACATCGATCTCCAGGACGATATCCACATCGCGTCCTTGGTAAGACTTACAGCTCCCATAACGGTGGCCCCAAACTCCCTAGTCATAGCAAAAGGCAGAGTAAAAAACTCCGAGTACATAACACCAGGGCAATCAATCCAAATACAGCCCCTAGCAGAAGAAATCATTATTGATGACCCATTGTTGCAAATTACAGAGGCAATCGCTGAAGTCTCGAAGTCCAGAGATTTCCCTATCAAGATATTGAATATGTCAGGAAAAACTACCACTATAAATAGAGGCACAATTGTAGCACAAGTGGATACGTCAACGTTAAGACAAACTAAAACCAATAGAGACCATTCACAAATTGTCTCAACCACTCCCACTGGACATAGTGTACGAAATTGCAGTACAAATAACCATGGTACACGAAAAGTAAACAGTTATACGTCCTATGCATAAAAAGACAGAAATACCAGTCACAGTTATGTTACACCACAGCATACCCTACCCAGAAGGCAGAAACGAACCAGTCCATATATAAGAAGAGTAAGGCCACGGTATGTAAATGAATATAATTACTCCTTTTTGCACCCCAGCACACCAAGAGAAAAGATGAAGTGCTGTATATCACAGAGTAACAGAGAAACAGAAATTGTCTTGCCAGGAGGATATCCAAAGCGACAGGACGGAGATACATGCCCCATGGAGTATCTATATAATGCAAAAACAGGTGGATATGATGCAGTCCCAAAACCAATAAAATGTCCCGAAGAAAAGGAAGAATTCTTATATGACTCTACCACAGGAGGATACTATAGCAGCAAGGTTGAAAGCAGAAGGACGAAAGAAACTGCACCCACAGAAAGGAGACAGTCCTATAGCACAAGAGAAAGACACACAGTAACGCACCCGGATAGGCGTAGTTACGACAGAAATAATCAGAAAAAATGGCACAACAACGACTACCTTGGAAATAAAATAAGAAATGAATATACAATAAATGCAGTGACAAATGAAAATGCACACAGCAGATGGCAGAGGAGACAATACCAAGCACAGCCCAATGAACGGTAAAGAAATACTCAAAAGAAAGCCACATACCAGGAGCAGATATTTTCACAAGATGCAAGAAAGATGCCCCAATACTACGAGAAAGAAACAGAGGCATCAAGACAGACCAGAGATATCATAGCAGACCATAAAAACAGAGAGAGGGTATCCCAGTTACTAGCAACCCTGAACACCACAGAAGACAATAGACCACGATTGAAAACCTTTGTGAAAAAACACCAGGACGTATTCGCACTCAATGACATGGAATTAGGCAGAACAAATACTGTCACAATGGACATACAAACCACAACAGAGGAGCCAATACATCACAAACCCTACCATACGCCTTTGAAAAATAGGGAACTGGTGGAAAGGTCTATACATGAAATGCTACAGGCAGGAATCATCGAAAGATCCAGATCCGAATGGTCCTCACCCATAGTGATAGTATCGAAGAAAGATGGTTCCAGTCGCTTTTGCTGCGACTACCGTGCCCTTAACAAAACACGAAAGTCATTTCCTACCCCCTGCCCAGAATAGATGATCTACTTGCGACGTTGGGAAAGTCTACCTACTTTATCACACTTGATGCAAGGTCAGGCTTTTGGTGCATCCCCATGACACCTGAGGCAAAACAGAAATCCACATTCTGTTCGCACATCGGGAGCTTTTCTTAGAATGTGATGCCATTTGGTCTAAAAGGATCGCCAGCAACATATATGTCACTCATGGACGAAGTGTTAAAAGGTTTGCAACCATTCGCCCTAGCATATATAGACGATATACTGATACATACCGCAGGCACGATAGAAGACCACATTCGCAAGATAGAAATAGTCATCGATAGACTCAGGCATCACCAAATAAAGTTAAAACTGTCGAAGTGTGAGTTTCTAAAGACAGAAACAAAATATTCAGGCTTCGTCATCAATAGAGATGGTATCAGACCAGACGAAGACAAAGTTAAGGCCATAAGAGAGATGCCTAGCCCCAAGACAGTCAAGCAAACACGCTCTTTTATCGGTTAAGTGGGATACTATAGGCGCCATATCATACATTTCTCGCAAGCAGCTGAGCCATTAATAGCCCTTACCCGCAAGTATGCACGATTTAGATGGACAGAAGAGTGCCAGAAATCGTTTGAATATCTACAAAATGCCCTAACCGCCATTCCGCTTCTTGGACATCCAGACATTTCTTAGCCCATGATACTATACACCGATGCCTCGAATAACGCAATCGGTGCGTGTTTGGTACAACCAGTACTAGAAGACGAAACACCCATACTACCAGACATCCCCAATGTGAAACCCATTGCATTCTTATCCCACGCATTGTCAAAGTCACAGAAACGGTGGACCACCATTGAGAAAAAAGCATACGCCATTCACTATGCAGTACAGAAATTAGACATTTATGTTAGAGGGACGAAACTCACTATCAGAACTGATCATCTGCCTTTGGTTAACTGGCTCACCAAAACACAGGAACAGCCTAAGAAGTTACAGACATGGTCAATGAATTTACAGTCGTATGACACCACTATCGAATATATCCCTGGCAGATTAAACATCTGTGCAGATCTCCTATCCAGAATCAAATATGATGATGAAACCGAAGTGAAAACAAATAGTCAAAAATGATGGCACATCCTCAGAGATTGACGATAATGCTAAAGAAATTAATGAAATTACTTCATCAGGTCGAAGAAGTACTTCAGATTCCGCCACTCAAGTGGAAGAAGAAAGTCAAGATATGTTTGACATGAGAGTAGAACAAGCAAAAGATGCAGAAATTGTCAAGCTGCTCACATACGTAAAGGAAAACCCAACAAAAAGTAAAGATTTTACAGTACATCCAATGGATGGAGCTCTATACTATATTGATCATAAACAAAAAGGGACACTAAGAAAAGTCATTCCAGCACATCTAGTCCCAGAAGTATTGCTACAGTTTCATGATAACAACGGGCACATGGGTGTAGTGGGTTTGATGGTATTGTATGGTTGTTATGTTACCTAGGGTACTGTATGAGGTCAGTTGTGAAGGCTCCTGAGATAAAAGTTTATGTGAATTACAGAAGGCCCTTCTTACTACCACTACGACCTCAAACAGACTATTCTACTATCATGAATGTTAGCTACGTTAAAAAGTCTAGGGTACTGAAATGTAATGTGTTGTAATATAACACACAGACACACACAGGTAATTAATAAGTCTAATAATATTAATAAAATCTATAACACACCGAACTAACTCAGACTGTTTTAGTTTTGATTTTAACAATTTTCTCTAAATTTATTAGTTCTGAACCAATGTTTTATTTTGGTCAGAACATATGAAATGTTATGGAGTTATAAATGGAATGCATAAATATATGGCATAATAAAATGGAATTTGTGTACATAGGTATTTTATAAGACTGGTTAATATTAATAATATCTATACTGTCTCTGGGAGAACTATTACTGGATGTGCTGTTGGGGTGGTGTCATCACTCCCACTCTGTGACTACAACAAGCTTTGTCCATTGACTTATAGACTGTAGTAAATGTTATATTTCCCAAGAATTCAGTCTATATTTGATGGGGAAATATTGGTGGTGGTTTTAAATACTGGTGAATCTTCAGCAGGCCACGTAATCACTCATCTTGTCTGTGACGATCTGATACAGGATTCCTGTGGCCCACTCCTCTCTGTAGCTGGAATACAATGCTAGGCTGCACCGACACAAATGTTAGGCGGCACACACATCTGCTTGTGTATTCTTGCTTAAGTATGTGGCACTACCTTTAGTGCCACAACAGAAACTCACAATTCTGAAACAAAATTTGTGCCATGTGTCAGTACTCTATCCACTGCACCACTCTTACACAGCACAACACATCAACATTACACAGAATGGGTCAGATCTCTCTGACCAACATAGCACATCTTACCCAGTTGTTTTCATATAGTACCAGTTCCCCAAGACTGCATTGCATCTGAGTTATGTTCAATAGTTTCCTCTTTTCTTCAATAAGATAGGTGATATGTTCCCACTGATCTCAATAATAGATCCGCCTTCCATAGTCTTAGTTAGGCGTCCATATATTTTTTGTTTGTCTCTAGACCCTGAACTTGGGCTGGGGGCCTAGAGCTAGCACTTACTTGTCGTAATCATTTTATATGATATGGCAGTATCAATCACTCAAAATATTAAAATATACAAGATAAATGCTTTCATTCTTACCAGAATTCAGAATTGAGAACACAGTTAATGCTAGCAAAACTCAGCTGAGCTGCTGGCTATAGTATGGCGTCCCACTAAATTGTATATAATATCTTCTGGGAAAACACCACTGGAAATAACTGACTGTGTTACTGGACAGACTTATATCAAATGGCAAAAATGCGCGTCTCTATCCCGCTAATATGAATACATTTGTCCAATCACAGACTTCCCCTCTAACTTTTTCAAATCTTCAAACTAAAAGTCAAATTTCAGTCAGATCTCAGTCAAGTATGTATTATTGTCTGTTGGTCCGTCTGTCTCTACTTGGTTTTTCACAAAAACACACTTGTTTCTTGGACCAACTACACGCAAAACCCTACACAAATCTGCCTCCTAAGTTATTTTTAGCCACAATTCTCCAACCTCCCCCCTCTCGTTCAATAAAGCTTGATTTTTGCATTTCCGTGTCTCAAGGACGCAAATTTGAAACTTTAGTGAAAGTGTGCACAACAATACTGTCCGCCAGTCTGATGTGAACAATACAGTCTTTCGTCAATATCTTCCATGTTATCTGTCCGTCTGTATAAATGAAAGTATATTATTTCTCTGCTTAAGATGGGCTATCAAACTAACTAGGTTTTATATTCATAACTTTATTATTAAGAAAAAACATATTTTTCCTCAAGGTTAGTTTTTGAAATTTGTTGTTGAACGTTCTCCACGGCGTTTGCCGCTGAATTCAAATAAAACAACCAAGTATCGTAAAACATCCAAGACATGATTGTTTCGAATAAGAGCTAAGGTCGTTTTCTATCAATTTCCTTACATTGTGTTAACTAGTGGCGTGATTTTTTTCTCTTTTATTACCAATTGCGTCTTTTTGCCCTTTAGGTTCAAACACGTGTTCAGTCATATTTTTCCTTTTTTATATCTCCGTTTCCCTCCCGTCTACAAGGGTACCGTTTCATCTGCACGTCTAACTAGTTAGTTTGAATGGCGTTAGGAAATGCGGGCATAGGCGAGCATGTCTCCTAGTATCTTACGCGTTATTTTTATCCCTACAATGTTCTCTTTATAATTGGAGATATTTAACGTTGTATCACGGTAAATTCATCACAGTGGGAAGAGACAAAACAATTGATGTCATAAAGAAAAGGTATTATTGGCAAACCTTGTACAAAGACATTACAGAGTACGTGGCCACCTGTAAAACATGTAAATTGCGAAACATGAAGCCACATTTAATTCCCCTTCAAGAAATGCAACCTTTCCATTATTCCATGCAAACAGTAAGCATTGACATATCAGGTCCTTACCCACTCACCCAATCAGGCAACAAATATCTCCTGCACATAGTTGACCAATACACTGTTTGGCCAGAAAGTTACCCACTCAGTGATGCCACATCGCAGTCCATCACGCAATTTTTTTTTACAAGAATTCATTCCCAGGCATGGCTGTCCAAAACGAATCATTTCGGACAACGGTAAACAGTTTATCGGTAACCCATTTAAAGCCACCTTACACCAGCTGAATATTGAGCATGCTACAACCAGTTATTATTGCCCAAATGCAAATGGCAGAAATAAACGCATGCACGCCACCCTACATGATATTATTAGCAAATATATCAAGGGGAACCACCAATACTGGGACCTATACATTAACCAAGCTCTTGAAGCCATCCGAGTAAATGTGAATGATACCACAGGGATGTCACCATTTTACATGCTGTACGGAAGGGAGGCAAACTTTCCTTTAGATAACCTCCTTCGTCCACAGCGAAAATATATGGGAGAAGACCCCATAGAAATAATTCTTAAAGAAAAGCAAAAAGCTCACCAGATTGCACACCGTAATACGCAGAAGGCATTTCACAAAAAGCAGAAACAACATGATAACTCAGCCAAGCTACCAACGTTCAAAATAGGAGACAGAGTATACTACAAGAAACATGTCCGCAGCTCAAAATTCGACGACCGATGGTTAGATGGATACAAAATTACAGAGCAAACGACGCCTGTAAACTTCATTATCTGGAACGAAGAGAAAAACCATAGAACAGAGGCTCATGCAAAACAACTCAGAATCGATAATCACAGACCCATTACACCTCTGACTACAATTACAAGACCAGTCAGAAAAGCCACCCTACATTATAATCCATCCAGAACAGAGTCGACAGACTTATCAGAGCCAGAGACGACAGACTCTGAATTCTACCAGTATGACCACGTACCCAGACCACCCACTGATGCAGTACATCGAGCAAGACAACAACGAGACTCGTCCGAAAGCGAAGAAGATATCCCGCTGGCAGAATTGCGTAATCGACTCCAAGACAGAGACCTGCGTATTAGAAATGAAGAAATAATGCCTCAAACGTCAAGAGATGACAATACTAAGTCAACGTTTATCCACACTCAAACTTACTCCCGCAGTGACCATTCGTCAATCGATACGTACCACACTCCCAGTTCAGGCAGCTCCAGTTGGAATACTAGTGAAGAACAACTACTGCTGTACCAAAATAATAAGGTTGGTCGTTACGAACAATTAGATCCTGAAGAAACCATCCTCAAACAGTTTGTGGAACCATATACCACAAATCCTTATGAAGACGAAACGCGACAAGAAATGAGAAACTACAGTGTCAACCCCAGTGCAATTTTGTCAGACCCCAACGAACAAAATTACAGAGAAATGGTAGAAGCATATGAATGAGAAACAGACATTGATTTACCAGACACAGCCAGCTCTATTGAAACCAGTGATGCGGATAGCACATTATTTATACCAGTCAGCTCCAGTGTCAAACGCGCCTATAAAACAGAATCTGATCACTCACCTCCTGTAACCAAGATTCCTCGTATATCGCAGAACCATATCAGACGAAAGATTTTGAAGAAACGTAGGAATGTTCCAAAACCAAGCCGAGAAGTATTAGCCTCAGCTCAACTTGTCAAAAACAACAGTGTGCAAATTACTGCGCCCACTGTAAACGGTGTTAACATACCGCAGAACCAGGTCAGACGAAAAATCAAGGCGAAACATACACCTGCCTCAAAACTAACAGATGTTCCAGCCATGCAAACCCCAACCACATTGAAACCATCACCGCCCTTGTTGATGTCTTCAGAGCTCCAACAATCAGCAAATGCAGTGTCGCCTACCACACCCATCACCACTGCTACCCAATATGATCCTCGCCTAAGCAGTCGGGAAATTGCAATGCTCGAGTCGATGGAAAAATTCAAAGACCTCGCAAAGCTATTCTGAGAAACACGCCCCTCGTGACTTCATGTACATGCCATCCCATGTACGGTCAACGCAAATGTGCACTCACTTTTTAACAATGTACTAACGTTTTTAAATGTACTCTATTTTCAGACTATGTTCAGATTGACAGTTATAGATGACTTAATGCCAGAAAGTTGTTCCCCGGACATAATCTTCTGATGACCAGCGAACACTCAAGAAAAGCCCACAGAGGATTCTAGTTAGACATTTTATGGTTTTGTGAAATAAAGATGACACAAAAGATACAATGTTCCTTGTTTACAGACACCCTCATTAGTCAGACAGTTTTTGATGTTTAAAATGTTAACTTACACAACCTCACCTATAGCACATGTGTACCACTGATTCTGCTGTAACATTAATCTACACTTTTGTAACTGATCATATTCCACGCTTCATTCACTAGACTTCTTGTCCTCACAGTTCCAGAGCCCGGTGATTCCTTTTCAGTGCATCTTAGTGCACATTCATGCAGGCAACCCTTGCACGAGAAATTTTCTTCTTACCTGATACTAATATCTTTGTTCCCAATTATCTTACCTCATCTAATATATATCACTTAAATCCATCACACTGACACCACTATGACATCTGTAATTATTATGGCATGCGGTCCTATTTTCTCCACAGGATTTATTTATTTTAGCATGTTCACAAAAATTTGTTTACTTCGCATAAGAAATTGTATATCCAACCTTTAACACTATTGTAAGAGTTTCCTCACTCCTCTATCACACTTCCCTAACTTACTATTTTTCTTTCCACTATTTTGAGACGACATTCTAGACTTGTGAGCTTTTCTATCCAAATCACTTTCCATCCCTTCGAATTACAATAATGTTGTAATCTAGAGACCTTCAATATTTCCCCTATCTATCAAGAACTTCCAGTACCCTCTCCTCACTCCTTATTAACGGATACCACTATGTTAATTCTTTTCTGACCTTATCTATTGCTTGCAGCCCTATTGTTTAGAGTTGGTAGTATCTCTAGTGTTTAGAGAACTGAGTATTATCATTCTCCTGTAATTGTGATACATTGTCACAAAAGAATTGAAATTTTGATATATTGAAAAGAAAGAAAAAAAATTGCAAACCAGAAAAGATGAACAAAACAGAAAATGCAAAGAAAAGAGAAATGAAACTGAAAAATGAAAAAAAGAAATGAACTTGAAAAGAAAAAATGAAAAGAGAAATGAAACGAAGAGAACACATTTTGAATGTTGTTATAGGATGTGTTATATGTTTAAAAATAAATCACCATATCAGAGTGAGCAACTAGTTTTTGTTCATACTGCCTATGCCAGTCATACCCCTCCCAGCATGATCTCTAATACTCCAGCAGTATTTTGTTGATACTGCCTATGACAAGTACCCCAATGACATTTGCGCATGCTGATTTTTGCAAATGAAATATCCTTTGAGAGCATTTGTATATGCTGACCCCAGATTGAACAAATTGCAACTATTTGTTGATGCTGCCTTTGCCCCATGTTAAAGAAATGACAATTGCACATGCTGACTTAGCAAATGAAATACCCTTCTATAGCATTTGTATATGCTGATCCCACATTGAATACCCCATTACCGGATGATACCACTGATGTCCTATTTAAGGAAGAAGCAACTGTTTAGTGATGATGAAGATGCCATTTTATATTATGGTGAAATTTTATGTTGACACAACTAATGTTATGCTGTGTGGTTTATGCACTAATGCTCACATTGAAATAATGGAATGAATAATTTGAGGTTGTTATGAAATAACAGAGAAAATAATTGAAATTTTCTGGAATCTAGGAACATAGAGCAAATCAAGGAATATGATTGCTGCATATGAGAACCATAAATGTATGGATCATTATTGGACAAGGATACACAAATGAATTATGATAATCCTATGGAACCAAAAGTGTTAAGGACACAATGGAGATTAAATGAAAAAAAAAAGAAAAAAAAGATTGAATGCTGATGCACCCAGAACATAATGGAACTATATGACATGTGGATCACTCATGGACAAAGGATATACAAATGGAGTATACATATCCCATAAAACCGCAGAGGTTAAAGACACAATAATAATAATGGAATAAAATGATCATATTATAAATAAGAGACAAGAGATTGTTAATATCTCCATATTTTGGGAGAAAATAATTTCTTGATATTTTTGCCACTTGCCTTATATTGTGAACCTGATTATAATAAGATGAATGCACATGAATATTGCTTGCTACTGGTTATATTAAAATGCTTATGGTATTTTAAACTAAATAATAAAACAAACCAGAGGATTGGAATATGATTGAGACGTTGTGACAATACAAGATGGATCGCCCTTATGATATATAGACCAAGAACAATGTAACCCCACGGACTGACGTGTCATGGATCCATATACAATAGATGGATATAATATTATAAAAGAGTACCCAGATTGGACATCCATATTGCTGAATCACGGATTACCATTGGAATACATGTACCCTCATGCCCCATAATAATAATTAACTTAAATTATTATAAATTTAAGAAATATAAATTCATCATCTGGCTGTAGCAGCAGATGTTATAAACACCATAGAGTTCTGAAAAACCTTCGACCTGCGAAGGCAGAACTGGTGTTGACAATGTAAATGTTATATATATGATTGATTGTATGATGTGTTGTTGAAAAATATTGACAGCTCATAAGGTTCACTAAGGATAGATTTCTGGTTATAACAGGAGAACTAAACAGGATCCCCATAGCATGGAATTATGGAATGCCATAAAGAACACAAGAAGAAAAATGTTACACTTTACCCATCTAACCAGAGATCAGTAAGGATACATAGTAGCCAGAGTGCCTGGGACCTTGTCTTGAGAAAAGAAGAAAAATGGGAATATAACAAATTTATTTCAATGACATGTAAACATATTCTGTTAATGATTGATTGAATAAGTTGATGTATGAACATTGCAACAAAGTTAGTGCAAGGTTGATTTTTGCAAAAGACTAGTAAAAATAAATAATAATTTTAAGCTATGGCTCACATATGAGAATAACGTGTTGACAGAAAACAGGAAAGAAAAAAGAAGGATTTCAAACAATTAGAAATGGTTGAGTCATAAATGGACAGGATCACTACCAGACCCATTACCTGTGTGGATATTGGAGACAAACATCACATATTTTGAGAAAATGTAATAGAGAACATTCTCTACAGTAATAGACTTGGAACGAATTCATATACTTACCATTTGGAAAATGTCAAATATAGGAAACATTCAGACACAAATAAATAAGAATAAGCTATGAGGTTTTAATGCTTTTATTGTGAACAATATGATTGCATGTAAACATGTAAATGGTTATATTATAATTTAGAAGTCTTCACCCAAATGACTAGCAATTTTTTTTTTATATAATAACAATGACCAACCAGATCATTTATTAGAAAAGAAAACATGATGGTTAACCAAAGAAGGATAAACTGTTTTATGGAGAAAAGATCAACATGACAATAAGGATGTGGACACCTTCAAAATCTCTATGATTAAACTGTAAAATACTTGGAATCAAAAGAATAAATAAATTACACCCATGATTATGGAACATCAGGAAGAATTAACTTCAACATTGTTAGAGTACTTGAAGCCTTGGGATATGATACCAATGACAGGAACAGAAATGATATTACACCCTGCTCCCCACAATGACTAATAATATGTTGTCAACATGCATTTAGTTATGATTAAGTTATACAAATATGATATACTATTGCTCATATTTCCCAGTGTTGCCACTTGTCACATTTTTTTGAGTGATGACCTTATAAATGTTTTCAAGATTTTATTGGTCAGTGTTGCCAATTTAAAAAATTTGATGAAAAATGTTGTAAAATGCTGGATAGTTTAAATTTTTTTGGAAGTTGATGTCCATCACTAAGTTTTTTTATATAGAAGTTGATCTCATATAGACATAGGACCCCAGTGTAAGAATTAGGTTAAATTTTTCCGAAACATTTTTTAGACTTAGAACATTTTTTGAACTTTAAATTTTTCTGAACATTTTGTTTTGAACTTAAGAAATTTTTGGGATAATTTTTTTTAAGATTTGATAGTACTCAAATGTCTCCCTACGGGATACATTTGCAGGGCCCCGGGATCTGTATGTAGCCGCGTATACCGTAACTTTCTTCAGATACAGACTATATCCCACTACAAAAACAGAAAGAGACACAGATTAACATATAAAATAAATTCTTATGAGAAACAGAAGATATTAAAAACGATAAAATGCATTTTTTATTGGGGTCGAGCTTCGCTTCACGTGTCACAGAGTGGTTATGTGATCTCTCTGACCAATCAGGAGCTCAGCATGTTTTCCCCGGCAGAAATTCAGAACAGGACGCCATTCAGTCAGGGAAGGAAAACGAATCCTAGCAGACGTGTTTTAGTCTAGCGCTGTGAAATTATTAGTTGAAGAGATCAACTTTAGACTTTTTCATCCATTGTGCATTCTAGGATGTTGTGTGATATTGTGTTTTCAGAATATTGTAAGTATTGTCTACAAACGATTACACTTGGTTAATAGATCACACAGCTATGTCTACGGCAGACTTAGGTTCGAAGATTTAAATGAGAAAATGAAACCTAAAACCTTGTAGAGAGAAAATGCTCTATGAATTGGAGAACAGTAATTCTATGGATTCGCACATCAAAACAAAAGAAAGCTTTTGCATAAAGAACTATACTGAAGAGCCGGCAGTATATTTGCGAGGACAGAATCTAAATACTCAACGTAATAATACAGTAGAAACAAGGAGACAGTCTCATGAATAAATGAAGATTTAGAAAAGGTGCAAAAGGAATTTTGCATTAATGAAATGGTACCAGATGTTTTACACAAATTGTTAACTGCTGTACATATGCCTGTATCATAGACATTGTTGTATTTGACCAAGTTCAGTTTTGCAAGTAAAGACTATTAAACGTTATTGCTGTGAAACCCAATGCTGTTGAAGAATCATATGCTTGCAGTTGGCCATCATGCAAATAAATCAATGTATCATATAAAAACTAATCGCTACAGGTGCAACATAAATAAAACCCATCTGCTCTAACACAAAACATCCTAGATGATTATCCCCGAACCTGGTAAACTCCTGTAAGACTGTAAGAGAGCAATTACTAACACTAGCAGACCAGCTAGTATCTAAACCTAACACTCTCTGCAAAAACAGCAACCCCCAACTGCCCCACCCGGCCACACGCCTAAACCAGGCTGGTATGCTCTGCAGCCGATAGAGGATCCTGCCCTGAGACGTTCTGAGAGGTTACGACTGAAGCGCCTAGCTTAGGACAGTTGTCGGGACGACAAAAAAAATCAAGCGTGGAATATGTGACAGTGCCATAGTCATCTTGCCTGTTGTACACCGCCATTTCGTCGTTATGTGGCAGTAATCTATGTTTACATCTCAAAATAGCTACCCTAGTACAGCCGCTTACGTAAAGCAGTCAATCAGAGAAGAGAAGTGTCCAGGCTAGCGCGTCAGTTAAAAATTCTTTATTCATTTTGGTCGCCGGTCGCCTAGAGAGGACAAGCTATTGAGAAATACTGAAGTCTAGTTTAATGCAAGAACATGCCTAGGACTTGTAAGTAAATATATTATTCTCTAACATTCTAAAGTCTTGATAGTGTTAGAAAGGATATTAGGTTTACCATCTTTGTGCCGTAGTATTTTAAGTAAGTATATATTTAATTTTGTGGTGTTTATTTCGCGTCCGTTTGATATTATCTAAATCTATTCGAAAATGGCGTGGATCCATGTTCAGTAAATATAACACGTGACCGGTACTAGAACTGGCATGTTCAGTTATTACACTTGTGTACAGTAAAGATAATGGTTAAGTATTTCCATATTGTTTGGGGTTCAGGAAACCTTCCATGAGCTTATGTAATTCCGACACGTAGTTGGTTTGAATTATATATTTAATTGTGGCGCGATTTAGACTGTTATATTTGTTAACTACGGTGCAGATGCCCAAATAGTTTATTTTAGCGTGTCGAGTGCTGCAATATATTATGTTACAGCTTACTAGGATAAAGTCCTGTGCTTTTTCAGTAATAGTAAGATCGGCTAACTAGTTGGTGTTAGCTTTCTTAGTTTCATAGTCTTTTATACTGTGTAAAATCTCCATTGGTTATTTTTACCGCTTTATATAGATTTGCTAAGCCAAGCCATTATTTCTATAATAGTTAGTATTATAATGTAAGGTTACTATAGAATGTACAACCACGCAGCCTAGCTGGGTGTTAGCGTGGCTGTATGCCGTTCTCGCAAGATGGCGTAGCCACAGAGCGCGTGGTATGGATGGCTGACTGTAGTGGGCTCACTTCGAGATATATATGTCTCTTCTCCGCTCCCGAGGGAGCATGGGGTCACCAGTGTGGTTTGCCTCCGCATTAAGCATTCAGATGCTCTTGCAGTAGTGGTTTCGGTAGCAACCGATGTTACACGGTTAGATTACTAGCCTCATGCACAACACCATACTAGTATCGCTAGACGACAAGCATGTTTGTGTGCGTGTGTGTGTGCATGATAATTGAATATTCAGTTTCAATAACCGAGTGTCTGCTCTTACAGTAGTGGTTTCGGTAGCAATCGGTGTTACATGGTCAGATTGCCAGTCTCATGCACAACACCATACTAGTCTCATTGGACGATATGCATGAGTGTGTGAGATAGTTGAGTGTGTCAGGCGGGCGCATGTTTTCTGAATGGTAAGTGTTATTATTTATGCTTTTGATTTTCACTTAGACATTGTTTTTATATATTGTTTTTCAGAAAGTCTACGAACACTGTCTGGGTGTTCGGTAGTATTAAATGTTGATCTGTATAAGGCTTTGTGTTGCTTGAATTGTTAAGTCTGCTGCTGAGAGGGTTGCAAGCAACCAATAATTGCAACCCCTGTCAAACGATCCTTAATAAACTTTCTTAGTGCATGGGTCTTGGGTGTGAGGTACACCCAGCACCTGTCACAAGTGGCGTCGTCGGCAGGATCGACAGACAGCACGCAGTGAAGCAACTCTTCAGCAATCAGAGTAGCAACAGCCGAAATAGTAGAACACCCAGTTCAGTGCAAGGCAAGGGACGGGATCATCCAGTTGGTCAATATTTCTAGTCAACTCTACTAGCAACAAGATGGCGACACGCAGCACACGTACTGCTGGTAGATTGGATAACGAAGATGTGGCTGAGGTGGATGACCCTGTAGTGGGACTAGATCGTCAACCAGAACGAGTACGGTACATCGTGGTACCTACTCACAAGAAAGTGCTTTGCTTTGGGGAGCGCACAGGCCCTACGGCTGAGGAATATGTCAGAGAGGTGAGAGCTGCCTGGAGAGTAGGGATGATGAGTAAAGAGGATCAGGTAGCTGTTATTCTTGACAGTGTGACTCCAAGTGTCCGCAGGGAGCTGAGGATTCAGGCTGATGACGATGACCCAGAAGCGATGCTACATTCCATTCTTAGGGTGTATGGGGAGCGTCGAAGCATCCCAGAGCTAATGGCTATTTTTTACTCTATCCGGCAAGGTGCAAGGGAGTCTCTTTGGGAATTCTCCCATCGCATCCACGAGGTGTTTGAAAGTGTTGTAAGAGCACAAAAACAGAATAGTGTCACTCCGTTGGAGCCATCCTTACCTCGGGACCAGTTTGCTGTTTGTCTGAGAGATGACCTACTAAGAAAGTTTGCAAAGGAAATGATCTTTAAAGAGCCTACAGCATCGTTTAAGTCGGTGAGGGACTATGCCCTACGGTTTTTAGAGACTGAACACGCTCCTGGGGCTGGTGTTGCCAGTGTCGGAGTAGTAAATACAGTGACGGTACTCGATATACATTGCATTAGGCGCAGAAGTGGAGCAGCTGGGAGCACAGGTGGCTCGATTACAGCCTAAAACTGATGAGATGTCTCAGGAGCAGGTGAGATGTACCAGGACAGTTCGCTATCTTAGACGCAGAGGACTAAGGCCACGTACAGAATCGATATCCACAGGCATTAAACTAGATCCCTCTGCGGCTGGAAGTCAGGTTACGGAAGGGGAGCAGAATGACTCAGAGATAAAGATGGTTGGTGGTCGACCGGAATGTTATGTACTAATAGCCGGAAAGAAAGTCAGGTGTATTCTTGATACGGGGTCACAAGTTTCAACTGTTACGGAATAGTGCTTTCAGCAGCTTTTTGGAGATTTGGCCCTGGATGAAAGTAAATGGGTACGACTAATTGCTGTCAATGGTATCACGATTCCTTATGCTTTCTATCTAGTGGTTAACGTTAAGTTTGGGGAGTGCCATGTCAAGAACTGTGGCATCTATTTCGTTAAGAGTGTGAATGGGCCTGACAAAGCGCCTGGTATAATAGGCACCAACATACTGGCCGAAGTAAAAAACATCCACAGCTTCCTCAATTGGCAAGCTCCTGGAAAAGGTACACAAGAGGTAATGTTAGATAGAGTGAAGGTGTGTGTTGCAGGAGGAAGAAAAACCCACATACCAGCTCGCTCGATCGCTACTATACAGGTGAAATGTAGAAGAGACTCCAGATCAGAGAAGACAGTGCTTTTTGAACCCTCAAGAGACTTAGACCCTATAGGGCTGGTTATATGTCACACACTAACTGTACTCTGAGGAAGGTTCTGTGAGGTCCAAGCAGTAAATCTTGGAGATGAAGACCTTTTACTGGCAAGGGGTATTCAAGTTGGAGAACTTTCTGAGGCATGCGCAGACTATGAGAGACACTTCAGAGTTGTTGGAGCCCAGGAAGTGGAGATATCTGCACAGCCGGGATGCCCAGTCAAGGTCCCTGTTTGCAGCCCAGTTGACTTAAATGGGTTTGAGGGCAGCCAGGACGAAAAGCGCCAACTACAGAAACTACTACAACAATATAACAGCTTTTCGCTAAAGATGAGAATGATGTAGGGTATACAAGTAAGGTATCTTATTCGATTCAGTTGACGGATGATACTCCAGTAAAACAACTCTACAGGTGAATTCCTCCAGCTTTCTACAAAGAGGTGCAAGACCACCTTCGGGGTCTCCTCGACTAACAAATTATAAGAGAAAGTTCAAGCCCCTGGGCTTCGCCTATTGTGCTCGTGAGGAAGAAAGATGGCAAACTGCGATTATGTGTAGACTTCAGAGCTGTCAATGCCAAGACCAAAACGGACGCCTAACCTCTTCCTCGTGTGGAGGAATATTTAGATGCTTTAGGAGGAGCGAAAATATTTTCTTCACCAGATCTAGCAAGTGACTACTACCAGGTAGCTATGAGGGCAGAGGATCAAGAGAAAATGGCGTTCACCACACCATTTGATTGTATGCTTACACTAGAATGCCCATGGGACTAATTATTTCAGCCAGTACTTTTCAGCGACTGATGCAGAGTTCCATGCACGATATAATGTTCCAGCTGTTATTGGTCTATCTAGATGACATTCTTGTGTACTCAACCGGCTTTGCAGAACACCAGCGGCGGCTTGAAAATGTGTTCCAGCGGTTGCAACAACTAGGCCTGAAATTGAATGCAGCTAAATGTCATTTCTGCAAGCCGAAAGTGGAATTTTTGGGTCATACGGTGTCTGAAGAGGGCATTGTATATGGCGTCGAGAAAAGTCGAACGACGGCATACAACCCTCGTGGAAATGGCCAGTGTGAGCGGTTTAACAGGACAGTGCATGATCTCTTACGGATATTGTCCACCACTGAGAAACGGAGATGATCTGACCACCTTGCAGAGGTCCTTGCAGTCTACAACGCTACTCTCCATGCATCTACGGGTTACTCCCCTTACTATCTTTTGTTTGGGAGGTAGTCGAAAATGCCCGTCGATTTTATATTGGGCCATTCATCAGAGCACGAAGAACCAGCTACAGTTGACCAGTGGCTTGAAGGGCACCTTTCCAGGTTACGGGAGGTGCACGTAAGAGCAGAGGCACAGATGCAAAAGTTGGCAGAAGTCCGGAAAGAGAGATGTGACAAGCTGACGTGTTCTACTCCACTACAGGTGGGAGAATTTGTGAGGAAAAGAATGCACTATGCTGAGAGATCCAAAATTCGTGACATGTGGTCAGAAGAGGAGTACATTGTTATTCGTGCTCCCACAATTACAGGAGGTCCGTATGTCATCCAACGAACAGACAGAGCGAGTCCGAGCATTAGAGTCACTGGCAACAAACTGAGACGAAGTGAATACAAAGATGATTCTCCAGATTTGGTAGATACGACCCTAGGCCTACCTGAAGCACCAGTTTTGCCAGTGAAGACAGACCCTGGGGAGGACGCACATGGTTTAATGCCCGAACCAGGCTGGTATGCCTTGCAGCCGATAGAGGATCCTGCCCCGAGACGTTCTGAGAGGTTACGACTGAAGCGCCTAGCTTAGTGCAGTTGTCGGGACGACAACAAAATCAGGCGGTGTATATGTGACAGTGCCATAGTCATCTCGTCTGTTGTCCACCGCCATTTTGTCGTTATGTGGCAGTCATCTTTGTTTACATCTAAAAATAGCTACCTTAGTATAGCCGCTTACGTATAGCAGCCAATCAGAGAAGAGAAGTGTCCAGGCTAGCGCGTCAGTTGAAAATTCTTTATTCATTCTGGTCGCCGGTCGCCGAGAGAGAACAAGCTATTGAGAAATACTGAAGTCTAGTTTAATGCAAGAACATGCCTAGGACTTGTAAGTAAATATATTATTCTCTAACATTCTAAAGTCTTGATAGTGTTAGAAAGGATATTAGGTTTACCATCTTTGTGCCGTAGTATTTTAAGTAAGTATATATTTAATTTTGTGGTGTTTATTTCGCGTCCGTTTGATATTATCCAAATCTATTCGAAAATGGCGTGGATCCATGTTCAGGAACTATAACACGTGACCGGTACTAGAACTGGCATATTCAGTTATTACACTTGTGTACAGGACATTTAATGGTTAAGTATTTCCATATTGTTTGGG
Source organism: Oreohelix idahoensis (assembly GCA_024509875.1). Classification (NCBI taxonomy): domain Eukaryota; kingdom Metazoa; phylum Mollusca; class Gastropoda; order Stylommatophora; family Oreohelicidae; genus Oreohelix; species Oreohelix idahoensis. The sequence goes on from JAMPIV010008749.1 coordinate 179,910, forward strand.
GTTCAGGAAACCTTCCATGAGCTTATGTAAATCCGACACGTAGTTGGTTTGAATGATATATTTAATTGTGGCGTGATGTAGACTGTTATATTTATAAACTACGGTGCTGATGCCGAAATAGTTTATTTTAGCGTGGTGAGTGCTGCAATATATTATGTTACAGCTTACTAGGATAAAGTCCTGTGCTTTTTCAGTAATAGTAAGATCGGCTAGCTAGTTGGTGTTAGCCTTCTTAGTTTCATAGTCTTTTATACTGTGTGAAATCTCCATTGGTTATTTGTACCGCTTTATATAGATTTGCTAAGTCATTATTTCTATAATAGTTAATATTATAATGTAAGGTTACTATAGAATGTACAACCACGCAGCTTAGCTTTGTGTTAGCATGGCTGTATGCCGTTCTCGCAAGATGGCGTAGCCATAGAGCGCGTGGTATGGATGGCTCACTGTGGTGGGCTTACTTGGAGATATATATTTCTCTTCTCCGCTCCTGAGGGAGCATGGGGCCACCAGTGTGGTTTGCCTCCGCATGAAGCATTCAGATGCTCTTGCAGTAGTGGTTTCCGTAGCAACCGATGTTACACGGTGAAATTGCCAGCCTCATGCACAACACCATACTAGTATCGTTAGACGACAAGCATGTGTGTGTGCGTGTGTGTGCATGATAGTTGAATGTTCAGTTTCAATAGCTGAGTGTGTGCTCTTACAGTAGTGGTTTTTGTAACAATCTGTGTTACATGGTGAGATTACCAGCCTCATGCACAACACCATACTAGTCTCATTGGAAGATATGCATGAGTGTGTGAGATAGTTGAGTGTGTCAGGCGGGCGCATGTTTTCTGAATGGTAAGTGTTATTATTTATGCTTTTGATTTTCACTTAGACATTGTTTTTATATATTGTTTTTCAGAAAGTCTACGAACACTGTCTGGGTGTTCGGTAGTATTAAATGTTGATCTGTATAAGGCTTTGTGTTGCTTGAATTGTTAAGTCTGCTGCTGAGAGGGTTGCAAGCAACCAATAATTGCAACCCCTATCAAACGATCCTTAATACATTTTCTTAGTCCATGGGTCTTGGATGTGAGGTACACCTAGCCCCTGTCACAATTGTGATATTCAGGATTTTAGAAACATTACTGTCCTCAGTATGTAAAAGACCGTGACCAACACTTCTTCTTCTTCTTTGATCCTTAGCCGCCGACCGTCAAAGCAGTCAGTGGCCGTCACGCCTAGAGGCGTCTTGTAGGGCAACATCAAATTGATTCCACTTTGCTCGGTCGGTGGCCATCCTTCGTACAGTGTCCCAACTCTGGTTCATTCTTTGCATCTCAGCCTCCACAGTCCTCCGCCAGGTTGTTTTTGATCGGCCTCTCTTTCGTTTTCCTTCAGGGGTCCAAAGCATAGCTGTTCTTGTGATGGCATCGGGGTCTCTTCTGAGGACATGGCCAACCCAGCTCCAGCGTCTGCCAGCTATGATGGTGTGCATGTCCTCTTGCTTGCTCCGAGTAAGCAGATCTTGGTTGGTGATGGTATTCGGCCAAAAGATTCGGTGAATTTTTCTTAGGCATGTTGTGTAAAAAGAGGACAATTTCGACATTTCCTTCTCTGTAACTCTCCAGCATTCCGCACCATAGAGAAGCACAGAAAGCACACAGCTCTGATATAATCTTAATTTTGTGCTTGTGCTGCATTGAGAGGACTTCCAGATGTTGTTTAGGCTAAAGAAGGCTGTTCTTGCCTTATTCATTCTGATGTTGATGTCTTTGCCTGCCCCGCCGTCTGGTGTTACTATGCTTTCTAGGTATGTGAATGTATCTGTCTGCACCAATTGCTTATTCCTTACTGATATGGGCTCAGGGTTGCTCACATTGAGCGTCATGACCTCAGGCTTCTGTAAATTGATGTTCAAGCCCACCTGCTGGCTAAACTTATTAAGTCTATCCGTTTTTTCATGGATGTGTTGATGTGAATGTGCTAGTAGTGCAATGTCATCTGCATATTCCAGATCTTCCAATGTAGAAAATGTTGTCCATCTTATTCCTCTTGGACTGCCCTCTGTTGTCTGGCGCATCACCCAGTCTATGACTGTTCAAAATAGAGTGGTTGATAAGGGGCATCCCTGTCGTACTCCTGTCTTCACCTCAAAGGTTAGGTTGCTCTGCCCAACACTGCACGTAAAGTTTGCATAGAGGCTTTTTATGATTGACACTATGCAGCTTGGAATTCCATAAGCCCTCAGTATTTTCCATAAACTGTCCCTATGTATGCTGTTAAAAGCCTTTTCAAAATCAACGAAATTAATGTAAAGCTGTCTTTGCCATTCTGAGCACTGCTCTATAATGTTCATGAGAGTGAATATATGATCTACACATCTCCTGTTCTTTCTAAATCCTGCTTGTTCTTTCCTCAGTTTGTGATCTACTGCCTTTGAAATTCTCTGTATAATTATCCTGCCTAGTATTTTGCTGGGAACTGAGAGAAGAGTGATTCCTCTCCAATTATTGCAGTCTGCAAGATCTCCCTTCTTGGGCAATTTGACAATTATTCCTTTGTTCCACTCTGATGGTGTTGTCCCCGTTTTCCAGACTTGTGCAAATAGTGGTTCTAATAGTTCTGCTGCTAGCTCAGGGTCTGTCTTAAAATGACCATAATTCCCTACCAACTTTCTCCACCACACACTATAACATGAGGTGACAACAGGTGCTCTCATTGCATAGTGACTTGAATGGGCATTAAAATTATCGATTCCATCTCATATATAATAGTCTCTCAACCCACACGTTTTGTCTCATTGTATGGCTCTGAAACATAGAAAACAACGAAAGCGTTATAATCCGCAGGGAATCACATGTAATCATACGTTTCCATAAATCATAAACATTAACTAACCATAAATCATAACCCCTTGTCCCTATCCCTTATCATGTGGACAGGACATAGCAGTGAAACAAAAGGTGAGGAGATGATAGACGTGGACAGGACTGTGACAAAACTTCTGAACACGCTCTTTTGTGTGATCTCTCACACCTTCAGCCCTCCGGCAGTATCCTTTCTTTTTCTTCATTTTTCTCACTCATCGCTTTTATTTGGCATAAATCATGCCTTTTCATTCGTTATTTTCACTATTTTGCTTTATGCTGGACATAGCATGGGGAAAGTCTCTAACACGCCACTCCCCTATTACAGTATTTGCTACGGAAGTATTTGCTATAGGACAGTCTTTATCTGGTTTACCACTCCTCAGACGTATTTACGTTCCGCCAGCTGAACTGTGGTATTATCATTGTCGCATGAAAATTTAATTAATAGTAGGTAAAGCTTGACAGCTGTATAGGGGGTGATGGACATTAGTGCTCACGGAAGTGTGATAGTGATGCGCAAGAGAGATAGGCAGAAGGCCCAGGCTGAGTCAGTGAGTTCTTCACTAAGAAAATCACACACACAGCTTTCCTTGTTTTTTCTGGGCACAATATTACTCTTTTTGCACACACTGTGTCACTCACAAATAGTAGGGTAAAGAAGTCAAGTCTGATAGAGGATTTGGTAGACTGAACCGAACAAACAATCCTATCGAGGCTAACTCAATTTATTTCAATTTAGAAAAATGTAAATAAATCAATAAAGATTTTACAGCAAAAAAATAAAGATTATCACGAGAAAACAAACTCACAACAATTTGATGATTTTTAAGGAAGAAAAATTATTACACAAATAGTGACACAACAAAATGATGAAGGAATTGTGTTAGTAAAGTTCCCGGCAGGCCTGATAACATTCTAAGCTTTGCTGGAAATCTGTGAAATACTGTTTGTGTGAAAATGAATGTTTGTTACTTTGTTCCTTTGGTGTGAATGTTGGAAACAACTTATATCCTGGTGTTCTCTTGGAAAAACAAGGTAATCCAATGCTTTGAAATTAACTTCACTGTTCGAATAAGGTATCCACAAAAGGCACATAATCTGAACACGATTTTATACATCCAAGACTGGAGTAACGTTTCCACAATTGATGAGATATCCACAGATAACGAATTTGCTTCCAAAAGTGGGATGGAGGGTTATAATGGGTTGAGTATGGTAAGTGTGATGGTTGGTAAGGGTGATGTCTGGTGTTGAGAATCTTTGTTGGGAATTATTGTGACTGGTGGACGAAGACTATATGGCCACTGGAAGGTGTTGCGTGCATATTTTGACGCACATATTACAAAAATCGATATGGCTATTTAATATGGGAAAAATATAGACATTCATCCATTTGTGTATGAAAATGCGGTCTATGGGTAAAGCGAGGTAATCCATGTTTGATTCACACTTTTGATTATAGGAGTAATCGTTCTTGATATTGATCCGGCGCACGGATATTGCTCTTATGTTTGTACTGATTTTTTAGGGCCAGAAAATAGATTAATTTGCTTATTATGTTTATGGCCTGAATTCATATGTATTACATATTATTAGTACAAGTAGAATCAGTCCTATATTGTATATTTTGGATGGGTAGGCGGGACTAGATTCTTGTTATTCCGCTCTGGCGGAAGTATGAGTTGTCTTGACAAGTCGTGATAAGTTCTGATGTACCGTGATAATGGCGGGTACGCATTTTTCAAAGGGCTGGTAGATTCTTAAGGGAAAATTAGTTATGAAGTGGTTTTCTTCTATGGGAGATTGTGTCTCTACTGGAGTTTGTGTTAGAGACTCTCCTAAGGTACGGTACAATGTATAATTCGGACTCCATGTATTGCCAGACCCTATTTTGATGATCTCATGTCGATTAGACCCAGATGGAACATTGTGCTTCGTATCGCCAGGGTCGTGTTTTGTATCGACAAGGATGACAGGTTTTCCTACAGCGGTTATGGCTACGTGAATTAACCTAATTACCGTAGAGCTGTATGGAAACATTTATGAAACTATCTATATGCCCATTATAAATTAACTTTGGCTTATATTCACCTTCCTACGAGTGAGTGAGCGGCAACTCAGGGAGGCGGCCATGTTAGATTCCTGTCATCATATTTTCTGATTACTGTCCAAAGAACGGGACATGTATCTTATTACTTGGACAGTGACAAAGAGATCTCAATCTTGATAGAAACCCCCTTTTCGTGGTTCCATAATATACTACAAACTATGGACGTCAAGCAACTTCAGTTATTTACCGATCTGCCTTCACTGACGCGTTTAGTCAGATAGGGGATGCGGCCATAATGTATCATGACATTGAACTTTTGATGTACTACCTATTATTCATGAATGTGTCATGATTTCGAATCTGCTATGTATGCCTACAAATTGATGTGTCAACATAACCATGATGTACTCGTATGTCCCAGTGTGTACGTCTGAATAAATTGTGTAAACAAAGATTCCAGCAGTCTGCATTGGTGCCTTGTAGACAAGTGTATGAGTGATTATCTTGGTCAGCACACGAACAGTACACCATTCGCGTCAATCACAGTCTACACTTCTACTCCATACATATACCATCCTGCGTCGGTTGAAGTGACCAAGTTTAGGGCCTGCTTCCCCTGGAGCCTTAGAGGGAGACTTCTATTTACAGCTGCTTTTGCCTTCCCTAACTCAGGACTAGGGTGAGTTACCCATTTACCGCTGGGTAAACTGGAGCATGCCGGATCTCAACAACTCTGTACACCTCACTACAGACTGACACTTACAGAGCGTGCGATTGAGAAGAAACTTTACAATGAGCACTTTACAGTGGTGAACCAGATTCCTGGGTCCAGCCTACGCAGTTTTGTGTTGAGAATCACAGTTTACAGTTGAAAGAACATTTGTTTGAACACTTCAACACCAGTAGGACAGCTATACGGTCGATGTCAGCTTGACCTGTATTACCGATAGGATGCTGTATCTAGGTCAGCGCTTGTTGACAGTTTTTCGCTGTACAGACGGTATTACACAGGACAGTTGTGTCAAGTGTAGAAAATATCTGGAGCAGTATTGTTGACATTTCTCAACGTACAGAAGAATCACAGTGTTGTTGAACTGTGTAATAGTTTAAAATTAAATCTATTACTCAATAAAGTGGCAAGTTATTAGTATTAAAATAAACTGTGCCTGCTTTACAACACAATACCTGCAACACATTCCATTCATGATATAAATTATATTGTATGCTATATGCTATTTATGCTTACATGTTATTTGTTTATATGTGTAGGTGTTTATATGTTGCGGGCCTGGATGGGAGGTGACTAGAACAGGAAATACCGAGTGATATTGGTCTTGTTCTGGCGTTCTATAGGGAGCAATTTCTTAATTGAAATTTGCATGCAACATAGTTTGCAAATATTTGGTTAGTTGTGACGACTGTTTCATATTTGTATTTGTAACATTTTTTCTGTTCTTTATTTTTGTTTGATTTGTTTGTATAATTGTAGGTCTCATCTTTCCTTTCATTTCAGTTTTTTACACCCTTATGTTTATACACTGTGGCGTTATTTGTCTTGTTATATTATTGCAGTTATCATCACGGTTTCTGTGATCATTTTTTTCATTTCTCCTATTTAATTTAATTTGATCTCTGCAAATGTGTTCATACTGTCTTTTCTTGTTTGTCCTTTGTAATGTCTTTAGTTGACATATGACATAGGAGTTATAGTGGTATACACTGATAGTATAGTACAGATCAGTACTTTATGATTATTATTGTTATAAAACAAAGTGTACAAGACCTGTGTAAGGCTTGTCTCCCAAATTGATTGGGATAGGAAATATTATTTTCCACAGGTACTCAAGTGATCTTTGATTACATTGAGGTATACAAGACCTTTGTAAGGCTTGTCTCTCACAGTATTTGAGATACAGTTATTGTTGTCCACAGGTACTCAAGTTATCATTGGTTATTATAAACCATACAAGGTTGCACTAAGACTAAGTCTATGGTATAGACTTGTCTCCCATTAAAGTGAAATAGGGTAATTTATTTACTTTTTCAGGTTTCTGATTTAAGAAGACAAGATGTCTACATTAGATTATTTTATTGCACAAGGAAAATCCCTTGATAAAACTGGGAAAGACTTAGAACAATGGACTGTTGCTCAATATGACAAAGCATTAGCTGCTGAAGAGAGAAAAGCTGCTGCTGAAGAGAAAAAAGCTGCTGCTGAAGAGAGGAAAGCTCTGGCTGAAGAAAAAAGATTAGAAAAAGAAGCTGATAGTGCTGCTGAACTAAAGAAATTGCAGATGCAAGTGGAGGAAAGGAGATTTGATGCAGAACAGAAGAAATTAGAAGTTGCTGCTGCTGCAGAACAGAAAAAATTAGATAGAGAGGCTGAAGAGAGAAAAGCAATAAGAGAACATGAATTTGAATTAGAGAAATTAAGATTGACTAGTATGAGTAATGTTAATCAGGCATCTGGTGGTAATGGTAAACCCTTTGTGTACAAGGTCAAGGTACCAGCGTTCAACCCTACCAGTGATGACATAACATTTTGGCTTTCTAGATTTGAACGGGCTTGTCGAGCTCATAATGTTGACAAATCACAGTATGTGAATCAGTTGTCTGAAAATCTAAAAGGGGAGTCTCTGAGTAAGTTATATTTTGTTGAAGAGGCCGACAAGGATAATTATGATGCTGTTAGGGCAGCTTTGATAAAGAGATATCAGCTGTCTGAGGAAGGTTATCGTCTTTTGTTTAAAACAATGAGACCTGAGGTAGGTGTAGAATTCTCAGAATTCATCTCAAAAGCACGAATTACACTTTCACGATGGATTGAATTATCAAAAACAGAGAAAACATTTGATGGTCTTACGGATTTATTGCTAAGAGACAAGGTCATGTCTTCTGTAAATAAATCATTCCTAGAGTTCTTACATGAGCGTAAACCTAGTACATTAAAGCAAATGGAAGAATATTGTGACCAGTATGCCACGGCACACCCTGACATGATTCTTAGTAACTCTAACATTAAAGAGAGTATGCCAGTTGCTTCGGCAACAGAATATAATCAGAATTACTCACACAAATTCCAAGGAGCTAAAAATAAATTTGATAAAAAGGTTAATTGGAATAAGTATCAAAACCAAGATAACCACTCAAATCAGAGTTCTTCTTTGAAGAACTGGAATCGGGCTGATAGTCCTCGACACGCGAGGGGTACCCATAATTTTAGACATTCTCGGAAAGGGAGTAGCTATAGGAACTACCCAAGTGCTTCATGGAGAGAAAAGAACCAATATTACAGGGATACTCAATATAATGAGCATGATGATTATGATCATGAATATTATGATTCAAACCCAAATAGGGGTTATAAAAGGGGAAATAATAATTATAGAGACAATTATAACCGAGGTAGATCACAACACAAAAGACATGGTAAATCTTATTACCAGGCTAACTCTGCACAACAGGAGTTCCACGACACCGATAATCAGAATAATGATAAAAAAGACTCCAATAGTGTAGCAAATTCCGCTTTCGATTTTGCTAGAGCATCTGAGTGTTCGCAATGCAAAACATTATTCGATCCAACCACAGTTTCTACTTTAAGCTGCGGTCACCCGCTTCCCGCTCTCCATGCGTCAATCGCGCATAATGGAAGGGGTGCTCTTGTCTTTAATAGGGGCCTAATAGATGGTACTCCGGTATCAATTCTTTTCGACTCGGGGTGCACTACCATCGGAGTGAGGCAATCACTCGTAAATCCTTCTCGAGCTACAGGCAATATAGTCAAATGTGTAACATTTGGTGGCACATTGGAGAAGTACTCCACTGCCATTATCAATATTGCTACGCCTTTCTTTACAGGAGAGGTGCAAGCATGTCTCTTGCCGAATCCGATCGCTGATCTTATCATCGGTCGCATTCATGGAGTGAAAGAATGCACTCCACAGCAAATTTCTAATTGGGAAAATGTTAATATGCAATCTGCTAATGCAGTAATCACTAGGGCTCAAGCTCTTAATATGCCACAATCTTCACATTCTGAAGATAATGATGCGCAGATCCAAGATGATCCCTTGGAGATTTCCCATGATTCCTTTATCAAACAGCAGGAAGATGATCCTACTCTAAAGAAATTCTTTACTCTGGCAACAAAAGGTGATCCGAATAAGGATACAAATCGTAAATCTTGGATTACGATGAAGAATGGCGTACTTGTACGTATGGTACAAGACTCCGCTAAGTCCATTCATTCTCAAATCCTTGTGCCTAAAAATATGAGAGTTAAAATCTTACAGCACGCTCATGATTCGCAGTGTGCTGGACATATGGGTTTTTCCCGTACTAAAGCTAGAGTTCTTCAATCTTTCTTTTGGCCTGCTGTGAATAAGGACATACGAATCTATTGTCGATCTTGTAAAGTATGTCAAGAGATTAAATCCAGAGGTCCACGCCATGATGCACCTATTCAGGCTGCAGACATTCCCATTCGGCCATTTCAAAAAATGGCGATAGACATCATTGGTCCATTTAAGATAAAGTCTGCTAGAGGACACCAATTTATTTTGACGTGTGTTGATATGTGCACACGTTGGCCGGAGGCTGTTCCTCTAAAGAGCATAACTACTGCTGATGTCGCAGATGCTCTTTGGTTAATATTTTCTCGTCTGGGGTTTCCAGCAGAAATATTATCCGACCATGGTACCCAACTCATATCGGATACCATGTCTCAAGTAATGTCGACTCTTAAGATAGAGAGATCGCTGAGTAGTATTTATCATCCTATGTCCAATGGGATGGTGGAACGTTTGAATAGAACTCTGAAAAACCTACTAGGTAAGATAACAGAAGATCATCCTCAGGATTGGGATAGGGTTTTACCCGCGGCTCTCTTTGCATATAGAGAGGTCGCCAACGAACATACAGGATTTTCTCCCTTTGAACTTGTCTTTGGCGCGAAACCGCGAGGTCCTATGTCCTTACTTCATGATCTTATAACTGCTGATAATATTGTCGATGACACAAAATCCTCTTATGAATATGTCATCGCACTTAGACACAAGATTATTGAAGCATGCAAATTGGCAACTGCTTCTTCTGAATTTGCGAAACAGAAGGCAAGGGAATTTGCCAATAAAAAGAGATGTTTGCGACAACTTTGTCCAGGTGACAAAGCATTTGTCTTGCTACCTTGTAGGGAAAATAGACTTCTCATTTCTTGGAAAGGTCCGTACGATATAATATCAAAAGTTTCCGATGTTGACTATATCGTCGATATTGACGGGAAGCGTAAAACCTTCCACATCAACATGCTCACGGAATTCCATGAACGTCCTGATTATTTACAACCTGTTTTCCAGGCAACGGACGATTTTCCAGTCCAACATGGACAGTACTCATCTCTGTCAGTAATACAGGATGAGGAAACGAGTTTCTCGGATGTAAATTTACCTTTTCCAATGATTCCTCTTCACTCTAATGAATCATGGAAAGATGTTGCAATTTCTCCAGAATTATCTCCAGGAGAGCAGAAACAAGTTTCTACTATGTTAGAACAATTTCAGGATGTCCTTACTGACATTCCTGGTCAAACTGATGTCATTCAACATGACATTATTCTTACTGACCATAGTCCTATAAGAGTCAGACCGTATCCTATCCCGATACATTTTCAAGCACAGGTAGAGAAAGAGTTAGATGAGATGATAGAGTTAAAAATTATTGAACCATCCACATCAGCATATTCTTCGCCGATGGTTATAGTACGAAAAAAAGACAATAACATACGTCTTTGCGTGGATTATCGCAAATTGAATCAAGTGACTAAATTTGATGCTGAACCTATGCCTTTACTAGAAGAGCTACTTACGAGACTATCGAATTCTCACTTCTTTACTAAACTCGATTTGTCTAAGGGATATTGGCAAGTTCCACTATCCGAACACGCCAAACCGTTTACTGCTTTTTCGACGCCTAGGGGTCTATTCCAATGGAATTTCATGCCTTTCGGTCTTATGAACGCCCCTGCAACATTTGTACGCATGATGCGTCGAATCCTATCTCATCGCTCAGATGTCATTGCGTATCTTGATGACATCTGTCTTTTCAGTGATACTTGGAACGATCACTATAATGGTATAAATGAACTATTGTCTATCTTACGCGAGCATAACCTGACAGCGAAACCATCGAAAGCATGTATTGGTTTTAGCGAAATATCTTTCTTAGGACACCGTGTTGGTCATGGGTTCCTAAAAACAGAAGACCATAATACAAGTAAGATACTTAACATTTCTATTCCTAAGACTAAAAAGCAAGTACGAAGTCTCTTAGGTCTAATACAATTTTATGGACGATTCATCCCGAATCTGTCCTCCATTATGTCACCTCTTTCTTCCTTGCTAAAGAAAGGGTCTCCTAATGTAGTCCATTGGACTCAAGAATGTCAATCCTCTTTGGATAAGGTTAAAACTATGTTTTCTACTTCACCTATCCTAGTATTGCCTTCTAAGGATAAGACATTTATTCTTCGTAGTGACGCTTCATCCACCGGGATTGGAGCTGCACTAATGCAAGAGTACTCTGGAACTCTGCATCCTGTGATGTATATTTCTCGGAAATTAAATGCCGCAGAGAAGAATTACTCGGTCCTAGACCGTGAATTATTGGCTATGGTTTGGTCAATCCTTAAACTGCAAAGATTTCTTCTGGGCGCGCATTTCATTGTGGAAACTGACCAGAAAGCTCTTACGGCTATTCAGAGTAAAAATCTGAAGAGCGCGAGATCAACGCGATACGCGATTGCTCTACAGCCATTTCATTTTTCGGTGCGAGCTATCCGTGGGTCAGAAAATGTGATGGCAGATATTTTGTCTAGATGCCCACATGATTCATAACTGTTATACAACTTTGATACAGTTGTTTCTATGTTGAAATGTGTACACATATGTAATATATCATATATTGATTGTAACACTACTTAGCGGTTCATTGATATTTATTCACCGCTGATCTTTCAATGTTTTTCGTCTTTGATGATCATGATGTTAAGATATCTTAGATGAAATTTATGTATAAACTAATGTGGAAATTGTGTCATTGCTAATATTGTAGTATGCGTTGGTGACACCTCTCTGGAAATATTTATACTTAGAGAAGTACTTTCTCTAAGGTCATAAAACTTATGCTTATCATCTACGCATTGTTATTGGTGCGTTGTGAGCCTATTGTATGTTGCTCCTAGATGTATTTCAAAAAAAAAAATGTACCATTTTTTTTCCCGAGGGGTGTGGTAATCTGTTGCGTGCATATTTTGACGCACATATTACAAAAATCGATATGGCTATTTAATATGGGAAAAATATAGACATTCATTCATTTGTGTATGAAAATGCTGTCTATGGTAAAAGCGAGATAATCCATGTTTGATTCACACTTTTGATTATAGGAGTAATCGTTCTGGATATTGATCCGGCGCAAGGATATTGCGCTTACGTTTGTACTTATTTTTTAGGGCCAGAAAATATATTAATTTGCTTATTGTGTTTATGGCCTGAATTCATATGTATTACATATTATTAGTACAAGTAGAATCAGTCCTATATTGTATATTTTGGATGGGTAGGAGGGACTAGATTCTTGTTATTCCGCTCTAGCGGAAGTATGAGTTGTCTTGACAAGTCGTGATGAGTTCCGATGTACCGTGATAATGGCGGGTACGCATTTTTCAAAGGGCTGGTAGATTCTTAAGGGAAAATTAGTTATGAAGTGGTTTTCTTCTAAAGGAGATGGTCTCTCTACTATAGTTTATGTTAGAGACTCTCCTAAGGTACGGTACAATGTATAATTCGGACTCCATGTATTGCCAGACCCTATTTTGATGATCTCATGTCGATTAGACCTAGATGGAACATTGTGCTTCGTATCGCTAGGGTCGTGTTTTGTATCGACAAAGATGACAGACTTTCCTACAGCGGTTATGGCTACGTGAATTAACCTGATCACCGTAGAGCTGTATGGAAACATTTATGAAATCATCTATATACCCATTATAAATTAACTCTGGCTTATATTCTCCTTCCTATGAATGAGTGAACGACAACTCAGGGAGGCGGCCATGTTAGATTTCGGTCATCATATGTTTTGATCACTGCCAAGAGAACAGATTATTTATCCTATTATCGGACAGTGACAGGGAGATCTCAATCTTGATAGAAACCCCCCTTTTCGTGGTTTCATAATATACTACAAACTATGGACGTCAAGTAACTTTAGTTATTTACCGATCTGCCTTCACTGACGCGTTTAGTCAGATAGGGGGATGCGGCCATAATGTATCATGACATTGAACTTTTGATGTACTGCCCATTATTCTGAATGTGTCATGACTTCAGATCTGCTATGTATACCTACAAATTGATATGTCAACATACCATGATGTACTCGTATGTCCCAGTGTGTACGTCTGAATAAATTGAGTAAACAAAGATTCCAGCAGTCTGCATTGGTGCCTTGTAGACAAGTGTATGAGTGATTATCTTGGTCAGCACACGAACAGTACACCATTCGCGTCAATCACAGTCTACACTTCTACTCCATACATATACCATCCTGCGTCGGTTGAAGTGAACTAGTTTAGGGCCTGCTTCCCCTGGAGCCTTAGAGGGAGACTTCTATTTACAGCTGCTTTTGCCTTCCCTAACTCAGGACTAGGGTGAGTTACCCATTTACCGCTGGGTAAACTGGAGCATGCCGGATCTCAACAACTCTGTACACCTCACTACAGACTGACACTTACAGAGCGTGCGATTGAGAAGAAACTTTACGATGAGAATTTTACAGAAGGGTTAGGTAACCCCTTTTCAGCAATAAAAGACAAGACTTGCACTGCATAAATCTGTTAGACAAAAAAATACATGTGTAACTACTCTTCTGCTGCAACACGCAGATTATTACAGAAACAATTTAAGCAGTGTCCAGCGTAAGCATGTTGGTATCCATGCATGCGTCTCGTTCCTAAAATAGGTCAGTCCATTCTTAAACATTCCTGTCTGCTGTGAATGAATTAGCTGGCCAGTCCGTGTACATACACAATAATAAGACCGCTGTTTTGCTCCCTCCCTGGTCAGACAAGGTCACATGAGGGTCCGCTAGACAATCCTTCTTCGCTTTCCACCGTTCATTCCTTCCAGTATTCACAATAATATACTCATACATTAATGTTTTAAACATTGAAAAGTAAAATGATCATTAAAATTATGAATGATACAAACTTTGTAACATAATATCGCTTTTAAAATACAAGCAGTGAAAAGAAATGAATTTTTGTAAGCATTTATGATACATACATGGTAAAGGAAACCCATTTATATAATACACTTAGACTTTCACCATGATAGTAATATATTTCATATTTATATATTTGAGCTAATGTCCTATATACTGGAAAAGCGAATACATACCCCCACCAGAATTTATAGTCTGTAAGTTAAACTAGCCGCGGTAGCGCAGTCGTTAGTGCACTGGCTTCCTAGCTCGGTGGTCTATGGTTCGATCCCCAGTTGAGGTGGGAATTTTTTGACCGCAAATGTCTCCGGGGTCGACCTAGCCTCATGAATTGGGTACCAGAACAACACTGGGAAGGTTAAGGCGGCCGGCGTGATGCTGACTACATCACCCCTAGTGTGCCGATGGTCAAGAACATACGGGCCTAACACCGTTTTCCCAGTGTGTCTCAATGGGCGTGTAACGAGATCTTTTACCTTTCTTTTCTTCTTTTTTTAAGATAAACTAGAGGGCACTTTGTTTGTTTAACTCAAGTCTCCCTATGCACAGTTTTACCTTACAAGACTAAGAAGTGCGTCTTTCTCCTTCAGTATGCTATCACCAAGTGAAGTCTAAAACTAGTTACTTAAAGAAAAAAAGAACTGTTTTAGATTTACCCACTACATTTTTAAAGTTCCTACGATATGCAAAAGTATCGCCGCAAATGAGTTTGCATATTAAATGTCACGATTGTACGTGCTGTGGTTCCGAGCTCAAAAGTATTAACAATGGGAAAAAAGACAGGCCATACATATCTAGAAAGCCGAGTCTGGAAAATCCTAACAGATATGGGCGCTGGTTGACCGAAGCTTCACCTGAGATAGGTGGGAAAGGCAAGTGCGTGAGAAACATTTTTTTTCAGAAACTTAGTATAGAGAGAAAATAAAGCAATATACAGGATGGACAGAAAATTTCAAAAAAGCAAATTATCTTCACTCTGCGACAATCATAACAATACCCAGTCGTCAGTCCGGTCACCCGCTTATCTCTTTGAATCTTTCCGACCACCTGTGGAAAAGTATTTGTCAAACATCTAACCCCATTGGAAAGCGGCTGATAGTGTTGACACAAGCTTGTACGAAAGAAGACAAAACGGTCTGACCAGACATCTGTCTGGCGGAGGCACGCAAATAAAGGGGATAATTAAATAATCTTCGGGATAGATATCTGGGAGGAAGTCATTACGTCAGAAAACACGTGGTCACAATATTGTGATAGACAGAGGTGCGTCGGACGTCTTATCTAACGATATGACATCACTGTTGTAAGAGGTCACGCGTGGATATTAAAATTAATATTTTTAATACGCGTGGGATGAGTAATGATAAATTTCCACACCCAAACAGTGTTAGATAGATTTGAATGGTTCGCCAGAATCTATAATGAATTGATTGGAACATTCGGCGGAAACACAGTTGGGATTTGAAACTAAGGAGTGTGAGATATACTGCAGAAATCAGACACAGAACAGACAGACTGCATCGCAGCGTCCACTAAACACCTCCTACAAGCCAGGGGAAAGAGGATAGGACTTATCATTCCACAACTATAAATACCAGATCGAGTATTGGGCAACTTTGGAATTTACAAGTAAACCCTGAATTTTAATACAAGACTGGAAACTTGGGAATTTTATCACAAGGAGTCAGAGAGGAATTTTAACAAAAGTTTTCCCAGGCAGGATTCATAGAACACCAGCCGTCAGAGGAATGAACACATTTCCCAGATCCAGTCATAAGAGTAATTATACCAACAGTTTTCCCAGGCAGGATTCATAGAACACCAGCCGTCAGACGAATTAACTCATATTTCCCGGACCAAGTCATAAGAGGAATTATACAAACAGTTTTCCCAGGCCAGGAACTTGCAGAACACCAGCCGTCAGATGAATTAACTCATATTTCCAGATCTAAGTGATTCGAACAGCATCTAACTAAAGGGCTGTGTGTCCATTCTAAATCTGTGCCAGGAGAAGTGTGTATTCCCAAAATTTTGGGGTAAGTGCAAACAATTTATTTACTAATGTAAATTCTATAGGTTTCTTGCTAAGTGGTTATATTTAAGGCTGGCAACCTCACCATACAAAAATAGTATATGCATGAACCACTACTGCGAGAGCTGGTGATTGTTACTGACTAGTCGTGCGGGGAAACCCGACAGCAGAGCGACCCCAGACCTCGACGGGAGTAGCGACGTGTAATGACTGAAAATTACATCACATGTGCCTAAAAGGCAACATATACAAGACAAAAATTAAGGGCCGCCATTCAGTTTAGACAATGTTTATATAATTGATTGGCAAACTGTAAAGACAAGTTAAAATGTCATTAAAACTGAGCTCAGAGAAATGTGTATACATTTCTGTGTGCACTAGGTTAATTTTTTTTAAATGTCAAAAAACTGGGTCACTTTAACCCGCGCATGAAAATTGCCATTGTTGCTGCAAAAACTCGTGGTTTTTGCTACACGCCCCACTAGTTCAAAAGGTGAAAAAGTGAGTTGAATTTGAATGCACGTGGAAAATGATCATCGGTAAAGACTGTTCACCGTTGGTATGCAAAAAATCAGTAAAAAAATGGTCGAAATGATCACTGCATTAGCCATTCCACCAAGGAGAAGTCTCAGCACTGTAGACCGTGGTCGAGCCATGGCATGGATTCAGGATGGTCAATCTGTTCGTCATGTTGCAAGACGTTTAGCAGTGTCCCACTCTACCATTCAGAGACTTCTTGAGAGATGTCAAGCTACCGGACATATGAAAATCGACCCTGCTCAAGAAGAATTATATAAACTTGTCTAAACTGAATGGCGGCCCTTAACTTTTGTCCAGTAGGATATTATCTTGTGAGAGTTATGTACCTTGTTAAGTGTAATTCTGGCAAATCATTCATTATTCATGCACTCCAGACGCAATTTCCTAGTTGACCCCCAGAAGGTCATTGGTGAATTTTCATCATATTTTCTGAGTTACATTGTGTGCTCGGGAATTTAATTCTTCTGAGAGGTTAACATTGGTGGGTGGAGCGCATGAAAATGGGCCTGTTAGAGTGCGGAGAACAAATGTACTGAGCATAAGGAATTTGTTTCTTTCTATTTATCACAGTTCGTGGTTACAAGACATCAGGCTTAAGTACTGAAGTTCCTACGCCACTAATGTGCGAGAAGAGTATCACCACCAACCGCTTACAGTGGACAAATTGAGTAGAGAAGTGTACTTATCACCAAAAAGAAGTGACGGAAACCACATCTGCAGGACTCATCTGGAGCTACGTTTTGTGTAACAGGCTACAGCAAAAATCAAAGACATTCTAAAGCCCATTCTAAACATCAGTGAGGAAACTTTAATTTGAATTTTCACCCAATTTTCCATATTTATTTTCCAATGTTAAAGACTAATTGACTATTAAATTTGTTAAATGTTATTTTAAACTAAACAATAATAGTTGATTCAGTTTAAATGTACGAAAGCAAACGTATGAGAAATTTATTATTGATAAATGAATATACGAGGGGCTTTCAGTAAGTAATGCACCACATCGTTTTTCTCAGGAGCTGTTTATTCAAAAAGCATGAAATTTATACACAATATACATGGATATGTCATGTAAACATCGGTAACATTCAACATAATCCCCATCAACTTGTACGGCTTTATGCCAGCGCGAAACAAGTGCATGTATTCCTAGCCCGTTCCAGATTTTGTCTTGATCAAGTAGCCATTTATTCGCTGCATCAATCCCTCCTTCATCATCTTCAAACCTTGTCCCACGGAGTGCATCTTTAAGTGGACCAAATATATGAAAATCAGAGGGTGCCAAATCGGGACTATAGGGTAGATAGGGTAGTACAGTCCAACCTAATTTTGCGATTGCTTCCCATGTTGCCAGACTTGTGGGAGGACGCGCATTGTCGTGAAGGAGAAGCATGTCTGCTGGATTCTTGTGCGGCCGAACTCTGCGAAAACGTTGATTGAGTTTTTTCAATGTCTTAATGTAAGCTTGCGAATAGATTGTCTCTCCTCTTGGCATAACATCCACAAGAATCACAGCTTCAATGTCCCACTAGACAGTGATCATGACCTTTCCAGCTGAAGGAATTGTCTTGAATTTCTTTCTTCTTGGTGATTGCGGATGATGCCACTCCATTGACTGTCTTTTTGTCTCAGGTTCAAAATGATGTGCCTAGGTTTCGTCACCTGTAACGATCTTAGCCAAAAAGTTCTCTCCATCAGCAGTGAAACGCTCCAACAATTCAGAAGAAATTGCTTTCCTTTGCAATCGGTGGTCATTTGTGAGACTTCGAGGAACCCATCTTGCGCAAACCTTAGAAAATCCGAGAGTTTTTATAACTGCATTTGCACTACCAATGCTGACTGACAGCTGTAAGGCCAATTGTTGAGTAGTGATTCGCCTATCAGTAAGAATAATGCCCTCAGCACTTTTCAACATTTCTGCGTTGGTGGCTGTGGCAGGACGTCCTCAGCTCTGCCGATCAAGCAGCTCCGTATCTCCAGTTCCTGATTCTTTGATTCCCTGAACCCAGCGACTGACTGTACTCCTGTCGACTGCAAAACTTCCATACACATCACATAGACGCTTGTGAATGTTCACAACAGTTTCCTTCTCTGCAACGAGAAATTATATCACAATTCGCGGTTTATAACGCAAGTTGCTAACACGCTCCATTTCAACGGTTTAGGGCAGCGGTATTATTTGGCCGGTTGCAGTGCAATTTGGTGCACAAAATTGGCACATGCCATATTTAAAGTGTGCAAAATTTCATGCTTCTATCTTCATTATTAGCTGAGAAAAACGATGTGGTGCATTACTTTCTGAACGCCTCTCTCATATATATATATATATATATATATATATATATATATATATATATATATATATATATATATATATATATATATATATATATATATATAGCCATTACTTATAAGAGGGCATTCGTTGGATTACTTCAACTGGGGGCTTGACGGGTCAGAACCATTGCATAACCCCTTCACAAAAGGCGACGGACCAGATAATAAGTTAAGTAATTTGCTCAGCCCTTAAGCAGCGTTTGCTCTTGACTTCTGGGAATATCTTGTGAATGCTCCCCTAAGGTAAAAGCGCCATTCATCTTATATCTACATCTTTGCGAAGAGTAATCTTGCGAGAAGATAGTTACATTGGACGACCTAAATTTAGATACGCTTGCATTTTGACCATTAGTGGATCTCTACTGCAAAGCCAGGGAAGCCAATCCCGTGACAAGGACATACCAGTGAGACAAGTGGTGAAGAAATGATAGACGTGGACAGGATATATCATGGAAACAAGAGGTGAGGAAATAATAGACGTAGACAGGACATAAAAAAACAATGACAAAATTTACGGACACGATCACAGCGACTTTCCAAAAATGTCCAATGCAGAAGAAACGAAAGAAAACCTATAGGTTGTCATGAATCCCTTTTATCTTCCCGTTATTGCTGCTAGACTCACCTTTATTCTTGCGTTTTTTATAACTCTTGCATGCACTATCTTTTTCGCTTTCTATTTTCTATTGCTTTTCTCGATGGCCGCATTATCTTGCTTGTTATTATTCGTATTTATGTTGACTGTCTTGGTACTGCTGACCTCTTATAGTTTTCTTAAATCTCGTATTTCTCGTAATTCTTCTTGTTGCTTTCACCTTTCTTGTTTTGCTAATTCTTGTTTTTTACTTCTGTCAATTTCTCTTCATCTCCTTCAGTTAGCACGTTTTGATTTTAAGACTTTTCGCCGGTTATCAATTTTCCTTTTGCTATGGATCGTCTCTAAACATAATCACAAGTCGTCTTTAAAGATAATCACAAGTCCTGGCAATCTTATAATTATGGCGTCTTTTTTTTAAACTAGGGATCATACTAGATCTGCCATTGTTCTTGTCAGATTTATGTTTTACTTGCTTCGCCCTGCCCTGCAGCTGTATTTATTTATGTAAGAGATGATGTCATTAACACAGTCACTATCCAAAAGTTTCATGTATGTTATAATGATACTAGAAAGTAAACCATCAAAGAAATCGGAACAAGCTATGGTGTGGTTTTTTATGCTTCATGTTTCGGGGACGAACTCCGCCTAGGCCGGTCACAAGCCTGGCTGAAAAAAGAGGAGGGCGGCCTGCATATCCGTAAAATGTTGTGAAAGTTGACTTATATCACACTTCCTGCTCACTCTTTCAAATGTCTTCCAAGATTGCGTTTATCTATAATTACCTGTCCCAAACAGTCGAATCGGAAGTGATTTTGCAATCTTAAGAAAACACTTCATGCACTCATCTACCTGGAACCAATGTGGTATTAACACATTTAGTGATTCAATTAATCACTCAGGGATGGGCGATACCCTTGGCTGGATATAGGAAGTGAAGTGTGACAAATGGAAACAAAGACTCTAGTACGGGGTTCTGTGCAACGATAATGAGTAATAATAGAAAGGGGGGGGGGGGAGAAAAATGGAAGAAAAATTGAACGGTGTGACGTACGTCTAGTTTGACAAGTGAATTCTCCCTGATATGATGGATGATTTAAAGGGACTTTTAGCTTTTCATAACATTAGAACCCCTGAACATTTGTTGTAACTTTTCGTTTGCCAGAACTCATTCCACCGGGACTCATTTAGTAGGCGGCACGAGATCAAAGAGACGAACTGAGGGATTTTAGGGGAGACTATCGGCGCTATCAAAGACAGTAGTGGTCCCTGATACGAGACGCAGTTGCTTGCCGCTATTTTCGCGTCTCGGTGTCAATCGCAACCGAGCGAACGGGGGAAAGCGAAACGGGCAGCAGCGAGCGGATACGAAGACCAGGGGGCGGTTTCTTCTCTTGATTTGGCGGTCAGATCCCCAAAAGTTCGTGAGATCAAATAAGCTGTCAAGTTTATCATGTCCCACTCAACTTACATTCCATTTTAGCTAAATAGACCATGAAGAACTAGACACGTTATCACTCGCTGGCCAGACTTTTACAGAAGCACTAGCTTTATTGAAATCTGGTTATAGATTTTCCCCTGGATTTTATATATGTATTTGCAGTGTTTTCTATTCTGTGCAAAGCGGTAATATATATTGTGTAAAGTGATCAGTGGTCTAGTTCAGTCATTCTATTTCAATGGATTTTGTGTTAATTTAAATCTATTAAATTAAACCATCTCAATAGTTCCAGTGGTAAATATAATGATCTATCTATTATATTATTTCAAAAGATAATAGATGCTTAAATTAACTTTTAAAGTCGCGAAGGAATTTATAATTAATAAATTCAGTTAAGTCCTAGTTTTATAGATGTGTGTTTTTAACCACTAGAACTCGCGCAGTGTTTATTAAATACATAATTAAATACGCGGGCATATATATAATAGGCTTAACGGGAAATTCATCGCGCTTTAGAAGGTTATTTGTTTTCGGTATATTACATGTCTTTTTTTTCTTTCACACAGAGTGATCGTACCTGCGATCCCAGCATTAAGAAAGCAATAAAGAAATCAATCTAAGCAAGGCAAAGCATAAACAGTGTGTAGAGTTCCCCTGACGCAGAACTTGTTGAGACTGTGTAAATTTTTAATCTTTGAGGCGATTCTATGTTTGGAATTCCGCTATCTAACTTATAGCAAAGAAAGCACACCCAAAGACAAATTTAACGCACCATCAAACAACTTAAGTCGTAACGGGAAGAAGAACACTGGCCCGAGCTTTGTTAGTTTACTGACACAGAGAGATAATTCATAATTTCCTGAACAGTGATGTGACTAGTTTCTCACAGGACTTAAACCATACCTCACGGATAAAGTGTACCAGCACGCGTAAGAATTTTATTATCAGCGGCATAGTCAAATAGACCACACCATCCTCACCCCGGTATCAGAGACCGTGCCCTCCCATAGAAACTGTTATTAAGAAAAGAGACACAACTACAGATTCATTTTCCAGCGATTACGGGATCCTTTTATGTGCTGACCGCCTACCCGCTAATCTGGGGCTAGAACTTGAACAAACACTCATACATTTAGTTTGAGGTGTAACTGCTGTTGTGTTATTCTATGGAGTGCAAGATTTTTTTCACAATCGGTAAGTGAGAGCAAGATGAGTGAAGGCCTTTGCTAGCGCGTGTATGAATGACAGGAAATTAATTCTTTTGTGTGACCATTTTGTTAACTTGCTTACCTGGTAATATATATCTTTTCTGTATACCCTACATTGTTCCTTTAAGTGGGATAGTTGATAATTTGTTAACTCTGTTTAAAACCACCTCCTTTCCATTTGCTTAGTAAAGGGAAGAACAGCTGGGAAGAACAGTTTTTTTCTATCACCTATACCTAATTTTGTAACACCTCTTTCAGAGTAATTAACTTTACTGTTAGGTTAACGTACCTATGTTCCTGATATTATCTATCCTTGGACTGGGTTTATCTTTGTCTAATAAGCGGGAAGGGCTTAGTCGATACCAATCTTCTTCACCCCTTCCAAATTTGTTATTTGCATTTGTGTACTTATGATAATTTATGTAATATCTGATATTTTTAGTGATTGATGTTTAAAGTGAATAAAATCACATAAACTCATTTAGTTCTGTGTGTTGGATATACCCAAAGCCCAACATTTCCCCTATTCGTTTAATATAGTTTGTATCAACGTCGTGTGTGTGTTTGAAAACACCAAATCGGTGTGCGCGCAGATGCGAGTCTGGAAAACTGGCAAATAATTGTTTGACCAGGAGAGTGAAAGAGAAGATTGAGAGACACGATTTGTCGTAAATAAGTCTGTCTTTACTCTCCTCCAGCACGCTGTGAAGTAACTATTAATCTCTACTTTTTCTATCACGGAGCTTTCCATCATCATTTTTCACTCTAAACCGGACCACTATTTCTACGACTCTTTTCTCTCAAAATAAATTTACGACAATATTTGGGGGCTCGTCCGGGATAATTTTGAGATACATTTGATGCACACATATTTGTGGGCTGGTTCTGGGATCTTGAGCTACATTTGAGGCAATCGCATAGCCGGGATAAAGATATTTTGAGTCTGATTTAGTTTGGGTCTAACTAGGTAGAGTGTGAATGATTTGTCTTTGTGA
Organism: Oreohelix idahoensis; assembly: GCA_024509875.1. Taxonomy (NCBI): domain Eukaryota; kingdom Metazoa; phylum Mollusca; class Gastropoda; order Stylommatophora; family Oreohelicidae; genus Oreohelix; species Oreohelix idahoensis. Next base: position 203,251 of record JAMPIV010008749.1, read on the forward strand.
ATTAGGGAAATAAATAAATAATTACACCCCTAGACAAACGTTCTTTAAGTATTTGGGTTGTCCACACAGCATATTTACAGGTTGTTTTCTCTCCACAGCAGTAGAAAGTACAGATAAACAAATATATTTGCTATTTTAATTATCCTCTGGCGGAGATAATTAAATTTCTTTCTTTATAAGAGTTGCTGGGATTGCGTGATTGTTTTACAGTCACTAAGGTTTTTGAAGTTAAAAAGAGTTGAGCTTAGCTAAAGACGGATTGTTCTGATTTTGAAAAATTAAGTTAACAACGTCTCATCTCAATAATTGACTTTAGGGACGGAGTTTGTTGTCAGAGATTAAAAATTTAGGGAAAATTTTTTTTTCCTTTTAAATTGTTTTAATATAAATTTTTCTCGACTGTTAGTAAAAGTAGATTCTTTTCCAGTGTAACTTACCATTTAGTGGCATAGTCGCTTGCGTTTAGAGCCTTAATTGCCAGATAATAGCAGCGATAAGTTTGCACAGTACAGGTAGGAGGTAACACAGGTAAATTTATACTTGTGTTTTTTTTTTCGTAGCGGTTCAGAGTTCCTCCCTTTCGCGTTGCTTCTTACTAGTTCTCTAGGCATACTTCATCTTATTCTTTAACAATGGCAGAGAGGATAAAGATGAGGTCCATCTTGAGGCTGGAAGCGAAAGAGGCAGGATTAGATGCAGAAGCTGCAAACGCGTTTATTAACCAGGAATTGGAAATATATGACGCGGAGCAACAGAGAGCCGAAGCTGAGAGGAAGGCGGAGCAACAGAGAGCAGAAGCTGAGAGGAAGGAAGAGAAAGAAAGAACAGAGAGGAGAGAAGCCCAGGAGAGGGCAGATAAGAAAGAAGCGGAAGAACGTCTTTTGGAACAGAAGAAAATTGAAGCAGAGATGGAAACTCGCAGAGAGAGAGAGAGAGAGAGAGAGAGAGACAAGGAAAGACAGCATCAACTGGCGCTTAAGGCTCTAGAGTCGGGGCGCCTCTACTTCGACTAACGGAGAGCCGTCTTCGCCCCAGTCTCAATCAATGGACCTCTCCAGTACTCAATCTGCCCAATTAACTGCTATGTCGTTTTCTTTAGAATCTTTTCCTAGCCCTAACGAAAAAATTGACAGCTACCTAGAAAAATTCGAGAGACTCGCGAATCTTTATGGGTTAGAGAGTACCCGCTGGGCGCTCAAACTTTCAACGTCACTGAAAGGCAATGCTTATGACGTGTACACAAAGCTGGGACCGAATCAACATGATTACGACATGTTGAAAAAGGCCTTACTACAGCAGTTTGAGATGACTGCCCGAAAGTTTCTGCAGTTGTTCAGAAACAGCCGAAAAGAGAGCACGGAAACATTTCCCCAGTTCTCTTCACGTCTCACGGGTTATCTGACAAAGTGCATTGAATTATCTGACCTACCTCTTTCATATGAGGGACTCCTCGAACTTGTTCTTGTGGAGCAGATAAAATCCACTTTGTCGAATGAAACACGTAGATTTTTGGCTGAACAGGGGGCAGTCAGGCTTGAAGACATACTCAATAAAGCCGAACGCTATAGCAATGCAATGGCCGAACTTCCCAGCACTAAACGTAAACCCACCGATGAGCCATCTCGAAAACAGAATCTAGAGCAGGCATCCTATTCTTCCACTTCCTCTCAACATTATAACCAACGAGATAACAATACCCAGAAACCTCCCCAGGAAAAATCGAAATTCTACAAAACCCGATACCCCCCAACAACAATTCTGATCAACCCAACAAGCCTACGTGGCAGCGCGGCCACCAAGGTCAAGGAAAAGGGAAGACCCCTACACCAGGAACGTCTGATCAGGGCAAACAAACCGGTGCAAACCGCATTGGATGTTTGCATACAGCCTCGAAAGGTAGAGTCAATGTCAGTGATTCTCAACCTGAGGGGGACCGACCCTCAACTCGAGGAACTGTAATTTTGAACGGTACCTCTACTACTTGTCTTTTTGACACTGGATTAAGTTTTGATTGTATTGTCGCTAGGCACCTAGTCAAACCCGGTCAGGAGACAGAGGAAACCGTCAAACTTAGTGGAGTTTTCAGGAGTGATGCACCCAGGACGCTTCCTATCGCACTGGTAGAAATACACTCTGACTTTGTCAGAGGAGTTATTAAAGCGGCCATAATGGATGATCCGATCTACCCAGTTATCCTGGGATGTAGATATGTGTTCATTGGGAGACCTAAGGAGCCGATTGTGGCAGCGGTAACCACAAGAGGGCAAGCCAAGAAGGAGAGGGAGCCTGCGCCAAACTTGTTGCCGAATGAACTGAAGGAGGCGCAACAAAAGGACCCTACTCTGGCGCCCTGCTTTAAAAAACTGCCCATGGCTAAGGACCCCAGACACAACGGAGACATCTTTTCTAAGGATGGTGTATTGTATCGTAGAACGGGCAACCCGGACACGGGGAATAACCAGCTCCTAGTACCGACGCAGTACAGAAACCAGATCTTAGAAATGGGGCACTCTCTTCCCTTTAGCGGACATATGGGACAAAACGCCACTATTCAGCGAATAAAAAACCACTATTGGTGGCCAGGAATGAACTCTGACATTGTCAGGTATGTGAAATCCTGCGCCCAGTGCCAACGGGTAGCACCCAAGCACTTGACACCCCCAGTACCTATGGGGCAAATGCCAATAGTAGGGACTCCATTTGAACGGGTTGCTGTCGACATTATTGGTCCTCTGGAAAAGACCAAAAGAAGGAACAGGTTCATCCTGACCTTAGTTGACACTTGCACTATGTGGGCCGAAGCCGTACCGCTACCATGCACTAATTCCAAGCATGTCGCAGAAGCCCTTGTGCAAATTTTTACACGGTTGGGATTCCCTCAACAAGTTTTGACGGACAATGGATCCCAATTCCGTAGCCTGTTAATGGAGGAGATCTTTAAGATCTTGAGGGCCAAACATATCCACACAAGTCCCTACCATCCGGCCGGAAATGGGCTCGTGGAACGTTTTAACGGTACCCTCACCATGATGTTACGTAAGCTGGGTCAGGAGAAACCGGAAGACTGGGACCAATATATATCGGCTGCCTTATTCGCCTACCGAGAGGTACCCCAAGCGTCTACGGGTTTTGCGCCAGCTACACTTTTATTTGGCAGACCTATTAAGGGGCCACTAGAAGCCTTACTTCGGTCCCTGACAGACCAGAAGGCTGACGAGACAGTCGTCTCTGCAAGCAAGTATGTATCTGAGCTTAAGGAAAGGCTAAAGCTAGGATGGGATCTAGCTACTACCAACCTTAAGAAAGCCCGCGCTAAAATTACTAAAAGATACAACAAAGCTGCAAAAGAGAGAGAACTACAACCAGGGGAGAAAGTCCTATTGCTACTTCCAACCGGAAGCAATAAACTTCGCATCGGATGGCAAGGACCGTTTACCGTCCTTAAAAAGATCTCACGTACCAACTACAAGATCTCCATCAAAGGAAAGGAGAAGGTCTTCCACATAAATCTGCTAAAGAAATATTTGGAAAGACCGGTGCCATCCTCCGAGCATCTCCTGGCTGTCGCCATAGCAACGGAAGACGAGGAAGATGATGATGGTTGCATGGAGTATCCATTGCAACCCACAGAATCCTTTAAAGATGTCAAGTTCGGCGACAATCTCTCACCAGAACAACAAACAGAAACCAGGGCTCTACTAAAACAGTACAGTGCAGTCTTAACGGATGTACCTGGTCGAACAAATCTCATTGAATTTGATATGAAATTAACAAACGAGACCCCTGTTCAAACCAGAGTTTACCCCATCCCGTACGCTAAAGCTGATGCACTTCGCGGAGAAATAGACAAGCTGCGTCAGGCAGGAATTATCAGTGAGTCTACATCTCCTTACAGCTCGAGTGTAGTGCTGTTGCAGAAGCCCAATAAGGAAGTTCGGCTGTGCATTGATTACAGGTTGCTAAACGCTGTAACGGAATTCCAGCCCGAACCTCTCCAAACTGTTTCTGAGTTGTTCACCAAGCTCAGCAAAGCAAAGATCTTCTCCAAGATTGACCTCAGCAAAGGTTATTATCAAATACCAGTCAAGGAGGAAATTAAACCTTTGTTAGCTTTCAGCACTAGTGAAGGACATTACACATTTAACGTGATGCCGTTCGGTTTGCATAACGCACCAGGAGTGTTCACCAGGATGATGAGGAAGCTTCTACAACCTTTGCAAAGTCCCCATATCCATTGTTGAGGATTGCTTCATGTCTGCAGCATGGCGCATTCCTCAAATGATTATATCTACGCGACTGATGTCGATGATTGTTTCATGCTTACAGACATTTGGATTTGTGCTCGATCCGAATGGCTGTATCATGGAACACCTCAAACGAATAGAGATATATCTCATCGACCGATGTCGATGATTGTTGCATGTGTGCAAGCATTTGAGTTTGGCCAACTCGGATTGCTGCACCGTGGAACATCGCAATTGAATATATATTAACGACGTAGTATGCATATCACTATGCATGACGCGTATGGCTTTATAACGTCATTCGACGTGTGGGCTTCGGCCCTAACGGCAGTGTTTGAAATGTGTGGCATCGCCACTATGGATTGTGTGGCATAGCCACTATATATTCGACTTGTGGGTTTTGACCCGTACGGCAGTGTGTTTCAGAAGTGTGGCCATTGCCACTTATATTGTGTGGTATATCCACTTTTTAATTGTGTGGCTGGGAAGCCATTTGAGCAGTGTATTTCTTGAACCAAACGTAAGTCGTCGTATGAATAACGCAGTTTGCATAATTATGGCAGATTAGCCTGGCGTGGTATGCCAAAGGAACATTACGGTACTAGCAATAGTGTAAGACTAGTATAGATGGATATTGTACAGCTAGCGGCAAGCGTAAGCCTAGTGTAACGGATATTAAACGACTAGCAGTAGACGTAAGCCTAGCATAATAAGTGTATTGCAGAACTAGCAGGATAGTTAAGTCTAGTTAGCCTCTGAATTTATGCCAAAGGACATTGGCCGTTAAAAGGAACTGACCTCTAACCAGAACTCTAGATAGAGATTGTGAACATGTGCTTATGAAATAATGAGAACTCTTACAGATCGTACATGAATGTGATGTGACTTTTGTTCCCATGTAGTTGGTGTCTGCTCATGGTATGAAATTACTAATTAAATATTTTGAGTCGTCAAAATCACGGTCTTATCAACTGTCGTATTCGGAGTTGAGTTAAATGCTATTATTATTCAACTGATCATGACCAGTGATGATTAATGTCTTAACACGCTGCATCTCACACTGCCAATATAATCAATAAGACAAGAGACTAATACAGGTCAGTCAAGGGTCGAATATTTAATATGAAACATGTTCAGCACATAATGTATCACAAGGGTTAAAGCAGACATTATCGATACCAACGGACAGTATTACGGAATCCTACAAAAGTGATAAGAACCCGAGGGACTTTGACTCTATAAACTGAATACGCATATAATAACTTGGTCATCCTCAAATACTAGAAGTCATCGAAGCACCCAGAACATACTCGGGTCCCGGAGCCCTTAACATACTGGTGTCAGAAAGTGTCTGGATTTCGTGAATACTGGATCCCCCCCTTCAAGTATCGAAGAAAGTTAAACTGATGATGAACGTTTTAAATGCAAAATCATTCATTCAATCCTAACCGGCAACTGAAATGCGCAGGACAGAAAGTGACGTCACTACATCGATGCCGTCAACGTTAGCAGACAACATTGCCTGAATATCCGAATTTTCTTCCACCAAAGAGACTGATTCACGCAGATAGAACGGTAATCTTCCACTCAAGAACCTGAACCAGTGGAGAATGTATCTCTTCATCAAATTCATCTGAGACTGCGACGCAGATCGATTGAAGAAACTACGTTCGAAGACCGAAGCAATACTTTCAAACGGTTACCCTGCTGCGAAGGTCAAGGTCTACCATCAATGGACCTCAGCTGTTGAAGACACTTGGATTAGAATTACATGCATTCATGTATTTCTCAGAGGGACAACTAAACAGATAAGTTCTTGATTTTACTTGGGCGCTTGAACATTATCATATTGTCCTTGCATTAGCTTTGGTCTACAGTTCATCATCACTTTACTTACTTTTTACTATCATCTGTGTTCCCCCATTCATGTTTTTCGTATATTCGTATATTCGTCGTGTTTAATATTGACTGGAATTTTCCCAGGAAAACTTCAGTGAATGTTAACTTCTATTAGATTTGCATGCTTATATTGCTGACTGAGGATCTGACTGATTATATTTTTTCTTTGGAGTCAGGATATAAATGTTTCTTCGGTTCGCAATATAACCATATTTTGTGTACTTAGCAGTTTCGTCAAGTGAATTACGTCCTCTTTATTTACATAACCTAATTTCAGTACTGTTGACAATTGTTGTCGTGTGTGATCTAAAACTTCTTTGTCTACACGTTTGTTTAAGACGACTTGTCTTGTTATATTTTTGTGATGTAAATTCTTCTCTTTCTTTTACTGATTACTGTTTATAAGTCTCCTTTATTTACTTTATAAGTGTAAAGTGTTGTTGTATAACTGAAAAATCATTTCATTGTAAATCATTTGATTGTTTTCACTGTCTTTGTCACATGTTCTTGGAACTTGTTTGTTATTGATCAATATATTCATGTACATATTATAGTGAGTTCTATAAACCTGGTGTATATTATAGACTATTGAAGGTACTCAGAAACCTATTATCATGTCTACACTACAGGAATTCATTGATATTGGGAAAAGTTATGGAAAATCAGGAGCGGAACTACAAAGTTTTGCAGATACAAAATATGATGAATATTTATCGCGTCTGGAAAGAATGGAACAGCGCGAAATGACTAAACGAGCTGATGAGCTTAGGAGGTTTGAATTAACCCAAGAGAGGGAATTGAAGGAAAAAGAAATATCCATGAAAATGGAATTAGAACGATTGACTATAGCTCAACAAGAAAAAGACAGAGAATTAGAGAAAGATAAAATGGCTCAACGAGACAAAGAATTAGCTCAACAAGAAAAAGATAGAGAATTTGAGAAGGAAAGAATGGCACAACGAGATAAAGAAATGGAATTAAGGAGAATGGAACTTATGCAACTGGATCAAGCCCATAAATATGCCATGGAAATGGAAGCATTAAAACTTCATGCAGAAAAAGAAAAAGCTTTAGAATTAGCTAAAGTGCAGTCTGAACAGACTAAGACTGCGGCTGGTACAAATATTTTCTATCCTAAGTTAAAAATGCCACATTTTGACCAAACTCGCGATTGTGTTGACTCTTTCATATCTAGATTCATCATCAAGGTCACAGCTCTGAACATACCCAAGGAAAGATGGAGCAGTCTTTTACTTGATTTTTTGACTGGTGACTCACTTAAATGTTTCATGAGTCTTGATGAAAAGAGCAGAAGCGATTTCGATGTCGTAAAAGAGGTATTACTAAGACGTTTCCAGTTAACTGAGTCTGGATTCAGAGATCGCTTTCATGCGGCTAAACCAAGCAAGGATGCAGATTTTGGTGAATTCATTGCATCTATTAAACATTTCCTTAGCAGATGGATTGATCTATCTGGTATAAATAAAACATATGAAGGTGTTATAGATCTCATGCTGCGAGATAAAGTTTTATCCGCATGCAGCACTGAATTAGAAGCATTTTTACAGGAAAGACATCCTAATTCTATCGATGAGTATGAAAAACTCGGAAGACAGTATCAAACCGCACATCAGAATAAAGATCTTCATAGATCGACTATTCGAGATCCTATGCCTGTGTGCGTGGCACAACATGATCACAGACCTCGATCGAAGAGCTTTGATGGACGTTGTCGTTCAGATTATTATCAATCCGACAGAGGTTTTTATAACTTCCGTCGTCATCGCTCTCCTTCGAATTCATATCGACGAGGTTATAGAGGATATTCACCTCATGATCGTGGGTATCACAGAGGCAGGGATTATGATGGTTCACATCAAAAAGGATACTATAAACAGAGATCATCTTATGGTAGAGATGCCAGGAAAGATGACTCTACTGATTTTTATTATAGCAATAAAAAGTCAGTCAATAATAACAAAGGTAATGCCAGATCTCCGTCGAGAGACAAAAATAAACAGAGACATGCAAATAGTTGCAGTGTTAAAAAGGAAAAAGGTAATGATGATAATGATCATGCGAACGCATGTATGGTAATGAATGATACATGTTATGAGTGTCAGTCGAAAAACAAATTAAAGTCTACAATTACACTTGATTGTGGTCATTGTATGCCAACAATGTCGGCATGTGTAAATGTCGGTTATCTTACATTTCATCCCGGAATATTGGATGGTAAGGTAGTGAGAGTTTTGCGTGACACTGGGTCCTCAACGATAGGCATAAAGCACTCGCTTATCGAGCCCTCTGCTTTTACAGGCAAATCAGTTAAGTGTGTCACATTTGGTGGGAATATAGAAACTTTCCCTGTGGCACGAGTATACATTGATACTCCTTTTTACACAGGCACTGTCTATGCCTGCGGCTTGAGAGCACCCATAACTGAAATTATAATAGGAAACATACCAGGAGTTAAAGATTGCACTCCTGAGGAGATTGCAATGTGGGTTGAATCTCACCCACAGGTGGCAAATGCTGTTGTAACGAGAGCACAACAGTTAGCTACGGACATGGCTACACCACCTCTTCCTATAATGGATACAATTATGTCTCAAGTTGGCACTGTTTCACCTTCTGTTTTTGCAGAAAAACAGAAGAGTGACCCAACTTTACAAGGATTGTTTAGCCGAGCAGAACAAAAAACGATTAAATACACAAGAGGGGCTAAACAATGGTTCAAGATAAAGAAATCAATACTCACTAGATATTATGATGATGGCAAAACAATTATACATCAAGTGATAGTACCTAAAGAATACAGACCATTGGTCCTACAAACAGGTCATGACTCCCCTATGGCAGGGCATATGGGGATCAAAAGAACATTGTTTCGTGTTACGTCACAATTTTATTGGCCTGGGGTTAATAAAGATACAAAGTTATACTGCAAATCATGTACAACATGCCAAGGTATAGCACGTAAGGGCAGGTTCCATACGGCACCCTTACAGATTACAGACGTGCCTGAGAGACCTTTCAAAAAGATTGCAGTAGATATAGTGGGTCCGTTATCAATTGTTTCAAATAATGGATTTCGTTATATTTTAACTTGCGTAGATCTTTGCACGCGTTGGCCAGAAGCCATACCGTTGAAAACCATCACAACTGCATCCGTGTCTGATGCATTATTTTCGATATTTTGTCGAATCGGTTTTCCGGAGGATATATTGTCAGATCAAGGATCACAATTTACTTCCAACATTATGAGGGATTTAGAATCCATGCTATCTGTTCACCACTCGTTTTGTAGTGCGTATAGGCCTCAATCAAACGGTGTGTGCGAGCGCTACAATAGCACTCTAAAACAGATGTTATCTAAGATAACTGAAGAATGCCCTCGTGAATGGGATCGGCTTCTGCCGGCGGCCCTCTTCGCTTTTCGTGAAGTGCCTCACGAGAGCACGGGGTGGTCTCCATTCGAATTGGTTTATGGTTCGAATCCTCGCGGACCAATGATGATACTCAAAGATTTGTTGATTGGAGCGTCAATTGATACAGCCACTCGAAACAGCTACGAGTTAGTGATTGATCTCCGACAACGAATCATCGATGCGTGCACTTATGCATCCCAGAGTATAAAATCAGCCACTCAACGATCAAGATTATTACATAATCAAAAGAGAATATTAAGATCATTCAAACCAGGGGAAAAAGTTTGGTTGTTACTACCTCATAACGATAACAAATTACTGATATCATGGCAAGGTCCATTTGATATTATCAAACAAGTCACAGATGTTGACTACTCGGTAAACGTTAGAGGTAAAATCAAAACCTTCCATGTCAACATGCTAAAATTAGCAGTTGAAAGACCACAGGAATTAATTCCTGTCATTAACTCTATTGATGATTCTTCACATCATACTGCTTCTTTTGCAGTTGTTCATGAAGAAGATACTACTTCGTCTATCCCTTTACAATTCCAACTACCTTCTTTGCAATCATCGGAATCTTGGAAAGACGTGACTATTTCTTCGTCACTATCTTCGTCACAACAAGATCAAGTTCGGGATATTCTTATTTCTTTCAATGATGTTCTCACCGACCTTCCAGGTCAGACATCGCTTATATCCCATGATATTACTCTTACTGATTATAAACCTATCAAACTTAGACCCTATCCTATATCTTTACACCACAAAGATAGGGTAGAAAAAGAGTTAAAAGAGATGATACGTTTAGGTGTGATATCTCCTTCGGAATCACCATATGCATTCCCAATGGTGATAGTTAAAAAGAAGGATGATTCTTTACGTATTTGTATTGATTTTAGGCGATTGAACAAAATTACAATCACAGATGGTGAGCCTATGCCACTTTTAGATGATCTTTTGTCAGAATTATCTAATGCTACCTTCTTTAGCAAACTAGATCTCTCTAAAGGCTACTGGCAAATTCCTCTTGCCGAAAATGCCAAACCTTACACAGCTTTCACAACTCCTTTTGGGCTCTACCAATGGAATTATATGTGTTTTGGGTTGGTGAATGCGTCAGCGACGTTTGTGCGCACGATGCGCCGCCTTCTTGGCGATCGTAAAGATGTCATCACGTACATCGATGACATCTGCCTATTTCATGACTCGTGGGAAGACCATATTGATGGTTTAACTTCCCTTCTACATACGTTACGTATGCATGGTTTGACTGTGCGACCTTCAAACGTCCAAATTGGTTGTCAGGAAATTTCTTTTCTTGGTCACCGAATAGGTAACCACAAACTGTATCCTGACGACAATACAGTCAAAAGAATTCTAGAGATTTCTACCCCTTCAACTAAGAAACAAGTTAGAAGCCTTTTAGGCTTGATAAACTATTACCATAAGTTCATCCCGCATTTCGCACAACTATCTACACCTTTGTCCGCACTGTTGACCAAAGGTAGTCCTAATAAGGTACGTTGGGACAAAGATTGCGAAAGCGCTTTGGTAACAATTAAGAAATTATTTAGTAATGCACCTATTTTGTTATTACCGAATATACGTATTCCATTCATACTTCAATCAGATGTCTCGGGTTACTCCATGGGTGGTTGTTTGCTGCAATGTTACAAGGAAACACTCCATCCATGTTTCTATGTGTCGAGGAAACTGACTCCGGCTGAACAGAAGTATGCGACAGGTGAACGTGAGCTCCTGTCTATCGTCTGGTGCCTGGAGAAGCTGTCAAGATATTTCATCGGCACGCACTTTTACATTATGACAGACCATAGTCCTCTTACTTACATAACAGCTAGAACTATGCGTAACGCTAGAATACACCGATGGTATTTGTTGATTCAAGAATTTTCATTTACGATCCTGCCTATTGCTGGATCAGACAATAACTTGGCAGATCTTTTATCGCGCAACGTCTCTGAGAAGAAATTGAATTAACTCTTTAGTCACCATGTTGACAAGTGCTATTATTAATGTTATAAAATTTAATGTGTCTACTTAATGATTATCATAGTTATAAGTAGATAGTACTAATATTGATATGTTCGGGAGACGGGCGTCTTCTCCATCACTATCATCCGTGCCACAAGTGTCACGTTTGGAAGTGAGGGGGATGATGTTGAGGATTGCTTCATGTCTGCAGCATGGCGCATTCCTCAAATGATTATATCTACACGACTGATGTCGATGATTGTTTCATGCTTACAGACATTTGGATTTGTGCTCGATCTGAATGGCTGTATCATGGAACACCTCAAACGAATAGAGATATATCTCATCGACCGATGTCGATGATTGTTGCATGTGTGCAAGCATTTGAGTTTGTCCAACTCGGATTGCTGCACCGTGGAACATCGCAATTGAATATATATTAACGACGTAGTATGCATATCACTATGCATGACGCGTATGGCTTTATAACGTCATTCGACGTGTGGGCTTCGGCCCTAACGGCAGTGTTTGAAATGTGTGGCATCGCCACTATGGATTGTGTGACATAGCCACTATATATTCGACTTGTGGGTTTTGAGCCGTACGACAGTGTGTTTCAGAAGTGTGGCCATTGCCACTTATATTGTGTGGTATATCCACTTTTTAATTGTGTGGCTGGGAAGCCAATTGAGCAGTGTATTTCTTGAACCAAAACGTAAGTCGTCGTATGAATAACGCAGTTTACATAATTATGGCAGGTTAGCCTGGCGTGGTATGCCAAAGGAACATTACGGTACTAGCAATAGTGTAAGACTAGTATAGATGGATATTGTACAGCTAGCGGCAAGCGTAAGCCTAGTGTAACGGATATTAAACGACTAGCAGTAGACGTAAGCCTAGCATAATAAGTGTATTGCAGAACTAGCAGGATAGTTAAGTCTAGTTAGCCTCTGAATTTATGCCAAAGGACATTGGCCGTTAAAAGGAACTGACCTCTAACCAGAACTCTAGATAGAGATTGTGAACAGGTGCTTATGAAATAATGAGAACTCTTACAGATCGTACATGAATGTGGTGTGACTTTTGTTCCCATGTAGTTGGTGTCTGCACATGGTATGAAATTACTAATTAAATATTGTGAGTCGTTGAAATCACGGTCTTATCAACTGTCGTATTCGGAGTTGAGTTAAATGCTATTATTATTCAACTGATCATGACCAGTGATGATTAATGTCTTAACACGCTGCATCTCACACTGCCAATATAATCAATAAGACAAGAGACTAATACAGGTCAGTCAAGGGTCGAATATTTAATATGAAACTTGTTCAGCACATAATGTATCACAAGGGTTAAAGCAGACATTATCGATACCAACGGACAGTATTACGGAATCCTACAAAAGTGATAAGAACCCGAGGGACTTTGACTCTATAAACTGAATACGCATATAATAACTTGGTCATCCACAAATACTAGAAGTCATCGAAGCACCCAGAATATACTGGGGTCCCGGAAGAGCGCCCGTAACATCCATAATTTCATGGATGACATCTTAATTGCATCGGAAACCTATGAAGAACATATTGCTACGGTTGCTATGCTCCTCAGGAGACTACAGGAAACGGGTCTTACAGCCAGACCTAGCAAATGTCTCATCGTGTTTGAACAGTTAGACTTCCTGGGGCACACTATTTCTCACGGATGCAGTTGGCCTATTAAGAAGAACGTGGAGAAAATAGTGGCAGCAAAAAGACCCCGAACGAAGAAAGACGCACGTTCCTTCATATCGCTATGTGCATACTATCAGAAGTACATCCAGAACTTCAACGGACTGACGGCACCGCTGACTGACCTCACAAAGAAAGGTTGTCCTGATAAGGTCATATGGGATCAAAAGTGCGAACACGCGTATAGCACTTTGAAAGGACAGTTGTCTGCATACCCCATCTTGAGGTTGCCTGACCTCAAGAAACCTTTTGTACTGAGAGTCGACGCGTCAGGTCAGGGCATCGGGTCAACACTGCTTCAAGCCGATGACAGCGACCTGAACATGCTATTTCCAGTTGCCTATGGCAGTCGGAAATTAAATAAAGCGGAACGGAACTACAGCGTAGTTGTAAGGGAATGTCTTGCTCTGATTGACGGTATCAGACGCCATCATGAGTTTCTTTATGGTACATCTTTCACGGTGCAAACAGACCACGCTCCGTTAGCATTTCTTGGTGCCAATAAAGAATTTAACGCTAGGATCATGCGTTGGGCCCTCCTTTTAAGCGTTTATTCTTTCAAAGTGGAATATATTCCGGGAAGACAGAATGTCGGGGCTGATTTCCTGAGTAGAAACTGGTCTACAGAGGAAGAAGAGCAAACTGAAGATACCACTCATCCTAAAATCACCAATCAGGTCACCTCCATTGTCAAAAAATGAAACATGAAAAATGGTTTCATGTCTAAAAGTGGGGACGATTGTGACGTACGTCTAGTTTGACAAGTGAATTCTCCCTGATATGATGGATGATTTAAAGGGACTTTTAGCTTTTCATAACATTAGAACCCCTGAACATTTGTTGTAACTTTTCGTTTGCCAGAACTCATTCCACCGGGACTCATTTAGTAGGCGGCACGAGATCAAAGAGACGAACTGAGGGATTTTAGGGGAGACTATCGGCGCTATCAAAGACAGTAGTGGTCCCTGATACGAGACGCAGTTGCTTGCCGCTATTTTCGCGTCTCGGTGTCAATCGCAACCGAGCGAACGGGGGAAAGCGAAACGGGCAGCAGCGAGCGGATACGAAGACCAGGGGGCGGTTTCTTCTCTTGATTTGGCGGTCAGATCCCCAAAAGTTCGTGAGATCAAATAAGCTGTCAAGTTTATCATGTCCCACTCAACTTTCATTCCATTTTAGCTAAATAGACCATGAAGAACTAGACACGTTATCACTCGCTGGCCAGACTTTTACAGAAGCACTAGCTTTATTGAAATCTGGTTATAGATTTTCCCCTGGATTTTATATATGTATTTGCAGTGTTTTCTATTCTGTGCAGAGCGGTAATATATATTGTGTAAAGTGATCAGTGGTCTAGTTCAGTCATTCTATTTCAATGGATTTTGTGTTAATTTAAATCTATTAAATTAAACCATCTCAATAGTTCCAGTGGTAAATATAATGATCTATCTATTATATTATTTCAAAAGATAATAGATGCTTAAATTAACTTTTAAAGTCGCGAAGGAATTTATAATTAATAAATTCAGTTAAGTCCTAGTTTTATAGATGTGTGTTTTTAACCACTAGAACTCGCGCAGTGTTTATTAAATACATAATTAAATACGCGAGCATATATATAATAGGCTTAACGGGAAATTCATCGCGCTTTAGAAGGTTATTTGTTTTCGGTATATTACATGTCTTTTTTTTCTTTCACACAGAGTGATCGTACCTGCGATCCCAGCATTAAGAAAGCAATAAAGAAATCAATCTAAGCAAGGCAAAGCATAAACAGTGTGTAGAGTTCCCCTGACGCAGAACTTGTTGAGACTGTGTAAATTTTTAATCTTTGAGGCGATTCTATGTTTGGAATTCCGCTATCTAACTTATAGCAAAGAAAGCACACCCAAAGACAAATTTAACGCACCACCAAACAACTTAAGTCGTAACGGGAAGAAGAACACTGGCCCGAGCTTTGTTAGTTTACTGACACAGAGAGATAATTCATAATTTCCTGAACAGTGATGTGACTAGTTTTCTCACTGGACTTAAACCATACCTCACGGATAAAGTGTACCAGCACGCGTAAGAATTTTATTATCAGCGGCATAGTCAAATAGACCACACCATCCTCACCCCGGTATCAGAGACCGTGCCCTCCCATAGAAACTGTTATTAAGAAAAGAGACACAACTACAGATTCATTTTCCAGCGATTACGGGATCCTTTTATGTGCTGACCGCCTACCCGCTAATCTGGGGCTAGAACTTGAACAAACACTCATACATTTAGTTTGAGGTGTAACTGCTGTTGTGTTATTCTATGGAGTGCAAGATTTTTTTCACAATCGGTAAGTGAGAGCAAGATGAGTGAAGGCCTTTGCTAGCGCGTGTATGAATGACAGGAAATTAATTCTTTTTGTGTGACCATTTTGTTAACTTGCTTACCTGGTAATATATATCTTTTCTGTATACCCTACATTGTTCCTTTAAGTGGGATAGTTGATAATTTGTTAACTCTGGTTAAGACCACCTCCTTTCCATTTGCTTAGTAAAGGGAAGAACAGCTGGGAAGAACAGTTTTTTTCTATCACCTATACCTAATTTTGTAACACCTCTTTCAGAGTAATTAACTTTACTGTTAGGTTAACGTACCTATGTTCCTGATATTATCTATCCTTGGACTGGGTTTATCTTTGTCTAATAAGCGGGAAGGGCTTAGTCGATACCAATCTTCTTCACCCCTTCCAAATTTGTTATTTGCATTTGTGTACTTATGATAATTTATGTAATATCTGATATTTTTAGTGATTGATGTTTAAAGTGAATAAAATCACATAAACTCATTTAGTTCTGTGTGTTGGATATACCCAAAGCCCAACATTTCCCCTATTCGTTTAATATAGTTTGTATCAACGTCGTGTGTGTGTTTGAAAACACCAAATCGGTGTGCGCGCAGATGCGAGTCTGGAAAACTGGCAAATAATTGTTTGACCAGGAGAGTGAAAGAGAAGATTGAGAGACACGATTTGTCGTAAATAAGTCTGTCTTTACTCTCCTCCAGCACGCTGTGAAGTAA
This sequence comes from Oreohelix idahoensis, assembly GCA_024509875.1. NCBI lineage: Eukaryota > Metazoa > Mollusca > Gastropoda > Stylommatophora > Oreohelicidae > Oreohelix > Oreohelix idahoensis. The sequence continues at coordinate 219,610 of JAMPIV010008749.1, forward strand.
CTATTAATCTCTACTTTTTCTATCACTGAGCTTTCCATCATCATTTTTCACTCTAAACCGGACCACTATTTCTACGACTCTTTTCTCTCAAAATAAATTTACGACAAACGGTCCAATTTCGTGACACGAGGGCAAAAAGCATCGAAGGATGTCACCTAAGGGGCGCATTCCCATAGTCAGTTATGGCGGAAAAGGCTATTATTATCATTATATTATTATAATAAAACAAAAAATTGACAAAGCTCAAATGTTATTTACATATGTTGCAAAATGTGGCGAGTTTGACAATAACCGTTGATTATTTTGTTCATAAACAAGACTGGTTTCCTGTTTAGTTCAAGGATAAACTGACATTGTACATGAATTTTAATATTTTATTTTTCTGCTCTACTTCTACGTTTATTCTACATTTAATTTACATTTATTTGCAGTTGTGGTCTGTAGTATTTGATGAATAAAAGAAGATTTGTGGGATGGGGACACCCTGTATCAGGCGCCATGAACGTGTAACAGTTTTCAGATCACCAGAGCTGATTGATCACAGAAAGTAAAGGCTGGAGATCATAAAACACTTGGGATATATCATGTGAGAGACGGTATTTGAATGATGACCTCATCAAAAATAAAAATCATAAAGTTTAGAATTCCACATTCATTTATCTTCTTCTCTTCCTTACAGCCTTATGCCCCAGCTGCTACAACGCGTATCACGTTTTCTTCACCTTTCTGTATATATATTTCAAGTATGCACTTCGCTAACTGTATATTATCGTAACTTCATGTTCATAGTTTTCTGAATACATTAGACAGTGATTGGAATATTACTCGAGTTTGTTATTACTTTAAGGTGTTCAAAGATAAAGCACGTACCATTTATAGTGTTCTAACCTTAGACGTAAGAGTCAATATTTAGAGTTTGCTACTTCCAAATGCTTTTTTGCTCCTGTCTCTATTTGTGTGTGTCTGCCTCTGTCTCTGTATATCTGCCTCTATTTATTTATATCTGCCTCTATTTTTATGTCTGCCTCTGTTATTTTTTGCCGGCATTTTATTTTTGGATCTACCAGTTTTATTTTTAGTCTGCCTCTAGTTTGGGTCACTTTCTATTTTAGAAGTTGCCTCTATTTTTGTGTGTCTCTAGTTTATTTGAGTCAGTCTCTATTTTTGTGTCTGCCTCTATTTCTTTATATCTGACTATTTTTATGTATGCCTCTAATTCTTTATATCTGCTTGTTTCTTTATATCTGCCTCTATTTTTGTGTATGCCTCTCTTTCTTAATATCTGCCTGTTTCTTTATATCTGCATTTGTTTCTTTATATCTGCCTGTTTCTTTATATCTGCCTCTATTTAAGTGTCTTCCTCTTTTTTTTTTTTTTTTGTCTACCTCTATTGTTTGGGTCTGGTTCTATTTTATTGTATAAATTCTTCAGATTTAACGGTCTTTTATACTTGCACATGCGCCCTAATATAACTGACTAGGTTGAACGGGGCACGCTTCGCCAAATTTTATTTTTAAAACATGAAACGAATGCCTAACAACGCTGTTAACTCGCTCCCATACTATGTGGACTCTAGTCACCAGCTCTCCTTTTAAAGCTGTAGATAATTGATAGAATTGATATTATTTGAACAACTTTACACAAAACTTGAACATGCTAACGTGTAGGGACAATGCGTTAAGATTTATGGTTAGTCTATAATGCGACGCACTAAAGACGACTTATCAATGGAAACGTACGGTTACGTGTGATTCAACCACTGCAGATTATAACGTCTTCGTTGTTCTCTATGTTTCAGAGCCATACAATGAGACTAAATGTGTGGGTTGAGAGACTATTATATATGAGGTGGACTCGATATATTTTAATGCCCATTTAGTCACTATGGCAAGTTCCGTATCCTACTTGTGACTAGGCTGTTGCTACTGGTGTCAGACTGTATCGGCTAGACCGTTCATCTGACGTCCAGGCCGGGTCATGCTGCATGGGCAACAGCTTGATCTAACATTGCCCAACCTCGTGCCACCGAAAGTTATTTCGGGAGGTACGCTCCTTTGGTCAGAAATGACTGGTAGGGAAGATCACAGTCACTATGCAATGAAAGCATTTCTTATCACCTCATGTTATAATTTTTGGTGGAAAAGGTTGGTAGGGACTTTTGGTCATTTTCGGGCTCACAAGCTAACTAGTCAATTACATCGTCTCGACTTTAGTTTAGGCAGCACTTTGTGCCGGTCAAAAATGGAATATGTCTTTTAATGGAATAATAATCGTTTTTTGTTTTTTGTTGTTGTTTTGATGAGTTGATGGGTGGAGATCGGGCACTCAACATCTGATCATTGTTGCCTCTTCTCGTTCCATCTTGGTCTACCCTGTTCAACCTGAAAGTTGGTTATAATTGGGGTATTTAGTGTCATTTTATTTACTAATTTTGTATTCAATTTAAATAACTGTTGTCTTTTGCAGTTGCTAATTTTTATTTATATTAGTATTTGTCAATTTTATTTTCTCTTTTGTATTGTTTCTAGATAACTATTGTCCTTTACACTTGGTTTTAATTTGTATTAGTATTTGTTCTTTTTGAGTTGTTGTCCCTTTTTTTAATACCTTGTCTTTCCTTGTCCTATGAGTAGTTATTTTTTGTTAATGCTTTGTTAGTTCTTGCTGCTTAATTTCTATTTAGTTGGATGATTTTCCTGAAGTTCTAACCTTATATTTTTTCCTTTGTTTTATGTATATATCTTTTAAGTATTGATTGGGCATCTCTTGGTCCATCTATACTTAAAACCTTATCACCTGTTAAATCTATATTGTGATTTCTATAGTAAGTTTTTAATTCAAGCCTTTGTTGTTCATACTTTTTACAGTGGATCAGGTAGTGGTCTATGTCATTCTCTTCCTGACATTCTTGGCAGTGTGGTTCTTCTACCATGAAGTATGCTGCACCGAGTCGGAGACGCCACAGTTTTTTGTTCGATGGTATCTTTAATTCTTCTCTGACCTGGCATGTCCTCGTTGGTTCTTTCAGCAGTTTGAACGCGTGTCTGCCTTTTCTACTTTCCTTCCATGTTGTCTTCCATTCCTCGTTTATAGTTTCTTTCACTTGGCTCTTGATCTCTGACCTTCCCAGTCCTGCTTTTATATTGTTTTTACTTGTTCTTCCCTTCTTGTCGTTCTGGTCTGCCAACTCGTTGCCAGCTATACCTATGTGTGCTGGAACCCACATTAGCCTCACACTACATCCTCTGTTCTCTAGTGATGTATTAATTGCTAGAATTTCTTCCTTTATGTCTGGCCGGCTACATTTACCTGGGTGTTCTAGTGCTTGTAGTGATGATAGTGAGTCTGTAAATATCGTAACAGCTTCTGGTGGGTTATCTTCGATTATTTCTAGACTTTTAAGAATTGCTACCATCTCTGCAGTAAAAATCGATGCCCCTTCCGTTACACTGTAGCTCTCTTTTATTCCCCATTGTGGTATTACAACTCCGGCACCTAGTTGCCCACTATCACCCTTGGATCCATCAGTGTAGACGGCCAGACTTTGTTTAGTTAGTTGCTCTATGAACTTTCTACTTATCATTTTGGCTTCCTTATCTTCTATGTTTTGTTTGATCTTTTCAGTAAGTGAGTAGTCTATGATTGGTGTTTTTAGTTCCCAGGGTGGTATTTTGCTTCTGTATTTATTACTATTTTCAATTGTGTTTGATAGTTCTTTGAACTGCCTTTGGTCTTCTATAGTTCTCCACCCTGTTGGATTTCTATCTTTATTTAAGGGGACGTCCCATACACTTGGTTGGTTTTTGACAAATGCTTTATGTGCTGGGTGGGTCACTTCTTGTGCTACTTTACTCCAATAATTTAATCTCAGTTCTTTCCGTCTTAGACCAAGGGGAGGTATGCCGAGAGCTACTTCCAGAGCTTCTACTGGTGTCGATATAAATGCACAAGAGAAACTCGTTTTATACATATTCACTGACGTGTATTAAGCCTAGAGTGCATTTATTTATCCCATATAAAATATAACTGCATATTTCTATAACAGCAACAAATAAAATAAATATTTTCTTCGGAATTTTAAATACATTGTATTTTCCTTGTTTGCTACAAAAGTGGTATAAACAAAATTATAAAAACTATTTATTCAATTTTTTAAAAGTTATGACTAGCTTTTCCGTACACATTACCCCCCTTGTATTAAAAATTACGTCCCTTAGATAAAACGCATAAATGTATCTTAACGTTTAAGAATGAGGAAAATAACAATACCGATGGTAGTGGAACATTGATAAGAGTTCCCAATGTCAATGTCTGGTTGTGTAGCGAATACAGAAAGTTAGTTACATGTCAGTGTCTTCATGTGCTTGTTGTATATGTGGGAACTGACTTTTGTCCCCGCCCCGCACCCCAATTTCGTTTCTTTGTTTCCAATGTGTATGGAATCACTACTTGCCGAGTTTGTATATGTAACCCGCCAAGCACTCCAAGGGAGGTAACTAACAATCATTAATGTGACTGCCATAATAATAAAAAAAAAACCTATATGTGTTGCAAGAAAGTGCTAAATGTCTCTCAACTGGCGTAAACTTAATATTGAACCCAAGCTTGCGCCGTGGCTCCCCCCCCCACCCCTCCTCCAACCCCAATTACATTTTAAAAAAGGCAACCACACATGAAGTTTGAAAGATGTGTGCAAGAGAGACATGAATAGATAAATACAGGTTTCTTGGAGGACAGAGATGCTGATCGCAGCAAGACGAGATGCTCCCTACGATTATGCAAAATCAGGCACTTACAACACCCTGTGGAAATAGCCATTTTAGAGATGCCCCCTAATCGAAATGGGTTCAGTTCAAAACGGAGGCCGAATAACCAAGAGAAGGTTGTCACTTGAGAGCCTGGACCCAAGGTTGACCACTGCCATAAAATGTCAAGGTCGATCAAATAATCACAGTATACGATTTACTATTTCTACAAAGTGATTGACAAGTCAATTTCTTCTTTTTAAAATGTTATTATCAGCGCTTGTACCTACTGACATACATAACATGCATGTCAAAACAAAGAGTAATAATTGCCATTTGAAATTTGACAAACAAGTTGTATTTTTAATTCCCATAAACAAAAACAAAAAAACAAAAAAGTCTAAAATGACCAATGAACTCACCGTTACAAGACAGAATAAAAATGATTGCCTGCCACGATGTCACGTGATCTCCCCTTGCGCTTTTGTGTTAATCGAAAGAACCATAAGAATAAAACCAAGAAGAAAAACCAGAAGGAAACATGGTAATATTTCAACAAGAGAGCTAGGGATAAAGAAATTGCTGTTGGAGAGAAGGTGCCTCTTCTTTTACCCAGCAGTAATAACAAACTGCAAATCGGATGGCAGGGCCCATAAACTGTTCTAGAGAAACTATCTACGACCAACTACAAAATAGACAAGAAAGGGAAGGAGAAGGTCTATCATATTAACCTACTCAAGAAGTATTATGATAGAGCTGCATCTGAAAGTGCCCACCTTATGACCCTGGTCATTGCCACCGAAATGAAGAGCGAACCTCTCACCTCATACGAGTATCCTTTAAGACCCACTGAAACATTCTAGCAGGTGAAAGTTACTACTCATTTGACGAAAGGGCAGAGGGAACAAGTTCTAAAAGTACTAGAAAGACATGCAGACGTGCTAACGGACAAACCGGGGCACACTAACCTACTGGAATATGACATGAACATTTTAGACGCAATACCGATCTGCATGAAAATATATCCTATCCCCTTCGCAAAAGCACAAGCTTTGAAGTAGGAAATAGACTACTTGTTGAAGGAAAACATATTTGCTAAATCGGAATCGCCATACAGCGCAAGTGCTGTTTTAATGAGGAAGGCGACTGGTGAGCATCGTCACTGTATTGATTACTGTCACGAGACAATAAGGTGCTTACACGCTCATCTTTGTCTCTGACAGAAGTGAAACTATACTGTTACCACTCATCTCACGCATTCAGCAACAAAACAATGACACCGTAGTCTTGCGGACAAGTTTTCACACTGTATATAGCAATAAATAAGTAAACTCTAAGACTGTGTCAATCTCGACATAATATAATAACAACTAGTACATGCCATATTTATGAGGTACTCAAAAAGCACAAGAAATTACCAATCTATCTCGACAACCTACCAGTATTCGAATAATACTAATATCACTTCTGGGACTACGACAACTTCCAAGATCATATATAACATCGATCCTAGCAACAACTAAAACCACACAACAAACACGAGCTCTTCTACACAAGAGCAACAACTAAAATCACACAACAAACACCAGCTCTTCTACACAAGAGCAACAACGGGACATGTCCGTTCCCTACTACAACGTCTGTCAACTCCCCTTGAACAACCTTGTAACCTTTTGACCTTCCATACCTCAGGCTAACTCTAGCCAATAATAAACAACTACTTTAGGCACATGTCATAAAAATTAAAGTTCAGTTGCTCGTACAAACATAACATGCAGCTCACAAACGTTTAACTCGACTTACATTACAATCACGTTTGACTCAACAATGTACCTAATAAATCTTGCTCACCCAGGAGCATACAACCATAGCAACTTCTCAAAATTGCATCTTGACATTCAACCCCCCCCCCCCCCCCCCCCTGCCCCCTCTCCCTTCAAGAGAAAAACGCAGTTTTTCACTCTGTGGGTAATGGACATCAGATTTTCAGGCAAACTCAAATCATTACCATTGCAACCGCACCAAAAAAAAAAAAAAAAAAACAATGTTCTTGTTGAAAAATTACAATACTGATCTCAATAATCAAAACAAATACTTTAAGACATGATGGCACTATTGGACACCTCCGCCAAGCCACTCCCACAGCCTATGTAGTGCAGGACTCACAACGCACTACCAACAAAACACCTTTCAGACCGATGGTGCATTACCCAGAACCAAAGCTGAACAGACTAGTCATAATACCGGAACATCGACATTTCACACAGAACTAACAATGACTAGTTTCATTATTATATCTTCTTCCCAGAGCGATAGTTCATTACCCAGAACCACGATCCTTGCATAGACTATAATACCTGGCGCTATCACAGAGAGCTTTACTCTAGCGCCTCAACCACCTTTGAGCCCGAAACAACAGAGTGGGATATTCCTCTCTCTTCTTCTACTAATATATGACTCGGCATTGTCCCTCGAGTCTATCAAATATATTGACTATGTTGTGATCTCAAATCACAACAACAACAAGCGGCACCCAGAGTACGAGAATGTGGATCCCACCACATTCCCAGACTGTGTCCTTGGCAAGGTCCAATAACCAACTTTTTACAAATTTGTCTAAGGCAAAAGCCATATCAGCCTTTAATTAATGCCAGTTTAATCTCACGCTAACCATGCTAGCTTATACACAGTAATATGTCTAACTATAAAAAAAATTACAACATGTGATCTCTCAAAAAACTCAGTAAAGCTGGAAATGATGCTCTAAGGAAATATTAGCAAAAAGCTTCAAAATATTTTTAAAACCAAAAGAGTAACAATATATGTCAATTGGATCTGCACGAACATGTACTGTGGCTGCAATGCTAAAGTACAAGGGGATTGACATAAGTCTTGGGCCTGACCATGAAGGACATGTCACAGAGAGCTGAAATTGTGTATAGTGTTTACTGCTTTTCAATGTAGCCACCGTCTGAAATAACACACTTCTGCCATCTCTGCTTGACCTTGAAAAAACCTTGGGAGTAGAACACACTATTTTTCTAACTAAACCAGTCATCACATGCCAATATAACCTCTTCATCACTGTCAAAATGATTTCATTTTAGCTGTTTTTTTTTAAGATTTGGGAATAGAAAAAAGTCTGATGGAGCCAAATCTGGAGAATATGGTGGGTGTGGAAGAATTTCAATATTCAAATCGTTGGCTGCTAGCTGCACAAGCCGTGCTTTGTGATAGGGCAAATTGTCTTGAAGCAAAGGAAGATTGTGAGTGCGCGTTATCCTTCGTTTCCTGGTCACAACTTTTCTTAGTTTGGTGAGAAGATCGGCATAGTACTGTCCATTAACTGTATTGCCCCGAGGCAGATAATCTTTCAAAAGGACACCTTTGCCGTCCCAAAAAACAGTCAGCATCACTTTTCCTGCAGATTTCTGCGCTCTTGGCTTGACAGGTGTTGGGGAGCTCGGGGTTTTCCATTGCATGCTGGAATTTTTGGATTCGGGGTCATAATGGTGTACCCAAGTCTCATCTACTGTCACCATGGTCTTCAAAAAATCTTTTTACTGACACTTTTTGAGCAACTGTTGACAGCAATTTACCCTCGTTTGCTTCTGTTTACGTGTCAACAGTCGCGGAACCTAAAGTGCACACACTTTTATCTTCTTCAATCTTTTGTGTAAAATTCTATAAACTGTTCTTTCATTTAGTTTTACTCTACTAGCTATCTCCACAATTATCATTTTGTGATAATGGTCAATGATTTTCTTCACTCTTGTTGCATTTTCATCGTTGCACTCTGAGGCTGATCTACCAGATCTTGACAGATCAGCAACATATGAGCGGCCGCACTTAAACTGTTAACACCAGTTTTTTACCGAAGTATATGAAAGACAAGAATCACGAAACACTGGTTCCATCTCCCTGTGTATTTCTGTAGGTGTTTTTCCCTGAAACATCAGAAATTTTATCACAGCTCTGGCCTCCTTCTTTTCCATTGTTTTGTCAAATCTTTGGAGCAGCAGATCCGGTCAATAGGGTACATTGCACCGTGAACCGTAGCGAGAAAACCCATTGAAGAAACAAACGCGTACTTCACACATTCAGTGCAAATATGATGAACTTTAAATGTGCCAAGTTTCATCTTCCACCTATGACTCCTTCATGGTCAGGCTCAAGACTTATGTCAATCCCCTTGTACAATAGCCAAAAGATAAACTAACAAAAATCAAACTGTAGGTGTCATTGATGTTGTCAAACTGTAGCTACCACTAAACAATAAAGGTCTGTCTCACAATTCCTGGTCCAACTACTGACAATAAAGTTACCTCAAAATATGGACAACAACAATGTCAATGATGATAATGTAGAGTACGAATCACAAAACTAACAACCACCAACAGGTTGGGGACGAAGATGACAGAAATAGACGAGTAGAAATAGATGGGTTTATACAAAACCAGAACCTGTTTAACGAACAAATACACGAGATTGAAAAAAAATAACATATTTACAATGATAGTAAGATACTGACTAGAGGGTACTACAGTAAAAACGTGACTTAAGGAAAGCTTAATACACAACTCAATGTATAACAAACACGACCAACACAGCTAAAACACAATTATGTAACAATTATGCAGGGCTACAATCAAATCACCAAGTCAATTACTGACCTCTAATCCACACCATAATTAATATAGCAAAACCCTACAGAAGACGATCCCACGCAAATTCTTTCTTAATTAAAGAAGAAAGATTCCTTGGATTCACCACCCTATCCACCCTTTTCGATAAAACAATTACAAAATTACTGATACTCCTTGACGTAACAAAAGCAACATTAAACTATGATGTGACACGAAGCTAATCAAGAAACTTCGGCAAGATATAGGAGAAAAAAACTAACCTAAATAATCTAAGTACTACAAGCTAAAAATGTAAGTAACTAAAAGTATTGTAATATTAACAATAATGGGATAAATACAAAAAATAAAAAAATTAAAAAAATAAAGATTAACTAATATAAAATCAGAAAAAAAAGGTTTCTCACATAAATAAATAATGGAGAGAGCGCAATGGAAAAAAACAAAAACAGTAATGCAATTTGAAAAAAAAATCAAATAAATTACAATAATTATATATACAAAAATTTACATAAATTTCCATGCATAAGGCGCTGGTTTGATCCACTAAACAGATGCTTCTGTGTCACAGGTGACATGATGATAACAACAAACACGCGACGATTCACAAAACACAAGATAGATATAGAGTTACTGAAAGTTCAGCTGTTCTGTACAGCTCAAACGTTGACCAAACGTCACTGGAACACACCACAGTAGAACCCTCCAGCACGGCTCAAACAGTAGCATTACAAATAGCACCATTCTTCACTGTCGGTTCTTCATCGACATTTCTTCACTGTCTATTCTTCCATGTCATTTCTTCACTGCACAGATCAGGGTATAGTTGACGAACTTTACAGGTTACCACAAGTCAAGATATGTGTCGACCTTAGGTTTGCACGGCACATCACGCCAAATCATTAAATGTAGACAAAATGTCACTGGAATAGGCCGGTACCGAACTTTCATGCACTGCTCAGTAACAAACACCATGGTCGGGTGTTATCTAGTGACTGGACACAAACACGTTGCAAGCAAACGTCAAATCTTCTCGCGGCTACACATCGGCCTGATCAGGACATCACACGTCAGGTGGACATTGCATGGTACGATATGAGTAGCCTACCACAGCAGCACAGGAACACACGTCAGGGGGCCAGAGAAACAGGAAGTCACGGAGACCTCGTATGGTACTGGTATGAGTAGGAGTAACACAGCAATACATTTTAGGGGCCTGGCAAGCACGAAGTCAAGAAGATCTTGTATTATACTGCAATGATGACGTCAACAACACTGGAACACGCCAGGAGGGCAGGCAAGCACGAAGTCAAGAAGATCTTGTATTATACTGCTATGATGACGTCAACAGCACTTGAACACGTCAGGAGGGCAGGCAAGCACCAAGTCAGAGGGACCTCTTTTCATACTGGTATGAGTATATGAGCAGCTCAGGAACGCACAGCAGCACATCAGCCTAGTCAGCACATCACCAGACCAGCAAAGGTTGATATTTCACAAGTTACACGGATACAGCACACAGCTGGGGACGCATGTAGGTGCGGACACCTTCACAGGGTTTAACAGCAATGACATAGTACTATTGTTAGCTCCCATCATCACAGTAACTGACATAAATGGCAGGATACATGCCTTAACAGCAGACACAGCAGCAAGGCACATGGCCACTAACAGTCTGGCAGCACTCACTCAGCGACATGTAATGATATGTCACGTATTCACACGTGTCCTCTCAGGCAGAAGGGCGGCCCACAGCCAAGGACCTAAGAAGCAGGATACATCAGCCCACTTGTCCAACACGTGCAGCAGAGCTTCATAATGACTAGAACTGAGATTCTTTAACCACGTGACAGAATATCTAACCATCAAAAGCACTGTGAAGAGCCGATAACAATAACAATGAATAACAATAGCAACACCAAATAAAATCTTTGCCGACACGTACAGTTAGGCAGCACGACCGTTAGCCCTGACAAGGACTACCACAAGCCTTGAACTACCAAACTTTAGCTCCGACAAACTACACATGAAGAAACCAATGTCATAATGAAAACCTGCACACAACTGTCTGAACACATCAACACTACAACTAAATCTTCTGTCCCGTTATAAGACGACTCAAATCAACCTTACTGGCAACACTGTAGCAGTAGAACAACGATGGATGTGAAACTCTTTACAGGGCGATACAACAGGAAGCAATCTGATCATCAGAATGAGTCCCCTGTCCGACAAGTGTTTCGAAACACCGATTTTACAGCAATCTGAAAACAAACTACTAAACTGGAAACAGTAGGCTGCCAAAAAAAAAATGTGAATACATAATTAGGCACTCAAAACTTGACAAACTGTCAAACCCGTTCCGCTTGACTGGGCCATCCTCATCACAGTCTGAGCACGAAAACTTGATCTTTAAGCATGCCTCGTTAAAACTGAAACATGGCGACATCACTGGCCTAAACAAAATTATCCTGTCCAGAAAAGAAGCGACTGCAACTAAGCTTAAATAAATACCTGCAACATACCCTTTTAACATAACTTAAACAATCTAATACATGGTCAGTAAATGAAAAAGCGTGTAACAAAAAAAAAAACTTTACCTCTGACCTAACTTCAGGCAAGTAGCTTACCTCGATCTGCATGACTGCTGACGACTCAGAATGATACATACCCATTAACCGAATAATGGACACTGTTCTACTAAGACAAAACTGTAAACTATGTGGAAACTAACAATAACTTAAACACTGGGCGACTTACAACACCTAAAAGCAGCCTCGGGATCAGAAAACTCGATTGACAAGCTCCCAAATGTCACGAGACAATAAGGTGCTTACACGCACACTTTTGTCTCTGACAGCAGCGACTCTATCGCTGTTATCACTCATCTCACGCAATCAGCAACAACAAGGGCAACGTAGTCTACCGGACACATTTCCACACTCTATATAGCAATAAATAAGTGAACTCAAAGACTGTCTCAACCTCGACATAATATAATAACAACTAGTACATGCCATATTTATGAGGTACTCAAAAAGCACAAGAAATTACAAATCTATCTCGACAACCTACCAGTATTTGAATAATACTAATATCACTTCTGGGACTACGACAACTTCCAAGATCATATATAACATCGATCCTAGCAACAACTAAAACCACACAACAAACACCAGCTCTTCTACACAAGAGTAACAACGGGACACGTCCGTTCCCTACTACAACGTCTGTCAACTCCCCTTGGACAACCTTGTAACCTTTTGACCTTCCATACCTCAGGCTAACTCTAGCCAATAATAAACTACTACTTTAGTGTCACATGTCATAACAATAAAAGTTTAGCTGCTCGTGCAAACATCACATGCAACTCACAAACGTTTAACTCGACTTACATTACAATCACGTTTGACACAACAATGTACCTAAAAAACCTTGCTCACCCAGGAGCATACAACCATAGCAACTTCACAAAAATGCATCTTGGCAATTACAGAAAACTTAATGCGGTTACCGAGTCCCAAGCAGATCCATTGCGTGATACGAATCAGCTTATTGCGAGGTTATTGATTTCTCAAAATTGGATCTGAGTAAAAGAGACTATCAGATTCCTGTCAAGCTTGAAATAAGATCATTACTGGTCTATGGCACTTTGGCGGGGCGTTATGAAATAATTGTATTGCTTTTTGGGTTGAAAAACGCTCCGAGTGTGTTTTCCAGGATGATGAGGAAGTTACTAGATCCTTTACACACCTCAGCTATCACTAACTTTATGGATGATATCCTCATAGCAACAGAGACATTTGAGGAACTCATATAATCTCTTGACATGTTGTTGGACAGACTCGGAGAAGCAAGGTTGCTTTCTCGTCCCACTAAATGTTGTATTGGTTGCCAGGAATTGGAATTCTTGGGTCATACAGTTTATCAGGGAAAAATGACACCTGACCCGAGGAATTTGGAAAAGTTACAAAGAGCACCAAGACCTCGAACAAAGAAGGATGTGAGATCCTTTGTTTTTTGGTGCGGGTTTTACCAAAAGTATATCCGTGATTTTAACACGTTGAGTGCTCCATTTACAGACTTAACTAAGAAAGAGAAACCAGACAGAGCTGAGTGGAGAGCAGATTGTGAGAAAGCGTATGCAGAACTGAAACAGAAACTCACAAGAATGCCTATTCTGAGAGTGCCAGACATCAATCAAGAATTTGTGGTTAGGACTGATGCGAGCAATATTAAAATAGGTGCAATATATAGTATCCTAGTATGGAAACTTTTTTAGAATTGCTACCATCTGTGGTGGTTTTTGATGTTATGCAATGTTGTTGTTCTTTATTACTATTGTACTGAATGAGGTCAGCTGTGAAGGTCCATGATTATAAAAAATTTTGGGTTGAGTGATCAGGGAACCTTTCTGCTATCACCTTATGACCTCAATCAGACCTATTCTTGACTAGTATGTATGATAGCTACGTCTAATGTCTAGGGTTATGCCAGTGTGGTGTGATGATAATTTAACACTAACACACACACATAAACAAATATTAAAGTCTATGATCAAATGAACTAACACCTAAATTTTTAGATGTAAATATTTTCTATACAATTTTATTGGTCCTGAACCTAGTATTCTTCTGGTCAGGACTTTCAAAATTAAAAGAACTCAAGGTATATATATATATAAAATGCAAATTTGTAACCCAAAGGGACAATTGTCCAAACAATTACTGTTCAAATATACTAATAGTGTTACTAAATTTTTAAGATTTCTGATTTCTAACACTGGATGGCTGTTTGAGATTCTTTAATCATCCCCAGTTCTTTAATACACAACTGTCAATGTTTTATTCTTTGGGGAATATTTTTATTATGTTACACATGGGTGCACTAGTCTTTGATGCTGATGAAAAATCAGGTGCCAGATATTATACGTATCTGGCACAACTTGAACTGTCTGTATTCTTGCTGTAAAACGATCACTTTGGTACTGGCCCAAAAGTAACAGGGTGGACTCTGTAGACCCCTGTCACTACTGGAAATGAAAATACTTCTCAACTGCTTTTCACAGACATCTGGCACCGGGCTAGTGCCAGATAAAAACCCTGTAACAATGAAATAATGTTTCCTTGTTGATATCATACTTAAACTGTTATTTCTACAAAGTATAATACATAAGAAATAAAGATCTGGGTCATATCTAATTAACCAACCCAGCACATCCATTACAAAGTGTACCAGTGTTGTTCACATGTCTTCCTCTAAAGGCGGCCCTACATCTGCAATAATATTATTAATCTTTCTTTTCTTCCATACAATAAGATAGGTGAGCTGTGTCCATCTGGCCACCTAAGAAAACATTTTTATTTCACAAACATGTGCATTTTAAGAAACTGACAATGTGTTCTAGCATAACTCTACCTCTAGGCCCTGCATATATCAGCTAGAGACCTCATTACTTACAGTCGCAATAATTTTCATATGGCAGTATCTCTCACTCACATTTTTAAACAAAATATATATGAATAATTTCTGCCTTACCATAAATTCAATGAATACACACAGGAACGTTGATTAGCAGACTTCAGATGCACTGCCGACTGGACTGTGCTGCCTATTATTGTTTTAGTTATATATTTATTTACTAAGGCAAGTCACACTTCACAGAATTTCAAACGTCCTGTTCAAGGAACAGTTTTATAACAAATGGCGTCGATACTTTGAATGTTTCAATATTATAAAAGGCGTTGGCCAATGAGCGAACGACTACTTTTGAATTTGAAAATAAAAGAAAAAAACAGACTTGATTTTTGGATTTAACAAGTTTTCTCCTCACTCATTCTTAGATTTCTACTGCTAAAATATATTTATTGTTAAGCCATCCCATAATTTCTCTCCCCTTGTCTACCCCTCCTCCAATAGAATACATGTACCCTTTTACTGCGTTTTTCAAGGACGCGTCAAAAAATCAACGTTAGTGAAAGTAAAGACGAGCATGTGTTGGTCTGTCTGTCATAACCAATACCGTCTTTTGTCCATGTCTTTCTTATCTACTGGGGGATTTTGTATTTTTGAACATATTATTTATCAGGAGAAGATACGCCATCAAACTAACTGCGTTTTGTGTTCATATTCCTAGTAATAACGAATTCCATATATTGTCCATATCAGTTTCAATTTCTAACATTACATAAACACGCCATCTCTTTCCCGTTTTTGCGTTGTCTAAAACTGAAACTACTAGTCTGTTACGTCATAAAATGGACTCTTTTGCAGCGAAAGCGCTGTCTGCGTGTTTATATATTTTCTCATTGTGCCTATAGTCCGAAAAAGTATTGGGTTTTGCGGGCTATTTTTAAATTCTACAAAGCTTGCGACACGTTACCGAACACCTGCCACCGTATCGTCTCGCACTGTCGTCTTGGGTATTTAGTCCAAGAATCTAACGCTTGACCATTTGTGGCATGTGTTCGCTCTCTCTCTCACTTTTATGCGTTCGTTTATGCCTCCTCTGTTTTATTCTTACTATCTTTCTTGGAACAACTAAGCTTGTTGTTTTCAAAATTTTTACCGTTAACCCTTTACGGGCGAGTTATAAAGTCCAATACCACTAGCGCGGCAATAAGGTTTCACACTACGTTCTTATCTCAATGCGATGACTGGCGCGGGGAAAGAAGACGCGTTACAGCTTTACTATTTCTATTTCTACTCATATTATTTTAACTTGTATACTTATAATTAATAATTTTATCGCTGTATCAATGTACTTTATCACACCATCTATGCGGTAAAAATCAAAGCCCCTTCAGTTACACTGTAGCTCATTTTAATTCCCCACTGTGGTATTACTACTCCTGCACCCAGTTGCCCACTATCACTCTTGGATCCATCAGTGTAGACGGCCAGACTCTGTTTTGTTAGTTATCTAGGAACTTTCTACTTATCATTTTGACTTCCTTATCTTCTACGTTTTATTTGATCTTTCCAGTAAGTGAGTAGTCTATGATGGCGTTTTTAGTTCCCAGGGTGGTATTTTGCTTCTATATTTACTACTATTTTTAATTGTGTTTGACAGTTTTTTGAACTGCGTTAGATCTTCTAAAGTTCTCCACCACGTTGGATATCTATCTTTATTTTAGGGGACGTCCTATACACTTGGTTGGTTTTTGACAAATTCTTCATTTTCTTGGTGGGTCACTTCTTGTGCTACTTTACTCCAATAATTTAATCTTAGTTCTTTCCGTCTTAGACCAAGGGGCGGTATGCCAAGAGCTAAAAAAAGTGCTTCTACTGGTGTTGATATAAATGCATCTGCAATAGTTCTCATTGCTGCATTTTGAATTATGTCTAGTTTTGCTTTGTTAGAAGCTGCAGCTGAGTCATAGACTGTGCTGGCATAATCTAGTTTCCCCCTGATGAAAGGCTTGTAGAACATAAGCATTACTTTATTGCTGGCCCCCCATCCATTAACGTTTACTATCCTTAGTATATTTAGGGGTTCCCTACAGCTTTCTACTAAATTGTCTATATGTTTATTCCAATTTAGTTGTTTATCTAAAGTTATGCCCAAAAATTTTGTTGTTGAGGAGGTATATTTTCTGTCGTTTAATGGTTATATTGATTTTGTAATTTTTTAAAAATTTCCTTTACTGCATATTATACCTACTGTTTTTTACATTAATTTGGATGCCCCAACTTTTCATCTGCTCTGAAACTGTGTCTATTTGTTTTTGAAGTTTTTGGTAAACGTGGTCCATTTTTTTCTAGATCGCCAAATGGCACAGTCATCTGCACATTGTGATACTGCATTCATAATGTCGCTAAATACATCTGCTAAATCATTTACAGCTATAGTCAAAATTGAAGGTGAAATCACTGATCCCTGAGGAATCCCATTCTGTTGTTCATATATAACTGACTTATCATTGTTCACCTGTACAGCAAAATTCCTGTCCTGTAAAATATTTTCTAGATACCTATAGGTTTTACCAGTAATACCAATCTTTTTCAATTTGTAAAGAGCTCCATCTCTCCAGCATTCCTCATATGCTCTAGCGACATCCAAAAAGACAGCCACTGTTTTCTCTGTAGTCTTGAACCCTAGCTTTTCATCGTGTTCTAATCTTACAAGCTAGTTTACTGTACTTCTGTCTGCTGTGTGGTGAAATTACAGTGATGCAACGTTAAAATTCCTCCATTTATAAAGTAAACAGGTAAAATAACATGTAGGGATAAAAATATTGGTAAGGTACGATGATACATTCTCGCCAATGCCCGCGTTTTCTAGCGCCATTGAAACTAACTAGTTATAACATGCAGAGTAAACGAACTATCCTTTTAGATGGGGCGGAAACGGAAATAAAAGAAAAAAATTGTGACGGTTTTAACACGTGTTTGAATCTAAAGACTAAAAGACGCAATTTGTAGTTTTTAAAGAAAAAATTACGTCACTAGTTGACACAATGTAAGGAAATGGACAAAAACGACCTTAGCTCTTGTTAGAAACAGACGTATCTTGGACGGTTTACGGTAATTAGTCGTTTTCGTTTGAATATAGCGGCAAACGCCGTACACGAAGGTTCAAAAACAAATTTCAAAACTAACCGTGAAAAAAGTAGGGTTTTTCTTAATAATAAGTTTAGGAGAATAAAAACTAGCTAGTTTGATAGCCCATCTTAATCTGATAAATAATATACTTTTAATTTATACAGACGGACAGATAACACGGAAGATATTGACGAAAGACTGTATTGTTCACTACAGACTAGCAGAAAGTTTTTTGTGCATATTTTCACTAAAGTTACATTTTGACGTTGTTGCTGTCATTTTCGACGGAGTCATCTGTCAAGTTATTTGCTTATGTTTGTATCATAAGTATAATTGTGTCTTTACCTGCGATGTCAGGTTGATTAGGGGTTGTCTTCCCTTGTTTATTCATTCATTGTGTTTGACCTTTAGGGTCAGAGGTTGACAGTTCGGCGTAGGCCTATGGGAAGGTTTTTTAAGCGGGAGTGAGATATACTTCCGGGAAGCCGGGAGGTCCTGTTTTTCTGAAGGGACCAAGAGTCCATTGTTTTTCGGGGAGAATCTTCGAAGTAACTGCTATGGCAGTTTTCCCCAGTGAATCTCTGTGCGTCGGGATGACGACAGAATTCCTTGTGTAGTTCTGAGGATTCATTTACCAGGTAATACCGACCTTTATGCATTATTACGCTTTTCGGTGGCAGAACATGTAAAGGATTACCTAGGGTGAACAGCAGCTCACTGATCCGCCATTTCAGAACTTATATATATTTGTGCTCGAGGTAGCCATCCAAGACTGTTAGTCTTATATTGTCCAGAAATCCAGTGACGAAGATATATTGTGGGAGCCGCAGATTGGCGGAACTTCTATCTACAATAAGTATTACTGCAGGGTTGATGATAACCTATTTAACAGAAGTACACGGCCGACGTTAGGACGAGGCCTGTGCTTCCGGCTATTATACTACAGCCTGATATGTGCAATTGGCAGGGAGTGCCAAGTTGCACCTGTGTGTCAAGGTAACTAAGGCATCTGACGCGTTTAGTCAGAGACGCCAAGGGCGACGCTACGAACTGTCATTATTGAAGAACTTTGCTATTGACCATGCACGTCTATTCTGGTGTTTACCTTTTTGAATGCCAAATGTATACCTATCGATGTCAGGTCAGCATGACCTTGTTACACTGACTGTTCCTGTTGATATTATGTGTGTTCCCGTCAATAAATGTCTTGAAACATGCCTGCAGTGTCAAAGCATCCTTGATTACTGCATGTGAGAGTATGGGTTGCAGGATCTACATCTATACGAGCCTAAACACATTCACGTCTTCATTCGCACCCACACTCAATTCATCATACGCTCGCACTACACATCTAACAACATGTATACTGTCTTGGGCCAGTGATCACCTCAACAAGAAAAAAAGACAGTTACATTTCTGGTGGACCAGTTACGTGGGCTCTTATGATACATTTCTTGTCGCCAATGTGGCCTAGAAACTTACATTTCTGATGGACCAGATCTGTGGGTTTAAAAAGAACAGAGCGAGCATTTGACATTATTGTTGACATTTATGGATCCAGAAATTTACATTCCTGGTTGGCTGTTACATGTATGATGCCTCCAGTTTTGTCGAGAAAGTTACAAGAAGGACAAGTACACATTACACTTCTGATCTGTGGGTCTAAGCTACACACGGGACAGTCGTAACACACAGCGCTAATTCTACACTTGCAAGTTTTGGCTACAACAGGACAGATATAGGTCATCAACGGTTGACACAAATAAACAGTACGAGCATTTATATTATAATGCTACATAAAGCATAACAAGACAAGTACTGAAGTGAACTACTAGGCATTTGCTACGTGGACCATAACTGCATAGAAGGCGGGTTCCTATTGTAAACAGTACTGCGGGTTGTTACACGTTTCATTCAACAACAGACTTTTCTAGGTCAGAGCATTCAAGCTACATTGTTGGAGGTCAAGTGTCTGTAAACAGTACGTGAAATTGTAAACATTCAATGTGCAAGCCCTAATTTGAGAAGGTCATAGTAACTTTGGTTCGTGAATACCACTTTATGTTACAGTGGATTTGACGTTCAGTGCGCGTTTGACATTTCGTTTCTGTGTTCGCAAGGAGCAAGAAATTTATTTTAGTTTCAGCTGTGACTGAACTTGTTCTGCAACACATTGAAATTGATTGCTATATGTTTATGTCACTTCTACTGTTTTTGTGTATTTTTCTGCGGGTTTTTTCGGTTGGTGGGTCTTACGGTAAATATGCCACTTGATCGAGGCTTACTGTAAGCGGTCTGTAGGTGCAAATTTTCTTAATTTGGAAATTTGCTAGTGACAATTGGTCGCTATTGATGTTAGCTGTGATGTAATTGTACTTAACGTTGTTTTTGTAATATTTTGTCTGTTTTTCAGTTTTGATTGTCGATTTGTTTTGTTTGTATTCTGTAGGTCTCTCCTTTCTTGTGTATTTCTCTACACATTTTTGGTTAAAACAGTGTTGCCATTTGTATTGTTTTGTATTTTTGTCTTTGTATTTTTTTTTTGGTTGTACTACATTACTGTCATGCACAGTCTACATACACATACTTGGTCATGTTTTGATATTATTGATAGGGTAGACTCTTCATATAGAGTTTGTTAAATAATATTTTATTAAGAAATTTATACAAGTTCTTTGATAAAAGACTTGTTATCTACAAAGATTGAGACAAGGTGAAATACATATTCAAGTTCTTTATAAAAAAGACTTGTGCCCATAGTGAGTGGGATATAAGGGAATTTTTTTTTCCACAGGTACTCAAGTGATTTTTTGGGTACATTATAAACAAGAGGAACATACAAAGTCTTTGTCTAAGACTAAGACAGTAAAATAAAGTGAAGTGAGTATACAAGTCTAGCATTTCAGACTTGTCTCCCATTGAAGTGGGATAAGGTAATTTATTTAATTTTTTTTCAGGTTTCTGATCTCATTAGACAGAATGTCTACATTGGATTTCTTCATCCAGCAAGGGTTGACCCTTGGTAAGTCTGGTAAAGAATTGGAAGAATATTCATCTGCTCAATTCGCCATTGCATTAAAGTCAGAAGAAAAGAAACAAAAAGAGGAAATTAAATTGAAAGCAGAAGCTGAACTAAAGAAGCTAGAAGCTGAGAATAGAAGATTAGAACTTGAAGAAAGAAGGTATCAAAGAGAGGCTGAGGAGAGAAAAGCTCAAGCTGCTGCTGAGGAGAGGAAAGCTCAAGCTGCAGCTGATGAAAGAAAATTCCAGATGGAAATGGAAGACAAAAAATTCAAGCTCAAGCTGCTGCAGAGGAAAAAAAACTTCAAGCTGCTGCAGAGGAAAAAAAACTTCAAGCTGCTGCTGAGGCTGAAATTAGAAAAATGGAACATGAGGAAAGAAAACAGAAGATGGAACTTGATGAAAAACTCGCAATTTTGGAGTTAGAGAAATTGAAATTGGCGAGTACGGGTGCTCAGCAAACAACTTCGAGTACGACAAAGGAGTTTGTTAGTAGGATTAAATTGCCTCATTTCAATCCTTTAAAGGATGACGTAGCAGATTATCTAGATAGATTCCAATTTTTGTGCGATACGCATAACATAAAAAAGGAAAAATATGTTGAACAACTGATGCCATTTTTTACAGGTGACACAGTGACTACTCTTATGACAATAGACGAACATGAGAGGACTAATTATGATGTTGTCAGGGCAGCATTACTAAAGAAATACCAATTAAAACAAGAAGACTATCGTCTTCGTTTTAGGACAATGTTGCCAGAAAATGGAGTAGATTTCTCTGATTTTGTTACAAAGATACGTCGTACATTTACACGATAGGTTGAGTTGTCTCAGATTGAGAAAACATATGAAGGTCTAATGGACTTATTATTGCGAGATAAGGTTTTGTCATCTGTTAATGATTCTTTTCTTGCATTCCTTCATGAGCGTAAGCCTAAAAACTTAAAAGAAATGGAGGAATACTGTTGTCAGTATGCCACAGCACATCCCCATGCTACAGTTAGCAATTCTAAAGTGAAAGAAGGGTTGCCAGCTGCTTCGGCAACACCATATGGCCCTAATTTCAGAAAAAAATTTCAGGGTGCTCAACAAAATTGGAATAGGGGAAGTAATCAAAATTACACTCAGAAGCGGAGTAATCCAACACATGATGGTTCTTCGTCTATGCAGTGGAGACAAGATGGTAGTTCTCGTAATTTTAGTGGTAATAATTTGAGACACTTTCGTAAAGGCTATCCAAATAATAACTATTCAAATTTTCGAGGTAATCATTCTCGACGTCAAGATTATGACGATGGTGAATTTAGAAACCGGGATTCAAACCGGAATGATGATTACAATAGGCAATATGATAACAATTACAGGGGAAATGATAGTCGAAATAATTACAGGGGAAATGATAATCGAGGTAGACCTAGGTTTAACAAAAAAAGACCTTACCAACAGGCAAACTCTGCGCAACAAGAGTTTGATGGAGCCTGTAATACAGTAAATGATAGTGGTAACTCTAGGGCTATCACTGGTTGTGCTTTCGATTTTGGGAGAGCAACTGAATGCCCCCAATGCTTAACATTGTTTGACTCATCAACTGTATCTACGCTAAGTTGTGGTCACCCTCTTCCTGCTCTACCTGCTACAGTTGCGCATGATGGGAGAGGATCTCTCATCTTACATAAAGGTCTAATAAATGATAGGCTAGTCTCAGTACTTTTCGATTCGGGATGTACTACCGTCGGGGTTAAGGAGTCTCTGATAGATCCTTGCTGTGCCACTGGAAAAAACAATCAAATGTGTTACATTTGGTGGTACTATGGAAAGCTATCCTACTGCTATTATTAGGATTGACACTCCTTTCTTCACAGGAGATGTCCATGCATGTCTTCTTCCTAATCCTATTGCGGATCTTATAATCGGTCGTATTCATGGGGTTAAGGAATGCACCCCGCAACAAATTTCTAGTTGGGAAGAAAAAAACATTCAAACGGTCAATGCAGTGGTGACAAGAGCTCAAGCTCTTAATCCCCCAACTTCATCTGATAATAGTAATGAAGTTGATAGCCAAGACGAGCACTTGGTGATTTCCCATGACTCGTTTGTTAAACGTCAAGAAGAGGATCCTTCTTTGAAGAAATACTTCCTTCTTGCAAAGAAAGGGGATCCCAATCAAAATACGAATCACAAATCGTATATCACTATGAAGAATGGTATATTGGTACGAATGGTACAACACTCGGACAAGTCTATGCACTCGCAAATTCTTGTGCCTAAGTGTATGAGAGCCTTAATTCTTCGGCATGCACACGATTCTCAGTGTGCGGGACACATGGGTTTTTCCAGAACTAAAACTAGAGTCCTTGCGTCATTCTTTTGGCCATTCGTGAATAAAGACATCCGAATTTATTGCCGATCTTGCAAAATTTGTCAAGAGGTCAAGTCTAGGGGTCCGAGACATGCTGCTCCTATTCAGGCTGCAGATATTCCGATTCGGCCGTTTCAGAAAATGGCTATAGACATCATTGGTCCGTTCAAAATTAAGTCAGCCAGAGGACACCAATTTATCCTCACTTGCGTGGACATGTGCACGCGTTGGCCAGAGGCTATTCCTCTGAAGAGCATATCAACTGTCGATATCGCTGATGCTCTTTGGCTCGTATTTTCTCGTCTGGGATTCCCCGGAGAAATACTGTCGGATCACGGCACTCAGTTAATTTCGGACGTTATGTCTCAGGTAATGGCTACGCTAGACATTAAAAGGTCTCTCAGTAGTATTTATCATCCAATGTCCAATGGATTGGTAGAACGTCTTAACAGGACACTAAAGAACTTACTTGGCAAGATAACGGAGGATCATCCTGAAGATTGGGACAGGGTTTTACCTGCAGTCCTCTTTGCCTATAGAGAGGTTCCCAACGAGCATACAGGGTTTTCTCCTTTCGAACTTGTCTTTGGCGCGCAACCGCGCGGGCCAATGTCCTTGTTACACGATTTGATAACTTCCGATAATATTGACGATGATACACAATCGTCATATGAATATGTTATAGCTCTTAGAGAAAAGATTATCGAATCGTGCAGGTTAGCAACTTCATCTTCCGAATTTGCGAAAGAAAAAGCTAGGCGATTTGCTAATAAGAAAAGACGCCTACGTCAACTTTGTCCTGGAGACAAAGCATATGTCTTACTGCCCTCAAGAGAGAATAGACTTCTCATTTCTTGGAAGGGTCCATACACTATAGTCTCGAAAATTTCTGATGTCGACTATATTGTCGATGTGGATGGAAGGCATAAAACCTTCCATATAAATATGCTAACAGAGTTTATTGAACGTCCAGACTATTTACAGCCTATTTTCCAGGCGACGGACGACTCTCCAGTTCAACATGGTCACATCTCATCCCTGTCCGTTATACAGGATGAGGAAACTATTTTTTCTGACGTGAACTTACCTCTTCCTACGATTCCACTTACTTCAACGGAATCGTGGAGAGACGTTACAGTCTCTTCTAACTTGTCTTTTGAGGAACAACGTCAAGTATCCTCTACGTTACAATCATATCAGGATGTCCTTACCGACATTCCTGGACACACAGATGTCATAGAACATGACATCATACTTACTGATCGTAATCCGATCAGAGTAAGACCATACCCAATACCTATTCATTTTCAAGCACACAAGTCGAGAAAGAATTGGATGAAATGATTCAACTACAAATAATTGAACCATCCACTTCAGCTTATTCTTCGTCGATAGTTATTGTTCGAAAGAAAGACAATAACATACGTCTTTGCGTTGATTATCGCAAATTAAATCAAGTTACGAAGTTCGATGCTGAACCTATGCCGTTATTAGATGATCTACTTATTAGACTTTCTAAAGCTAAATTCTTTACTAAACTAGACTTGTCGAAAGGTTATTGGCAAGTCCCACTGACGGAACACGCCAAACCTCTCACTGCTTTTTCGACACCTAGGGGTCTGTTTCAATGGAATTTTATGCCTTTCGGGCTTATGAACGCCCCAGCGACTTTCGTGCGCATGATGCGACGAATTCTATCAGATCGTGCAGATGTCATTGCATATTTAGACGACATCTGTCTTTTCAGCGATACTTGGGAAGAACACTATGTGGGTCTGAAGGAATTGCTATCTACTCTACGTGAGCATAGTTTGACTGCTAAACCCTCTAAAGCTTTTGTTGGGTTTAGTGAAATTTCCTTCCTAGGTCATCGAGTTGGTCATGGTCTGTTGAAGACAGAGGACCAAAACATTTCAAAGATATTAAATATCTCGGTTCCGAAGACAAAAAAGCAAGTGCGTAGTCTCTTGGGATTGATACAATTCTATGGAAGATTCATTGAGAATCTGTCCTCCATTATGGCACCACTTTCAACGTTATTGAAAAAAGGTTCTCCTAATATGGTGCGTTGGTCCCAAGAATGCCAATCTTCATTGGATCAGGTTAAGAATTTGTTCTCATCTCATCCTATCTTAAGACTACCGACGATTGATAAGACTTTTGTCCTTCGTAGTGATGCCTCTTCCACTGGCATTGGAGCGGCACTAATGCAGGAATATTCAGGAACTCTGCATCCTGTAATGTATATTTCTAGGAAGCTGAATGCGGCAGAAAGGAATTACTCGGTTTTGGACCGTGAATTGTTGGCTATGGTTTGGTCCATTCTTAAGCTACAAAGGTTCCTTCTGGGCGCGCATTTCTTTATGGAAACCGACCAAAAAGCTCTTACGGCTATGCAAAGTAAGGATTTGAAGAGCTCGAGATCTACTCGTTATGCTATTGCTCTTCAGCCTTTCCATTTCACGGTGCGAGCTATCCGTGGTTCGGATAATGTGATGGCGGACATATTGTCTAGATGCCCACATGATTCCAGTTAAATCTTGTGTCCTAGTTTTTCCTGATATATTTTCAGACTTAGGTCTGTCCTTGATATA
>JAMPIV010008750.1:0-100000 GCA_024509875.1 Oreohelix idahoensis
TTGTTTGTTTCGATGTCTTATCTATCTGTCTGTCTGCCTGAATGCTTGTCTGTCTGCTTGTTCGTCTGTCGGGTCTGCCTGCCTGTTTATGTTTGTTCTTTGTTTCTATGTCTTGTCCATCTGTCTGTCTTTTAATCCGTCTGTCCATTCGCGTTTCTTTCTCTGCCTTCCACTTCTCTCCCTCGTTCTTTCTTGTCATTTCTCTACCGCGTTTTCATTCTCATTTCTCTACCGCGTTTTCATTCTCATTTCTCTACCGCGTCTTCTTTTTCCATCCAACCTGCTCATCTTTCTCTTTATCCTGCCTCCATTACTCTTCTCTGCCTTTTATCTTCATCATCCTCTTCTCTCCTTACTCGTTTCTTCTCGACCCCTCACTCCTCACCTCTGAGATACCGTTTTCTGACTCCGAAATTTAGGAGAGTAAACAGAATTTGAGAATATTTGCAATCTTAACATGGCTTAAAGAGACAGAGCTCGTTCATGCTAACGAGTGAAAACTTCGTTCATTTGTCGTTCACTCAGTCGAAATGCGCGAAATTTTCACAGAGTGCGCGGAAGATGAAGAATAAAATAACCGGCCACAATAAATGTGTGTGAGTAAGAAAGAAAGAGAGAGAGAGAGAGATAGAGAGAGAGAGAGAGAGATAGAGAGAGAGAGAGAGAGAGAGAGAGAGAGAGAGAGAGAGAGAGAGAGAGAGAGAGAGAGAGAGAAGAAGATACTGACCATGGATATGACACGCTTAAAGGAAGACCCGTTGCTAATGTGATAGGGTGGGCGAGATGATGATGATGCTGTTGTGATATGTGATCACTTTCTTGCACACTCGCAACCGACCCGATCAACAATAAAACTCTGATTCTAAGGCAGGGGCTGTATTTATTCATATAACCCAGTCAGTGACCCTAACCCACAAAGCAAGCTAATGAACAAACATTAAACCAGTGAGCAAACAAAACTAAACAAAACACCCAGCCAGTGCTCAATTGCTAATCTGAAACGCAAACACAGCACCGACTAGTTAAAATCATAATAGTTAAATAATGAGAAACACCATGCTCTCACCTGTCAAACTGTCCTTCTTCCACGGTACCTGAAACATTCAACTATCATGCACACACACTCAGCCCATGCATGTCGTCTAATCAGACTAGTTTGGTGTTGTGCATGAGGCTGGCAATCTCACCATGTAACACAGGTTGCTACCGAAACCACTACTGCAAAAGCATCTGAATGCTTTGTGCTGTCTCCATGCGGAGGCCAGCCACACTGGTGGCCAGCCACACTGGTGGCCATATGCTCCATAAGGAGCGAGAAGCGACATAATTTGTTCCCAAGTGGACCCACGTGCTCTCATAAATTACCCGACACAGCAATAACTAAATAATAATGAAATATGCATAAAATAATATTAAACGATATGTACAACGAATACTCTCATTAATGAGCATAAACCACCACCTCGCAACTGATCCATCTCAATATCCGTCCCTGCACTCTGAAGCATGTCGTATATGCCGACTGATAAGATTGGGAACTCATCATATAAAACACATTGCTACAAAAACAAACCACTGCCACAGCATATAAATGCTTCGTGCAGGCTTCTGTTGGATTCAGCCGCATTGGTGTCGCCCTGCTCCGCAAGGAGCAAACATGAACGTTTATGTCTCAAATGTGCTCCACGTACCAAAAGTAGGGGTATCATATTTACAAGGTATATTAATGACTAGAACTAAATACATCACTTGGCCTCTAACACGTGACTGCCATCTTGCGAGGACAGCATACAGCCACGCTAACAACCCAGCTAAGCTGCATGGTTGTACATTCTATAGTAACCTTACATTATAATACTAAATATTATAGAAATAATGGCTTAGCAAAGCTATTTAAAGCAGTACAGATAACCAGTAGAGATTTTGCACTGTATAAAGGACTATGAAACTAAGAAAGCTAACACCAATTAGCTATAGCCAATCTTACTAATACTTACACCACATTATCAGTCTAACATTACTGAAGAAGCACATACTTTATTCTAGTAAGCTGTAACATATTAATAAATTGCAGCACTCACCACACTAAAATAAACTATTTTGGTTGGCTGTAATGGATCTCCAACGTCTTCTGTCTCTTGTCTTGGTGGTGCACTCTGAAAGACTCTTTCCTGTCCATCTCTTGATGTTATCTTCCCACTTATAGCGCTGTCTTCCGCTTGCACGTTTGCCTTCACCTCTCCCTTCTATTATGGTCTTCTGCAGAGTGTTATGCCTTTTTATGTGGCCAAAGTATTTTAGCTGCCGAACTTTGATCTCCCTCATTAGTTCTCTTTTCATACCTAGATTTTCTAGGACCTCCTTATTTGTTTTCTTCTCTTTCCACGAGATACGCCCCATTCTTTTATATATCCACATTTCAAGAGCCTCAATTCTTTCTTCCAAATGCTTATTTGTCGTATATGTTTCTGCACCATACAGAAATGCAGAATATATATAACACTTTATGATTCTCAGTTTTAATTTGTGAGATAACTGTTTAGATGTCAGTATATGTTTCATGTTGTAGAATGTAGCTTTGGCCATTCCTATTCTCTTCTTGATTTCTATTTCACATCTGCCATCTTCTGTTATTATATGACCAAGATATACGTAGCTCTTGACTTGTTCCAGGATTTTCCCATTTACGCTTATCTTTAATGTGGGTTTATCGTCTGTTTTGCTAATTATCATAGTTTTTGTTTTCTCAATATTAATGTCGAGCCCATATTCTTGACTTATACTGTTCACTTGCTTCACTAGTTCTTGTAACTCCTGTTCGCTTTCAGCTAACAACACGGTATCATCTGCATATCTAAGGTTGTTTATTGACCTTCCACTGATGTTCAGTCCTGGTATTTCCTGTATCTGTTTGAAATTTTTTTCGGTGTATAAATTAAATAGGTGGGGGGACAGCACACAACCTTGTCTGACACCTCTTTGGTTAATAAATATAACAATCTAAATCGCGCCACAATTAAATATTATTCAAACCGACGTGTCGGATTTATCAGCACAGACTACACGAAAACGATGAAAGTTACACGTGCAGCACGATTCCCAACAGCTATGACCCTGAAAATGTGTACACGTTGTGGCAGTATACTCGGTATAAAAAGGCCGTTGAGACAAAACACCCAGTACATGTGCTTGAAATGCCACGACTATCTGAAAACGACCGCCAACGAGCCATTGGTATGTTGGAGACCGGAATGAGCTCGCGGGCCATTGCCAGAAGGATGAATTGCCACCACAGCACTATTGTACGTCTCAATGAACGTTACGGAACCACTGGCAGTGCCCGCGATAGACTTCGGAGTGGCCAACCACGAGTTACTACCCCTGCGCAAGATCGTCATATTGTGCTGAGTTACCTAAGGAATCGTACTCTCCCGGCAAGTCAAACAGCAAGAGCAATAGTGGGTAGACATGGGCAAGTCTCTTGAATGACAGTCATACGACGACTTAGAGATACAGGCCTTACTGCAAGACGACCTTATGTTGGGCCAAACTTGACTCACAGACATCGTCAGCAGCGCCTGCAATGGGCAGAGCAACATGTCAGATGGACTAGACTGCAGTGGAATGCTGTCCTATTCACAGACGAGAGCAGATTCAGCATATCCTTTGCTGATGGACGTATGCGGATTTGGCGACGGTTTGGAGAGCGCTTTGCAGATTGCTGTGTCAACCGATTTGGAGGTGGCAGTATTCACATTTGGGGATGATTCAGTTTTCACCATTGCTTGCCTCTTCACGTCTTCCGTGGAAATGTTAATGCTGTGACATATCGAGATGAGGTTCTGGATGCATTGCGTTCACAAAATATCCAGACTTGCAGCTTCTCCAGCAGGATAACGCACGTGCATTTTTTTGTATTTTTGCTTTTCTCCCTTGCCTGCACAGAATGCAATTAATTTCATAACAATCAAATGTACAAATTAATGACCAGATGGATTCATAGGAAAATGAATAAAGATTCAAAATATGTAAACTTGTAAACACTTATATTTACATTTCACACTCTGTTCCTGGATTATACAGGTGGTGCGTTTTTAATGTGTGTCGTGGAATATTCTAATCCACATATATAAATTATCAAGTAAATATAAAGCCTAATAAATACATATAATAAATAAAGGAAGAAGAATGGTAAAGAACAGTGCTGTCACAATGAATGTACTCGAAATCCCCTTGTTTTCTACTGCGTATGCAAATTGTAACGTTTCACGTTGATATTAAAGGCCTTCTGCAACATACACGCGTTTCCCAAACACACAATAAAATGTGCTGCCTTTCTAAGAAAAACCTTGAAATATGCAAGTTGACCTAAATTTTAAATTCCATTCATGTCTTTTTCTACACTATGTTACCAAGATCAAAAGACAGATGGACAAAAGGATAGCGAGAAGGGAGAGGCAGAAAGCCGAACACTAAACACGCTTCGCGCGATACACAAATGCTGCCATCACGCGTGTAAGACTACAAGCACTAACTTTTTCGGACGGACAGTGATAAATTCACTACCCTTCCCAGAGTTAGGTTTTAAAATCATAAAAAACGCTTATTAGGAAAGATAACATTATATGGGTTTACGTTTGAAAACATTACAGTTCGGGCTATAAATACTATCTTTCGTTGTTAGGGGAGACGTGAAAAGGTAACATTTTTTCAAACACTTGTCGAAACGTGGCCTCATTGGCTAGACTCGCTGATATACTCACTAGGAGCGTTAGTTCGAGACCACTAGTGCAAATAATCTTGATAAAGCAACAGTGCGTTGAAGCCAGCTCATATTTGTGTTAAATAAAAGCCTGGAACATAAGCAGATGGGAATTTGTGCCAGTAATTGTGCCAGAATTCATTGCTAATCAACGTATCTGTGTTTATTTCCATGAAATTGTGGTAAGCTTGAACCATTCAGTATCTTTTAATGAAAATTGAATGTAAATTGTTAATTTATGCCTGTATATATATGTGTAGTTCAGTGGCAAACAGGAGATAAAGCCTATAATGCTCCAGCCTGAACAGAGGGTGTCGGAGGGAAGTAAAACGGCATGGAATAGCCAAATAGTACACTGACACCTGGATGATTGACTAGAAAGAAATAATGCTGGAAGTGCAGAGGCGTGGTAACCATTAAGGAGGTAAATACTGGTATAAAGTATTTCAGATGAAGCTGACAGTTGGCCTAACGCTCTGAACTCAATGCTTGTGGTGTATTGTGCTCAGTGTAGAACTAGAGTATCAATTAGTTATGAAGTAGAAGGTACATCCTTCTTGTTTTCAGGGACCGTGGTCTTGATGGTACCGAGCAGCACCTGGTCAGAGCTTTGCTGAATCCAGAGTCGGACAGCATACTCCTTGGTCTTTTTAGCTATCAGTGAGGTGTCTCCAGAGCCCAGGGGAGAATTCGAGCAGAGGAGTCCTTTCCTGCCGCCATCACGCAAGATAAGCTGATTTGGCCAGCTGAGCTCAACATTATGTCCCCTCATCTTGAAATGACTTTGTAAAAATAACATTCAGAGGGGAATTTAATTGTCTTAGTATCAGGAACTGAGAACATCTCCAATACTAGTCCCAAAAGACAAACTATTGAAGTCATGATGACAAATACCAACAGAGCTTGAACAAAACAAAACCAGTATTACCTCATATTACCACTACACAACTGACACACATAGGATATTTTTAATAATATATGTCACTACAATATTCATATTGATAAAGTCTGTACATATACTTGTAATTAAAATTGATTGTGATTCCAGGTTCCTTTGTATTTGAATCAGGACACATATACCTTTATGATAACAATGAATACATATTGTTATTTGAAAAGTTATCAGTGACTCCTTAAGATATTCTCATAGAGTGTTATATGTATGTGAGTGTCACAGTGTTGTCAATAGTAGTGGATTAAATTAAATTGTTTATCTGTCTGTTGTTGTGACTTACACTTCATCATACACATACCCTAGACACATAACGTAGTCATCACACTATTCCAGAATAATTCTGACTGAGATATATAGATATGTGGTAGCAAGTAAGGTTATCTATAATACACTACTCTTAATAGATATAGATACCTTCACAGCTGATCTCAGTCAGTACACTAAGTCCCCTATAAATATTTATAACATCCCACTTCACCACATATATTGGGGTCTCGCTCTTGGGATTTTGAATCTTTCCCTATTAAAAATATTGGGGGTAATTCACTTCAGGGAATATAAGAATTAAAAGGTATCCTTGGGTGGAATTAAATAAGGTTGAGCTCACGGTGCCTGTGTTGTCCATTAATATATTTAGAGATTAAATTGTTGGTTAGACATTGTAGAAATTTACCTGATAGACAATGGCGGACCTGGCCAAGTTTCGATCTGCTGCTGTTCAGACTGCAAAAGAGTTAGGATTAGATGGGCAAGTTATGGTTGCCTATGTCACTACGGAATGTGACAAATTTATTGAACGCGAAGAAAGAAGATTAGAAAAAGAGGCCGAAAGAAAGTTAGAGGCTGAGAGACTAAGAGGTTGCAAAGCTGAGGCTGAGACTAAGAGGTTGCAGATTGAGGCTGACAAAGAGGCTAAGAAATTGGAGGCAGAAAGAGAAGACAGAAGATTGGCTGCAGAAAGGGAAGAGAAGAAATTAGCTGCAGAAAGGGAAGAGAAGAAATTAGCTGCAGAAAGGGAAGAGAAGAAATTAGCTGCAGAAAAGGGAAGAGAGGAAATTAGCTGCAGAAAGGGAAGCAGAAGATAAAAGATTACAAAGGGAACATGAGTTACGACTAAGGGAGTTTGAGTTTCAAGGCCATGCTCCTGAAAATGGTGCCAGTCCCTTTGCCTCTGATGCTACGGTTACTCAAGGAGCCTCAACCTCAGCTATGAATTTTCATTTAGATCATTTTGTTGAGAAAGACGATGATATAGAGAGCTACCTAAATAGGTATGAACTATTAGCTACCACGTATGGGTTAGAGAGAGAAAGGTGGAACTTAAAGTTATCTCAGGGACTTCGTGGGGCAGCTTATGAAGTTTTTGCAAAAATGAGCAGAGGTGATCAGGAAAATTATGACATGCTAAAGCAGGCTCTTTTGTTAAGGTATGAAAAGAATGCAGAATTCTATAGGAAAAAATTTTAGGAATGCTAAACTACTGTCAGGTGAAACCTATCACCAGTTCTCTGCACGAATAGAGACATACTTGGAGAAATGGACTTCTCTGGGGAAAACCCAAGATCTTAAGGAAATGGTCCTTATAGAGCAATTAAGAGAGTCCATGGCTCCAGACCTGAGAAAGTTTCTCATGGAACAAGGTGCAGAGAGGCTGGATGAGTTGCTAAATGTTGCTGAAAGGTATCAAGCAGCTCAAGCAGAGGTAACAGGTAATAAAAAGAAACAAGTGGATAACTTTAGGGCACCACAGAACTTTAATAAATTTGATCCTTAGGATCAAAATAAAGGTAAGCACCAATTTGATAGGCCACGGTATGAAAATAAAAATAAATTCCCACAATTCGATGAAAGGAAATATGATGAAAGAAAATCTTTCAACCAAGGAAAAAGGTGGTGTAAAAATTGTCAGATGGACAATCATGACACTGACCGTTGCAGAAGGAAACCTGTGTAAATGGCAACCCTTCAGGTCAGGTCGACCTCAAGACAGGAGGAGGATATTATGTTAGATACCACTCCAGAAGAGATGAGGAAGGCACAGGCTGGGGATAAAACACTCAAGCCTTGTTTCAGAAAATTGTCAACTTGTCATACAACTCCAGGCAAGGGAGATTTTTACATGAAAAACAAGTTGATGTATAGGAAGACTGGAGCTAGATCCAAAGGTCACGGACAGCTGGTTCTTCCAAAAAGATATAGGGCAGACTTAATAAGGAGCTTACATGTGAAACCAGATGGGGACCATGAGAAGATAGGTACCATCATTCAAAAGGTGGCTCACAATTATTATTGGCCCAAAGCAAGATGGGACATTGAGAATTTTGTAGCAAGGTGTAGCATAGCACATGAGGGAACACCCACAAGTGGGAACATGGATCAGGACCTGGACACGCCCCGGGGCAAAATTAGGCCTGATAATAAAAAGAGATATAAATTTGATAAAGTGGACCAAATGGAATGGGAAGCCCCTTTTCACGGACAAGCTTCACTTAACTGTTTTACAATGGCCACTATGCGGAGAGTGCAAAAAGATGTCTTACCCCAGGATAAGCCGAAAATCCCTCATCGGACTTAAACAAACTGGAGGAAGAGGATGTAGGGAGGAAATCTCTCATCAAGAATTTTAAGTGGGGAGAAAGCCCCAAAAGAAAAATTGGTAGCGGTCGTTTTGTGAATGATAATTCTGGGAGGAAAAATCATCACTATAAAGCTTCGAGTGGAAGAGACCATACCGGTGCATGGACAAATAGGTCCACACAATAAAAGGTCCATATGAAGCTATGTTAAGAACGTGGACTGATGAAAAGGCAGAGGAAAACATTACATCTTCATACCAATATGTGAATGAGCTGACCACTCGGTTAAAAACTGGCTGGAAACTTGCCAATGAAAATTTGAAACAAGCCAGGAAGAAACATGCTGCCTATTATAACAGGAAGGCGAAAGACAGAGATTTGGCTGTGGGAGAGAAGGTACTGCTTCTTTTGCCCGGGAGTCAGAATAAGTTACAAATTGGATGGCAGGGTCCATATACAGTTCTAGAGAAGGTGTCTAGAACAAATTATAAGATAGATAAGAAGGGGAAAGAAAAAATCTATCATGTGAATCTCCTGAAGAAATATTTGGAAAGAGAACATCAGGAAGAGACACACTTGTTGACCTTGTCCATCGCCATGGAGATGAAAAAGGAACCACTTTCATCATTTGAATATCCATTACACCCCTGTGAGACAGCAGCACAGGTGAAAATCAGTACACAATTAACGAAAACTCAGAAAGAGAGAGTGCAACAGGTTCTAAATAATCATGCAGAGGTGTTAACAGACCGACCAGGGCATACAAACCTATTGGAATATGATATGAAACTAATAGACTCCACACCTGTCTGTATGAAATCATATTCGATTCCGTTTGCTAAGGAGAAAGCTTTGAAGGAAGAGATAGACTATCTGTTGAAGGAAGGAATTATTTCGCACAGTGAGTCTTCGTATAGTTCCGGTGTTGTACTCTTAAGGAAGCCCTCTGGAGAACATAGACTCTGTATAGATTACAGGATACTGAATGCTATAACAGAAGGACAGGTGGATCCATTGCCGGATACAAATCAGCTGTTTGCCAGACTAAATAAAGCTAAATATTTCTCAAAAGTGGATCTGAGTAAAGGATACTATCAGATTCCAGTAAAGCCTGAGGTTTAGACCATACCTAGCTTTTAGTACCTCAGAAGGACACTATGAGTTTAATAGATTGCCATTTGGATTGAAGAATGCGCCTAGTGTCTTCTCTAGAATGATGAGAAAATTATTGGATCCTCTGAATAATCCCTGTATAACAAATTTTATGGATGATATCTTTATAGCAACAGAAACATTTGAGGAACACATTGACTCTCTGAACATGCTGTTTGATCGACTTAGGGAGGCAAATTTAACAGCCCGACCAACCAAATGTTGCGTTGGATGTAAAGAATTGGAATTTTTGGGACACACAGTTTATCAGGGAAACATGACCCCTGACCCAAAGAATTTAGAGAAACTACAGAAAGCCCCGAGACCACAAACCAAGAAGGACGTGAGATCCTTTGTCTCATTATGTGGTTTCTACCAGAAGTATATCAAAAACTTTAATTCCATATGTGCACCGTTAACTGAATTGACACGTAAAGGACATCCAGATCGCATTACATGGACACCACAATGTGAAATGACTTACCAAGAACTGAAGGAAAAGCTCACAAGTAAACCCATTTTGAAATTACCTGACTTAAGTCAAGAATTCATAGTAAGGACGGATGCAAGTAATATTGGGTTAGGTGCAACTCTACTACAGAAATCAGATGCATTGGATGGGGAATTAAGCCCAGTGGCATATTCTAGCAGAAAGTTGAATAAAGCTGAAATCAACTACTCAACTAGCGAAAAAGAATGTCTTGCAGTAATATGGGCGATAAAGAAATTCAATATTTATCTATATGGGAAGGCATTTAAGTTGCAAACAGACCACAAACCGTTATCGTTTCTAGCACAGGCTAGGCATGAGAACTCCAGGTTACTCCGATGGTCTTTACTTTTGGCTCCATATAATTTTAGCATTGAGTATATATCTGGAAAAACCAATTTGGGAGCGGATTTTTTAAGCCGCCATCCGTGTGATGAGAATCACCGTAAACCCCAGAAATAATAATAAATTTCTCTATGTGAATATAGAATAAGGGACTGACATATAATGTCTGTTTTAAGAGGGGAGGTGTCGTGGAATATTCTAATCCACATATATAAATTATCAAGTAAATATAAAGCCTAATAAATACATATAATAAATAAAGGAAGAAGAATGGTAAAGAACAGTGCTGTCACAATGAATGTACTCGAAATCCCCTTGTTTTCTACTGCGTATGCAAATTGTAACGTTTCACGTTGATATTAAAGGCCTTCTGCAACATACACGCGTTTCCCAAACACACAATAAAATGTGCTGCCTTTCTAAGAAAAACCTTGAAATATGCAAGTTGACCTAAATTTTAAATTCCATTCATGTCTTTTTCTACACTATGTTACCAAGATCAAAAGACAGATGGACAAAAGGATAGCGAGAAGGGAGAGGCAGAAAGCCGAACACTAAACACGCTTCGCGCGATACACAAATGCTGCCATCACGCGTGTAAGACTACAAGCACTAACTTTTTCGGACGGACAGTGATAAATTCACTACCCTTCCCAGAGTTAGGTTTTAAAATCATAAAAAACGCTTATTAGGAAAGATAACATTATATGGGTTTACGTTTGAAAACATTACAGTACCCAGACAGCACATCTTCGAAACAGGAGGTAGAAGGAATTGCATATTTTGAACGCAGCCACGTAGCTCTTTTAAATTTGGATATTTGGGTTCCTTAGGGCTTGCTGACAAAGAATATGTAAAACGTTACGCAAATAGTCCAGGAATTAATAAATTATAACCAAAATAAAATAGTGGGGATGCCTGACAGCATGGAATCATTTCTGCTCATAAAATTTTTTTATAACGTGTTTGAAAAAAATCTTACGTTACAGAATTAGCCTACCATGTAAACTCCAAATTGATTGGAGCGCAACAAATGAAAGACTAACCACGATTGGTCGGGCTATAAATACTATCTTTCGTTGTTAGGGGAGACGTGAAAAGGTAACATTTTTTCAAACACTTGTCGAAACGTGGCCTCATTGGCTAGACTCGCTGATATACTCACTTAGGAGCGTTAGTTCGAGACCACTAGTGCAAATAATCTTGATAAAGCAACAGTGCGTTGAAGCCAGCTCATATTTGTGTTAAATAAAAGCCTGGAACATAAGCAGATGGGAATTTGTGCCAGTAATTGTGCCAGAATTCATTGCTAATCAACGTATCTGTGTTTATTTCCATGAAATTGTGGTAAGCTTGAACCATTCAGTATCTTTTAATGAAAATTGAATGTAAATTGTTAATTTATGCCTGTATATATATGTGTAGTTCAGTGGCAAACAGGAGATAAAGCCTATAATGCTCCAGCCTGAACAGAGGGTGTCGGAGGGAAGTAAAACGGCACGGAATGGCCAAATAGTACACTGACACCTGGATGATTGATTAGACAGAAATAATGCTGGAAGTGCAGAGGCGTGGTAACCATTAAGGAGGTAAATACTGGTATAAAGTATTTCAGATGAAGCTGACAGTTGGCCTAACGCTCTGAACTCAATGTTTGTGTTGTATTGTGCTCAGTGTAGAACTAGAGTATCAATTAGTTATGAAGTAGAAGGTACATCCTTCTTGTTTTCAGGGACCGTGGTCTTGATGGTACCGAGCAGCACCTGGTCAGAGCTTTGCTGAATCCAGAGTCGGACAGCATACTCCTTGGTCCATCTAGCTATCAGTGAGGTGTCTCCAGAGCCCAGGGGAGAATTCGAGCAGAAGAGTCTTTTCCTGCCGCCATCACGCAAGATAAGCTGATTTGGCCAGCTGAGCTCAACATTATGTCCCCTCATCTTGAAATGACTTTGTAAAAATAACATTCAGAGGGGAATTTAATTGTCTTAATATCAGGACTGAGAACATCTCCAATACTAGTCCCAAAAGACAAACTATTGAAGTCATGATGACAAATACCAACAGAGCTTGAACAAAACAAAACCAGTATTACCTCATATTACCACTACACAACTGACACACATAGGATATTTTGAATAATATATGTCACTACAATATTCATATTGATAAAGTCTGTACATATACTTGTAATTAAAATTGATTGTGATTCCTGGTTCCTTTGTATTTGAATCAGGACACATATACCTTTATGATAACAATGAATACATATTGTTATTTGAAAAGTTATCAGTGACTCCTTAAGATATTCTCATAGAGTGTTATATGTATGTGAGTGTCACAGTGTTGTCAAGAGTAGTGGATTAAATTAAATTGTTTATCTGTCTGTTGTTGTGACTTACACTTCATCATACACATACCCTAGACACATAACGTAGTCATCACACTATTCCAGAATAATTCTGACTGAGTTATATAGATATGTGGTAGCAAGTAAGGTTATCTATAATACACTACTCTTAATAGATATAGATACCTTCACAGCTGATCTCAGTCAGTACACTAAGTCCCCTATAAATATTTATAACATCCCACTTCACCACAATGTGCTTCAGTATACTTAACCATTAATTTCATTTACACAAAAGTAATAACCGAATATGTCAGTTCTAGTACCGGCCACGTGTTATATTTCCTGAACACGGACCATCTGCTCCAGCCACGCCATGTCTGAATAAATTTAGATCTGAAACCAACCGCACGCGAAATATAAATAACATTGAATTAAGTATATACTTATTTAAAATACTACGGCACAAAGATGGTAAACCTAATATCCTATATCCTTTCTAACACTGTAAAGACTTTAGAATGTTGGAGAATAATATTATATCTACTCACAAATTCTAGGCATGTTCTTGAACTAGACTTTAACAGCGACTTGCCCCAGCGTCTAGCGTGGAAATAACAGAGGATTTCAATCGCCGGGCAGCTTCGGCGCTCCTCTCTTCTGATTGGCTGCTATCCGTAAGCGATATGACTAATGTTCTATTTTTAGATCCTGACTGAGTAACACTAAAATGGCTGCCAAATCGCTATGTTGTAGTAAAAAGGTAGAGAACGTCAGACAAAATGGCGATGACAAGATGGCGCTGTCACACTAACATTACAAAGAGAGTCATTCTTCGGGAATCCACAGGGTAGCAGAGACAAAGGGAAGCCGAAAAAAAAAACGCGGCGAAGACAACTAACAAAAAAGGTAGTCACATAGCAGATACTGTCGTAGGGGAGTGAAGTGTTAGTGAATTCACTATCCTAGGTCCAGCATCAAGAGGTGAGGGGGGTGATCAGTTTCCTTCCTCGCTGCTTTTTTCACTCCGTACGAGTAAAGCCATGTACCCATTTACAGCTAGGTAGATTTCGAAGAGAACTAGAGACAGAAGTAAAAAGAAGATATGGAAGGACCTTGAACTGCTGGCACGTGACAGAAGGGCTTGGCATGGCTTTGTTTAAGGCCTATGCTCCTTGGGAAGCTGATAAATAATGGTAATGATTATGGACAAAAAAACAGACTTCTTCTTCTTCTTGTGCGTTCGTCCTAAAAAGGACGTTTGTTGCGTTGTGTCGCCGTTTATAGCAAAGCTGCGATATCTGCGCCTTTCGGCCCTCGCATCCGGTTTCAGCATGGCATTTTTGAGACGGGTTTGCCTTCCCACTTCGATCCCTACTCTCTCAGCCAGACTGCAGTGATGCAGCCTGTTTCCAGGACCACCACTTGGAGGTGGAGTAGGGTCTTGGTCAGCTCTGGTTCGCTGACCCTGACGCAAGCTCGCTGACTGCATTTATCACTGTTGCTGCGTCTTCGGTCCCAAACAGACTTTCATAAATGGGTGCTTCCGTAGAATTGAAGGGATTGAAATGGTGTGAGATGTGGAACTGATGGAAAGAGCTAGAGTACTACCTGTGACACAGGCGTTAAAGAAAAGACTTGATTGGTGGCTAAAACACACATTGACTGACGACAGCCAAGTGATACCATAACAAGGTCGTCCTTGTTCTGGAATTCACAGTGTAATAGAAGAAGAGGGAAACATATAAACCGACGGAGATGTGAATTGGAAGTGTGTGGGTTGATGGTGGTAGTGATGATGATGGTGGTGATGATGATTGGTGATGATGATGAGAATGATGATGAGAATGATAAATGCTCAGGTTTCCTCATATTCGTCAATTCCATACGTTAGTAATAAATTGGTTTATTTTTTTAAACTGTCCATTCGCGGGCGATATCTTGTGTAATCTTACATGTTTTGGTGATAACACTTTTTTTTCATGCAGTAATGATGACTTTTGTAATTTTCCATAAGCACTGGGTATTGTTTGTTTTTAGCACTTTTGATATTTTTTTTTTTTTTTCTTAACCAGCGGCACTTGGGCTTTCAGCCCCTTCGGCCCAATGACATGTCATTGCGAGGCTGGGGAACCTGAGGACTTTCCTTCCAACCCGGTCAGGAGCTTCGCTCCTTCCCATCCACAGAGGGTTTATCACAGGAGCCGTTCAGGCTATTCAGTCAAATTTCCGGCCGTAAACATTTCTTCAAACGCCGACGCCCGGGTTTGAACCATGAACACCTGGTCGCCAGTACAACGCCGAAGCCATTACACCAGCGCGGCTCCCTAGCACTTTTGATAAGTTTACTTATTTTTCAAGCCCTCTTGACAATTTTTGTTCTTTTTCAAGTATTTTTGATAACTTTTGTTATTTTTCAAGCACTCTTGATAACTTTTTCTTATTTTTCAAACAGTCTTGAAAACGTGTTATGTTCCAAACACTTGAAAACTTTAATTAGTTCCTGAACATTCTTGATAACTTTAGTTATTTTCCAAATACTCTTGATAACTTTAGATAATTTCCAAATACTCTTGATAACTTCAGATAATTTCCATACACTTTTTTACATCTGAGGTTGTTTTCCACACATTCTTAACAACTGTAGT
The DNA here is from genome assembly GCA_024509875.1 of Oreohelix idahoensis. NCBI lineage: Eukaryota > Metazoa > Mollusca > Gastropoda > Stylommatophora > Oreohelicidae > Oreohelix > Oreohelix idahoensis. Next base: position 15,276 of record JAMPIV010008750.1, read on the forward strand.
TATTTCCCAAACACTTGTTAACTTTCGTTATATAACTTTAGCTATTTTCTAAATTATGCAACAACTGTTATTTCACAATATTTTGTTTCATTCTTTTCAGCGAGCTCATCTGCCAGCTGCATTCAACTGTGAGTATTTTATTTTGATTTGTGTTTTATAACTACTGACATTCCTAACGAAATACAAAGAAAAATGTAAAGAGAAAAAAGTCAGTAAAATCAGCGGACGTAGCATGCCAGGCGAAAGAGGTAATCACGTAGCAGTAGAATTAAGAATAGAAAGGTGGGCATACTTTAACTCGGCAAACGGGCAAGTTCCGTAACCTACTAGTGACAGGCTGTTGCTGCTGGTGTCAGACTGTAACGGCCAGACCGTTCCTCTGACGTCCAAGCCGGGTCTTGCTGCATGGGCAACAGCTTGATCTACAATTGCCCAACCTCGTGCCACCGAAAGTTATTTCGGGAGGTACGCTCCTATGGTCAGTAATGACTGGAAGGGAAGATAAATATAATACAGATGCTGGGGTGAAAAAAAGAAGAAAAAAGCTTGATGTTTCTTACGTTTTTATTTCATTGAGATTAAACCTTCTAATTTTCTTATCACTCCGTCACATTAGTCCAATGTTTTTGTTTTTTTTTCCACCAAAAGTTGCTATCTTTTTCATGACACATTTTTTTTTTCTGGATGGGAACTTAATTGTGCGCCCATTGAAACAACGTGCATTTTGTTCCTAATATACTTCAGGGGGCGGTATTTTTTTTTTTTTAAAGAAATTTTCCTGCCTCGATGACAAAATGTATGGAATTTTCCCCATTTTACGCAGTTCAGGTAAGTACAAAATACGTGTCTCCATCATATATTTATATACGTATTATGCAAGTGAAGCCGCATTGTTCCTCGTAGGTGAGGGTTCTATGCTTTCGTGCCACATTGTTTCCGTACTTCTGAATCAAAATGGAAACCAATGATGAAATGACCTCTGGAGAATTTACTGCCGTCATCTGGGAATGTAGCAGAAATAGCACAACATAAATATTTTCCGCCATGCTTTGACGGGTGACTTACTCGTTATTTTCTAGTTACAAAGCTGCCTTCGTGCACTTTTAATAACTCGTTATTTTGCAGTCTTTTTCTTCTTCTTCTTCTTCTTCTTCTTCTTCTTCTTCTTCTTCTTCTTCTTCTTCTTCTTCTTCTTCTTCTTCTTCTTCTTCTTCTTCTTCTTCTTCTTCTTCTTCTTCTTCTTCTTCTTCTTCTTCTTCTGTGTTCAGTTTTGTAGTCATGCTAAATCTGGACGAAGTCCAGTCTTTTCCAGGTCAGCGCAGCAGGCCCCTAGCTTCTGCCTGAGCCCAGCACCCACTGGCCAGGTCAGGCGTCGTAGGTCATTATGGGTTCGGCAGTTTTGGAGAATGTATTCAGCAGTGGCGTATCCTGGTAATGCGAGCTAGGCGTGCTGCTACTTAAAATGAATATGTACGCCTACTATTTAACTTCTTCCCCTCTTAATTTAAAAACCAACTATATTCAATTACGCAACGATAGTTATTAGGGGGTATATGTTAATTATCTCCGAAATACTAATTAACTTACAACTTGAAACTCACTGTCACTGTAATAATCTGCATTCCCGGCAACTAACAAAAATTAATCACAAAAAACACTGGACGGACACAGCCGATTTTTACAACTCGAGAGCTGCAAGACCACCGCACGCATGTTCGTATTGTATTGACGTATTTGGCCATGACCCCGAACCACACAAACCAATCTTCAGACGTGAATCCGAAAGGTGCAGCACGCATTGTGACGGACTTACCCGAGAAACTTCGGGCGATTGTAACCAACCAATAAAAACTGCACTATAAAACGCGTCTGGGAAACTGAAACTAGATATACTCGTAGATCCACGTGGACCTTCTTCGTAAGAGATATCCTGAGGCGATGGAGGGGCCTAGTAATCTGCAGTGGCCAGCCTTGAGGCGGAAAATCATGGTCTGCGGTTGTCTATTAAGCTGGTAGATTGGGTCATATCTGTTGTACATATATGTTATATATATTTTCAAGCTATGAGGCTACTTTCGTGCACTTTTCGTCCTCCTAAAGCCTGTTTTTATTTGTATACACATGATGCAGTTGCGCCGCTATTACGCGTACGCACATTTAACTGAGTGAATTTCTCGGTTCCATTATAAACATATGCTGTGTGGAGTTACGGGGGGTCTGTATGGATACCACATGGAATTGGCGTATTGCTGCCTCTGGCAAGTCTCAAGAGGCGACTAATATACGAGCTCAACAAATTACAGATAGGAACTCGAGCTGTGTGGGACTGGCAAAGTCGTCATAGAAACCAAAACGCTACAGAGACAATCTGTTCCGAAGGATATGAATACGTTAGTTCTTTCGGGGGAGGGACCTGTTGCAGTTATGGTTTGACTGTACTTACGTGAAATTACATTCACAATATTGGAAATAAATCTGCTTCTCAACTGAGATGATGAAAATATCATTTACTTGATAACTGCAAGGAATCTGTATTCGTTGGCCAAGGGCTTTTTGTAGCAGACTGGGGATACATGCCAGGATGACACCGCTCCCAGTTAAAACTACGTCCGTACAAGTTGGCGATCGGGAACAGACTACTTTGTTCTCTTTAGTAAGGGGTGGGAAGAGTAATTGTGATAACGATTTTCAGTATGTGTGCATGTACTAGAGGATAGAAGGCATCCGATTAAGCTGGGAGAACAGGTCCTGGAGCAGGTCAACCACTTTAAATACCTCGGTGCTATCATAGACTGGAAGGGAAGCATCAAAGAAGAGTTAGCTACCCGAAGAGCAGCAGCTGGGAGACTTTTTCAGGCCATAAATCGAGGACTCCTCAGCAAAAGAGAAGTTGGCAAGAAAACGAAGATGGCTGTATACTGCTCCACCTATGTCCCAGCCTTGACGTATGGACGCGAGTCATGGGCGACGACTACAACCCACAAAAGTCAGATCCAAACCCCACAAAAGTCAGATCCAAAACTCAGAAATGAGGTATCTGAGAAAGGTGGTTGAAGTAACAATAAGAGACATAGTCCGCAACCAGACGATACGTCATGACCTAAAAACCCAACCCCTGCGGACCCTAGTAGAACAGTCCCAATTAAGATGGTTTGGCCATGTCTGCAGAATGGGACAAGATCGGCTGCCACGGCAGGTATGGGAGGCTAAGAGCCAGGGATCCAGACCTCCAGGACGACCCAGCGTCCGCTGGGAGGACAACATTAGATAATCTCTGAAGGACCGAGGAATAGAATGGAACTAGTCCAGGAGAAAGACAGCCGATAGGATAGTATGGCGCTCTTTCTTTCAAACCTCTACACCTCATGGTAGAAGAGGAACGACTGAGTAAGTGCATGCATGTACCTTTGTGCAAGAAAGACGTAAGTATGGCAATTTAAGAGAATGGGTCGGTGGGTAAGTAATGTTGAAGCACCAGACACATACTGGCAGTATATTGGGTAATACTGAGAACAGAATAATGACGGGGGCTTAGCATTGCATTGATATGTTATTGTGAGATTGGAAGTCAAAGGTTGGAAGTCAAAGGTTACAGTGTTTGTGAAAACAAAATGATGCCTCTGTCTTTCTTTCTTTCTTTCAATGCACATGTTTTAAATCTATCTGTCTGTCTATCTGGCTGTCTGTCTGTCTGCCTGCCTGTCTATCTATCTATCAATCAGATATCTGTCTGTCTGTCTATCTGTCTGCCTGTCTATCTATCAGATGTCTGTCTATCTGTCTGCCTGTCTATCTATCAGATATCTATATGTCTGTATGTCTGTCTGTATGTCTGTCTGTCTGCCTGCTTGCCTGTCTGTCTGTCTATCAGATATCTATCTGTCAGATTTCTATCTATCAGATATCTATCTATATATCTATGTATCTGTCTGTCTTTCTGTCTGTCTACCTTCCTACCTACCTGTATCTATCTATCTATCTATCTATCTATCTATCTATCTATCTATCTATCTATCTATCTATCTATCTATCTACATCTATATCTCTGTCTGTCCGTCCGTCCATCAGCCAGCTTACCTGCATCAGTCTATTTATCTATCTGTCTATTTTCAGTCTACCTGTCTATTTACATCTCGTCGCTGTACCATAACACGAACCACCAGCAACCGCTGTGGACTTCTCATCAATCTTTGCTAGGGAGAGCTCTAGAGAAAACTCAGAAAGATAAGACATCTGAAAAAAGGAAGAAACAAGAGGGAACGAACGAACGAATTAATTGTTCTCAGTGTCTCAGTATTTTCAAAGGGTTAAGATTTGGGCGCGCAGGCCCGTCTAAGTCTCAAAACAAGAGCGCCAAAATCAGAAAAAGAATGGAGTAATATTATTCTTCCCAGCAAAGAAAGTGATTGGCTTGAGACGCTGAAGAAGAAAAAGCAGAAGCCTTGTAATCCCGCGCTTCTGCGTCTGCCTGCCATGATGTCCAGCCATTTCTTTTATGCATCTTCTCAATCATCTCAAGAATCGATCTCTTCCCAGCTTCCTCCCGACAGGAAATTCTTTTTTTTTTTTTTTTTTAATTTCAATGACAGATGCCCGTTTATATGATCAAAGATGTTCGGGTTCCTTCATGTCGGTATTGCGGACAGTAATTTTAAAATCGCCGGACTGCTCCATTGCGTGGTTCTAGCAGAGACTTGGCAACAACTATACAGGGAGGATAGTGTGATTCGCTTCCGTTGCTAGGAGGTGTTGCCGTTCGGGTTGTCCTGGGTTCGATTCTGCGGCGAACCTATCACTCTCTTGCTTGTCTATTGTTTAGTTCTATATTTCATTATTTCTCTGGAGTGCCTGAAACATACCTTTATGTGTGTAATATTTATTTAACAACTAGCAACAACCCGCCAAAATTGGCAGGTTTTTAATTATAGTGTGTTGTTTCTGTTACACGTATTACAATGCTGCTTCTTCTATAGTCTCGCTTGCTCGCTGTGAATGATGCGATCGTCTCTTCCTTTTAGCCATATTATCATTTTGATCCATAATGATAAGTCTGCATTACTTTAAATTAAAATTTTGTCTGAAGAAACAATTAAAAACTTACATTTTAAGGTTATTTTTAAGATAAATGATGAGTTAAATCTGGTTCCCGAATGAAACTGGACAGACGAGTATCTTGGTTGTCTGTTGATTTAATGCACACCGTCACTCTTTGCTATTTTCGCGATATTACATATAAGGGGAAACAATACAATGTTATTGTCTAACTTTCAACCACAGTTGCACCCCCTTAGCTGTGCTCGAAAGTTAATGCACTCTCTCGAAAATAGAAAAAAGTGCGCACATGACGGCGTGCAAAGTCTGACAGACCGACCGACCGAAGTACCTTACGGCGGGAATTATGGTATTGGATTATACGTTACAGCAGCGGTCGGCAAGTGGTTGATCTTATTGATCTACCAGTAGATTCCATGGGATCACGTGACAGATCTCTTGGTGGCTGAAGGGAAAATAAGACTTTATCACCTAGGCAAATTTCGTAATTGCCCTTTCCTTCTGGCACTTAAGGGGCTGAACTACAGTGAAAACTAACTTTTGTTCTATTAACATTTTCAAACTTTTTATGTGCTCAATAGACACAGTGTATGTCCATGAACCAAATTCTACAGTTTACTTTGTTAAAAAACATGTGGTTACCATGGTAACAAAAAAAAAACATCCGCCATTTTGGATTTTCACAAATTTTCGAGAGCTAAAAACTTATGTTTCCCTTTGACCAAACTTTATCAAATTGCACACACATGTTGCGACTGACAATTAAAACAATTTGTCATAGGCTTTTTTTGATAAGTTTAAAATTCTATTTTTAATGATTTTTTTAAAAAATATACTATATTTGTATGAAAAACAATGAAAAAAAAATATTTAAAAAAATATATCAAAGCAAATTACCAAAATATCAAAAAAAGCCCTTGTCAATTTAAAGGTATATATGTGTCCTACATGCATGCCAAATTTCAGATTGTTCTATTAGATAGTTTGTAAAAAATAACATTTTTTGTTAATAAAATGTTAGTTTTGAGAAAAATGCATTTTAGTCACCGAGTGACTTGTCTTGTCCAATATACTCCATTCTGGGGGGCTGAATGTGTTTAAAATTGTCCAGCACTATATGCTGCACCTCCTTCAGCTTCCTGCAGCTCCTCCTCTTGCCTTTATCTTGCCTAATTTTTCTTCTTTCCTTCTACATGGTAACCAAAAAAAAAAAACATCCGCCATTTTGGATTTTCACCAATTTTCGAGAGCTAAAAACTTATGTTTCCCATTGACCAAACTTTATCAAATTGCACACACATGTTGCGACTGACAATTAAAACAATTTGTCATAAGCTTTTTTTGATAAGTTTAAAATTCTATTTTTAATGATTTTTTAAAAAAATATACTATATTTGTATGAAAAACAATGAAAAAAAAATATTAAAAAAAATATATCAAAGCAAATTACCAAAATATCGAAAAAAGCCCTTGTCAATTTAAAGGTATATATGTGTCCTACATGCATGCCAAACTTCAGATTGTTCTATTGGATAGTGTGTAAAAAATAACATTTTTTGTTAATAAAATGTTAGTTTTGAGAAAAATGCATTTTAGTCACCGAGTGACTTGTCTTGTCCAATATACTCCATTCTGGGGGGCTGAATGTGTTTCAAATTGTCCAGCACTATATGCTGCACCTCCTTCAGCTTCCTGCAGCTCCTCCTCTTGCCTTTATCTTGCCTAATTTTTCTTCTTTCTTTCTACATGGTAACCAAAAAAAAACATCCGCCATTTTGGATTTTCACCAATTTTCGAGAGCTAAAAACTTATGTTTCCCATTGACCAAACTTTATCAAATTGCACACACATGTTGTGACTGACAATTAAAACAATTTGCCATAGGCTTTGTTAGATAAGTTTAAAATTCTATTTTTAATGATTTTTTGTTTAAAATACACTATATTTGTATGAAAAACAATGAAAAAAAATATTTAAAAAAATATATCAAAGCAAATTACCAAAATATCAAAAAAAGCCCTTGTCAATTTAAAGGTATATATGTGTCCTACATGCATGCCAAATTTCAGACTGATCTATTAGATAGTTTGTAAAAAAATAACACTTTTTGTTAATAAAATGTTAGTTTTGAGAAAAATGCATTTTAGTCACCGAGTGACTTGTCTTGTCCAATATACTCCATTCTGGGGGGCTGAATGTGTTTAAAATTGTCCAGCACTATATGCTGCACCTCCTTCAGCTTCCTGCAGCTCCTCCTCTCGCCTTTGTCTTGCCTAATTTTTCTTCTGTCCTTCTACCATGGTAACCAAAAAAACAACCGCTATATTGGGTTTTTCACCAATTTTCAAGAGCAAAAATCTTGTTTCCCATTGACCAAACTTTATCAAATTGCACCCACATGTTGTGACTGACAATTAAAACAATTTTACTCATGATTATTTTGATAAGTTTAAAATTCTATTTTTAATGATTTAAAAAAAAAAACTATATTTGTATGAAAAAAATATTTTTTTAAATATTTTTTTTTTTATTTATAAAAGAAAATTACCAAAATATCAAAAATGCAGATGTGTTACTTTAAAGATATAGATGTGTACTACTCATGATTATTTTGATAAGTTTAAAATTCTATTTTTAATGATTTAAAAAAAAAACTATGTGTGAAAAAATATTTTTTAAAATATTTTTAAAAAATTTATAAAAGAAAATTACCAAAATATCAAAAATGCAGATGTGTTACTTTAAAGATATAGATGTGTATTACATGCATGCCAAATTTGAGACTCCTCTGTTAGATAGTTTTATAGAGAAATCGTGCATTTTCGGCACAAATTTGAAAATCATAGCATGGGGGTAGTGCCGACAATATGCTTTTTGATACATCAAATGCATTTTTTATGTTATAAAACCTTGCTCAATCGATTCCTCGATGATTATTTAATAAAATAAGCTCAAAAGTTAAAAATCGATATTTTGTACGTAAAATCCAGTTTTCATTGTAGTGGAGCCCCTTAAAAGTGCAGTGTCTCCTTGTTAAAGTAATAAAGAGAAGAAACCAGAGGCCTGTAAACAGTAAATAAATAATACACAACTGTATGTTTCAGGCATTCGTGAGAAATAAAGAAGCATAAAACTACCCTCTGTTCTGTACTATTTTCATTCTTCTACCATTTACTGGACACAGTATTAAGGTCTTTGTCTTGTGTAATCTGACCTATACTGTTTAAAAGCAAAACTGCAGAAGTGATTGCCTCTATCATTAATCTGGGTCGTCCCTAGGTACGCATCCGTGTTACGTGGAGAGATCGTGCTAATGACCTCTGTCCACGAGGCACTATTTTTGTGGTGCCTAGTTTGCAGAGAGGATAGTAACGATTCACTCCGGTAGCTAGGCGGTGGTGTCGTTCGGAAGATCCTGGGTTCGAGTCCCCGGTAAGCCTATCACTTCTGTTGATTTTCTGTTGTCTGGTTTTCTGCTTCTTTATTTCTCACGATGGCCTGAAACATACCCTTGTTTAAAGGTACTTTCTGCACATTTCCAGTGAAATCCCGACAGTTAGCTTAAGAAAATGCACTTTATTCTTGACCTATATAAGATAGACAGCCATCTTTTCTGTGAGGTGAAGGTAACATTCTGTAAAATTTGGGCTGGGGTTGATGTTTTAAAATCTTAATCGATTAATGGAAGTTATTTAATCGAAGATTAATCGGTCAATTTCGAACAATTTGACAACTTATAATCAATCACGAATAACACTTTGGTAGGCGTGTCGGCTCACTAGTGTGCCGCGGCACACCGCTGCAAAAACACTGTTAAAAAACATGGTCCTGAAAATATAATGAAACTACTGAAAAGTTACAACCAAACAATTGATTATTATTGACCATACTTGCCAAATTTCACATCACAAACCTCTAACATAGCAAATGCTCTTGCATTTAAACTAAAAACAAAAACATTGCTAAAAATGGAATCATCGATTAAAATATGTTTTATGAGTCAATCGATTAAAAGATTGTTTTAACGATTTAAAGATCCCAGCCCAATGTAAAGTATTTAGTTTTAAATTTTTTTTTCCTGAAGATGTTTGCTACTTTCCTTTGTGTAGCACGCCTCTTTCAACCATTTACCATATATATGGAACTGTTGGTTATATCAGGACGTTGTTTTTTCTCATTTAGTGTGCTATTTTCTTGATAGTGTTTATTATACATTCTGTACTGTATTATTCCTCACGATGAGGTTTTTACTTTTTGGTTAATACTTCAGTTTGTTGTGTTGTTCAGAAGCATACTTGTATCTATACTGGCATGAATTTAATATTGGTTTGTTGTTTATTTATGTACTTTTCTACTGGGTTGCGTTATTCTTTTTCCACCGCTTTGATTATGACCTTGCAGGAAGGATATTGTCCGGTAGAGATGAAAGTTACGTATAAGGTAAAAAGGTAAAGGATCCCGTTACACGCCCATTGGGGCATATTGGGAATATGGTGTTAGGCCCATATTTTCTTGACCATCGGCACACTAGGGGTGATGTGGTCAGTATCACGCCGGCCGCCTTAACCTTCCCAGAGTTGCTTTGGTACCCAGTTGGGGCTGGGTCGACCCAGGAGCTGTTTGAGACCTAAAAAAAATCCCATATCATCTGGGGATCGAACCAAAGACCACTGAGCTAGGAAGCCAGTGCACTAACCACTATGCTACCGCGGCTCCATATAGACTGGATTTATTCCAAATTCCAGATTCTCGGAAGCCTTAAAATAGTAAATTAATATTAGACAAACATAAAGGTATGTTTTCAGGCACTCGTAAGAAATAAAGAAGTAGAACACTTGGACAACAGAAAAACAACAGACGTGAGTGGCTTACCCAGGGTTCGAACCCCGTACCTTCCGTACGACAACTCCGCCAAGCTATACAAGCGAATCACACTGACCCCACGGCCAGCTAGGCATCCCCAAAAAAGGAAGTCTGTTGTTTTTCTGTTGTCCAAGTGTTCTACTTCTTTATTTCTTACGAGTGCCTGAAAACATACCTTTATGTTTGTCTAATATTAATTTACTGTTTACAGGCCTCGGGTTTCCCTTCCTTATGTGTTATTAAGCCTTAAAATAGGCACGGTTTTATTAAGGTTTATCTGTAGAGAGGTCGCTGTTTTAAAAGTAGATCGCTGCACGTCCTGGAATGCCTGTCCCTGAGTTATAGCAACCCACAAAATAAGAAAACAAAGCAAAATTATAAAAATCATTCTTGGAATACATTTAAAAACAAAAAATTAAAACGTTTTTGTATATTTGTTCACCTGCTTCTTGTTCTTCGTTCACCCTCAGTGGTCAGCTTGAATATGTTCAAAGAGTTTGAGGCTGTTTACATCTCCGTATAGTTTTTCTAGGCATGGCACTGGTGAAAGACATGTGCGCTTTCTCTGTTTCTCAAATGTTGGGCACCTTTGTAGCAGATGCTCAGCAGTCATTATATCATTTCTCCAAAAATTGCCCAACCCATGATGACCCACGACGTCTGATCTGGCCAGGGGGTGCCGAGCTCAAGCAGATGATATGTGGCTGCCGCGCAGACCTGAAAAAGACTGTGGACTTCGTCCTGGCGACAGGCCTGCCGATTTACCATGACTACAAACTGAACGCAGAAGAAGAAGAATTATATCAGTTCCACAGTTACACTTATCAATAGTTCCTATCTTCAGCTTGTTGAGTAGATGGTATCTTAATCCGTTGTGGCCAGTGCGAAGTCTGAAAATTACCACTTTCTCCACTTCTGCTGAGCTGGTAATAGGCACCATTTTTGGATATTTGGTCAGAATGCGTGGAGACACTGTGCCATAAGCCTTGTACGTAAGATAATCTTCGTATACATAGCCAGTAACATGAGAAAAATAAAACTTGGATATATGAAGCGGCAAATGTTCATAAGCCACTGCTATTCGATACCATAAAAATAAGAAGATGACCTGAGAGTCATATTCCCCGCTAGTGCAGTGTCAAGAAGCTAAATAGCTCATTTTGTGCTAACATGCAAGAAATATGAACAGCAAAGAAAACCACTTAAAGAATATTTGACAGCACAACACTCACAATCACTAGAAACTGTTATAAAAGTTGACCTATTCAGGAAACTACAAAACATAAAATTTTATATTACCAAAACAAAAATTAAAATATAACTACCAGAACATAAATAAAATATTCACCACAAATATTCACTACAAAAGTAAGATACATATCAAAACTTTACAAAGTAGTGCATTCCCAATATAAATACATGAGTTAATATCAAGGACAATAAATAAGAAGGTAGCATACAAACATCAGAGTACAAACATCCAAAAAATCAACAGGGTGAAGGGAGATACACTAAAGAACAGGAAAGAGATACATCACCAACAGAAAACGCCACACCAAACGCCAGAGAATTAACAGTCTGAAAAAACAACAAATGTAAGGTACTATATGGAAAAAGGAACACTATATACACAAATTATAACCCATACGGGTATCCCATGCACAAAACAAATTTCAGTGGTTTGTGCAAGGTCCTAACATCAACAACATCAGCAGCTAAAAAGGCAGAGAAAAAAAAACTGTCCGCACAGAACTACTACTGATTATCACATTACTTGTGCTGTGTCTCTGTCTTATACATTAATAACACGTATAGTATGTATTAAGATTCTGGTTACAGGCGTATCTCATCGTGTGACGTATTCTTTCCAGAACGTTGTCTCCATTACAGCTGCTCTGAACGCATCACGATTCTGGGCAAGTCGACCTGCATCAGCCAAAAACAAGTTCAGACTCTCTGTGATATCCTGGGTCCACCGTCGTCTAGGTCAACCCCTTCCCCTTTTTCCAGGGACCGTGCCTTCCATCACTGTTTTTTCCAAACTATTATGTCTTTTTATATGACCGAAAAATTGCAGCTTCCTTATTGCGATGGTATTTAGGAGCCAATTTTCCTCTACGTTTAGTGAGTGCAGTACTTCTCTGTTGGTCTTTTTTTCTGTCCAGGGTATTCTCAACATCCTTCTGTAGCATTTCATTTCGAATGATGTAACCTTTTTTGCAACTGTTTTATTGAGTGTCCAAGTCTCGCAGCCGTATGTTGCTACTGGGAATATACATGCTCTGATTAGTTGTAACTTTGTTTCTTTGCTTGTGCCTGGCCATAGGTTTTTCATCTGTATTAGTTTATGTGAAGTAATTGCAAGTCTTCTTTTAATTTCTACTGCACAGTCGCCAGAGCTTTTGATGATTGATCCTAAGTATTCGAATTCATTAACACCTTCCAGTTCTTAGTTATCAATTTCAACAAGCGTATCTAGGGATTTTTTTAAGCGGTTCGGGGTCCAGACCTGGCATGGTCTAATGATGGCGCCGACTTTCATATGAGCAACTAATTATTGTCGTGAATTATTCTAATCCCCATATATAAATTAAAACGTAAATGCAAAGCCTAACAAATAAATTTAATAAAAGGAAAGAAGAATGGTAAAGAACAGTGCTGTCACAATGACTGTACTCGAAATCCCCCTTGTTTTCTACTTCGTCGGCAAATTGTAACGCTTTCACGTTGATAGTAAAAGCCTACTGTATTATTACCCGCTTTCTTCAATGAAACGTGTACTGTATCACGCAGGCTGATCAATGACCTAGATTTAATATTTCATTCATTCCATACACGGCGTAACTAAAGACAGATGGACTAAAGGATAGAGAGAAGGGAGAGGCAGAAAGCCGAACACGTGCAACACTAAACACGCGTCGCGCGATACACAATTGCTGCCATCACGCGTGTAAGGCCACATGCACTAACTTTATTTCAAATCGACAGTGATAAAATTCACTACCCTTCCCAGAGTTAGGTTTTAAAATCCTGAAAAACGTTTATTAGGAATTATGACATTATACCGGTTTACGTTTGAAAACATTACAGTACCCAGACAGCACATCTTCGAAACAGGAGGTAGAAGAAATTGCATATTTTGAACGCAGCATATTAGCTCTATTAAATATATATATTTGGGTTCCTTAGGGTTTGCTGACAAAGAATATGTAAAACGTTACGCAAATAGTCTAGGAATTACCAAGTTATGGCCAAAATAAAATAGTGGGGGTGCCTGACAGCATGAAATCATTTCTGCTCATAAAATTTTTTTATAACGTGTTTAAAAAAAACATTACGTACGGAAATAGCCTACCATGTTAACTCCTATGTGATTGGAGCGCAACAAATGAAAGACTAAACACGATTGGTCGGACTATAAATACTATCTTGTGTTGTCAGGGGAAACGTGAGAAAGGGGTACTTTTTTGAAAAGATGTGTAGACATGGTTTCATTGGTTAGGGCTGCGAATATACACCATTCAGAGCGTCTGTTCATTGCCACATCTTGTAATAAACCTACTAAGAAGCAGTGCGTTGAGCACCAGTGTATATTTTTTTATAAAATAAAGCCTGGAACATCGGCAGATCGGAGTTGTGCTATATTCATTGCCATTCAACGTCACTGTGTAATATTTCCATGAATTGTGGTAAGCTTGTAATATTCAATATCTTTTAATGAAAATTGAATGTAAATTGATAATTTATGTCTGTATATATGTGTGGTTCAGTAGCGAACATGATGTAAAGCCTATAGGCTCCAGCCTGAACAGAAGGTGTCGGAGGAAAGTAAAACTGCATGGAATGGCCAAACAGTACACTGACATCTAGATTATTAACTAGAAAGAAATAATGCTGGAATTGCAGAGGCGTAGTAACCATTAGGGAGGGAAATACTGGTATAAAGTGTTTCAGATGAAGCTGACAGTTGGCCTAACGCTCTGAACTCAATGTTTGTGATGTATTGTGCTCAGTGTAAAAATAGAGTATAAATTAGTTCTGACGTAGAAGGTACAACCTTCTTGTTTCAGGGACCGTGGTCTTAAAGTTATTGAGCAGCACCTGGTCAGAGCTTTGCTGAAGCCAGAGGTGGACAGCATACTCCTTGGTCCATATAGCAACCAGTGGGGTGGCTCCAGAACTCATTTAAATACTCGAGCAGAGAAGTCTTTTACTGCAGTCATCACGCAAGATAAGAGAGTGTGGCCATGGAGCTCAACATTATGTACCCCATCTTAAAATAACATTGTAACATAAAATTAAGAGGGGAAGTAAATTGTTTTAATACCAGGAACTGAGAACATCTTCAATACTAGTTCTAATAGAAACAAACTATTGAAGTCATGATGACAAATACCAACAGAGCTTGAACAAAACAAAACCAGTATTACCTCATATTACCACTACACAACTGACACACATAGGATACCATTGATAATATATGTCACTACATGAATCATATTAATAAATTCTGTACATATACCTTGTAATTAAAATTGATTGTGATTCCTGGTTCCCCTTGTATTTGAATCAGGACACATATACATTCATGACAGCAATGAATACATATTGTTATTTGAAAAGTTATCAGTGACTCCTTTAAGATATCCTCTTAGAGTGTTTTATGTATGTGAGTGTCACAGTGTTGTCAAGTGTGGTGGAATAAATTAAATTGTTTATCTGTCTGTTGTTGTTATGACTTACACTTCATCATACACATACCCTAGACATATAACGTAGTCATCACAATATTCCAGAATAATTCTGACTGAGGCATACATATGTGGCAGCAAGTAAGGTTATCTATAATACACTACTCTTATTAGATATAGATACCTTCACAGCTGATCTCAGTCAGTACACTAAGTCCCCTATAAATATTTATAACATCCCATTTTACCACAATTATCTACTTGTGAAATTTTGTGTTTAAATTTTCTTGTTCTTTTAGAATTTTAATGTTTTTATAATTTATTAACTCTTAAAGGACTTGGCGTATTACCCTGGTTTGATACGAGGAATTTTGTTTTTCGTTTGGAGTTTTCATAAAGTTTTAAAGTTTAAGGGTCCGTTCTTTTCAAGTCTTTTCTTTTTAACATGTAGTAATTGTTTCATAGTTGTAAAGGAAATTGAGGGATCGGAGTGGCTAAGAGGCATAGCATCTGCCTCTAATTCTAAAGGTACCGGGTTTGCTTCCCGTACAGAAAATTTATGGAAATGTTTTTCAGAACCACCGGTTCCCAATGATGTCATACATTGGGATCCTCGCCGGAGCTACGGTAGTGAGATCTCCTGGGTAGTGAGGTCTCCTATGTAGTGAGGTCTCCTATGTAGTGAGATCTCCTGGGTAGTGAGATCTCCTGGTTAGTGAGATATCCTGGGTAGTGAGATCTCCTGGGTAGTGAGATCTCCTGGGTAGTGAGATCTCCTGGGTAGTAAGATCTCCTGGGTAGTGAGATCTCCTGGGTAGTGAGATCTCCTGGGTAGTGAGATCTCCTGGGTAGTGAGATCTCCTGGGTAGTGAGATCTCCTGGGTAGTGAGATCTCCTGGGTAGTGAGATCTCCTGGGTAGTGAGATCTCCTGGGTAGTGAGATCTCCTGGGTAGTGAGATCTCCTGGGTAGTGAGGTCTCCTGGGTAGTGAGATCTCGTATATAGTGAGATCGGATGGCTAGCCTTCTCGGATAAGAGCGAAAAAAGGAGGTCCACTGTGCAAGTTGCGCAAGTTAAAAATCCCTCGGCAGTTGGAAATCGTAAAGAGTAGGCCGTATGGCCGCTGCTCTGGCAAAATTTACAAATATTACGAAACCTACCCATCACAAAAATATGTAAAGAATAGGTGATTCCTGTATACACACATTGGGATCCTCGCCGGAGCTACGGTAGTGAGATCTCCTGGGTAGTGAGGTCTCCTATGTAGTGAGGTATCCTATGTAGTGAGATCTTCTGGGTAGTGAGATCTCCTGGTTAGTGAGATATCCTGGGTAGTGAGATCTCCTGGGTAGTGAGATCTCGTATATAGTGAGATCGGATGGCTAGCCTTCTCGGATAAGAGCGAAAAAAGGAGGTCCACTGTGCAAGTTGCGCAAGTTAAAAATCCCTCGGCAGTTGGAAATCGTAAAGAGTAGGCCGTATGGCCGCTGCTCTGGCAAAATTTACAAATATTACGAAACCTACCCATCACAAAAATATGTAAAGAATAGGTGATTCCTGTATACACACATTGGGATCCTCGCCGGAGCTACGAAATTCTTGCACTGTGCTGAGATCCTTCTTGAGTGACCTATGGGAGAAGATCGGAGCATTGATGGGGTGGTCAGTGTGCAATGAAGATGTTCCTTAAAAACCCAAACCAAACCAAACCAAAGGAAATGAAATGAAGATTAATAACACATAATATTGCGACAGTACAAAGCAAAACAACTTAGCTGAAAATAATCTGGCCCTGACGAGGACCTGGGATTATCGGCCCTGATCACTGGCTTCTCGTCTTTTAAATAAATAAATATTACACACATAAAGGTCACGTGTTTCAGGCGCTCGTGAGCAATAAAGAAGCAGAAAACTAGACAACAGAAAAACAACAGAAGTGAGTGGCTTACCGGAGAATCGAACCCAGGCCCTTCGGAACGGCACCCCCGCCTAGCTACAGAAGCGAATCACACTATCCTCCCTGCACTTTAAAACGTTAGTACATTTCAGTGCCTACCCCAAGCTTCTGCCTGGTGCGGCCGCACTCATAGCACCTGCCGAGAGCCGGCCCTGATTCTTGTCGATTCTTTTCTTTTTTTCTTTCTTTCTTTCCTTCTTTTTAAACAGCAGTTGTGGACTAAATCGTTCGAGTCAGCGCATTCGTAGCTTAGAAATCGAATAAAAATACACTTTTTTTTTAAATGAAAGAGGGATCGAACCTCAAGTAATTAACCACGTGCTGATGCAATCCAACTTCCTCCTTTCTGTTTTCCACACAACACGAGGAAACCACGCAAGTGTTACAGCGATCCTCCTGTAACAGGAAATTGTTAGCGACCTTGACGTGTCGTCCTTGGCTCCAGGAATTTATTTATCTGTTTTTTTTGTTTTTTTTTTACGCCTTCTTGTCTTTCAGATTGTAACCTAAGACTGTTGAAAATCGTCTGTCGGTTGATTTCTTTCCTTTTCTGTTCTGTTAAATCTACATTTTTACCGACTCTCATTTGCATAACTTTGTTTTCCACAGTATGGTGGACGAAAGATGTCTAGGTAGTAAGAGAACGTGAATGTTTGTTTTATAGGTGTATGGATTTGGAAACCGTCTCATTACGTCATAAACACCCGACTAAGAACTTCCCTTTTAAAGAATTGCCTTAACAGTAACGTACTGTTACATTCCCCCCCCCCCTTTTTTTTTTCTCTCTTCCCCCCCCCCCCCCCCCCCCCCCCCCCCCCACCCCCCCCCCCCCCCCCCCCTCCCAAAGTTGCATTCTTTTAGGAAAAGGCGCGCAATTGCGGTGAGGAAACAAAGTAGCACGCTGATTATAATAATGCGGATTTCTTCCCATCTGTCAGTGGTGTTTGTTTCAGAAATATTCATCACAAGTTATTTTTACAAAATGTCTGGAAATTTCCCCATTTGATATTAATAACTCATGCTGAGAAGTGTGAATGAGTTACATACGTGTTGTATATTTACATATTTAGACAGTGAACACTGTATAACTGAATTAGCCAAACTGTTCCTGGACGCTGATCAGCTTATCACCTCCTATAGCATCTGAATAGTGGATACCTGGTCACTCAAATACACCAAGTAATGGCAGAGCAGGCAGATTAGCATAGAAGGGGACAAGAACAACCAATCACAGAAACAACTTTCCAAACAGCCAAATCACTCATACGAACAACAAACAAAGAAACTTGGCTGAACATATGGGCCATGGGTAACACCGGGAGAGAGAGGTTTATAGACATATGGTCGCTCCCGACACTAGTGACAACATCGGCTATCTTACAAGGAGAGATCAGAGCACCATTTTTCGGCTCAGATCACAACATATACCATTCAACAGTCACTTGAACAGAATCCAACCGCAACACTCACCAGAGTGCCAGCTGTGTAACTACCCCCTACGAAACTGTTGACCATCACCCCTTTGAGTGCCCAGCACTCGATGATGTTAGGAAAACGATCCTATCCTCCCAGGCCAGATAAGTGGAACACCTTGTACGGAGAAACAAAACAACTTGCGAAAACATGCAGATATCTCTGCTACGTGGCATTGGGCCGAAGGGTGAGAGCCCAAGCGCTGCTGGATCAGTAACAATAACAACAACAACATATATTTAGCCAAAGAAGCATTATTGCATATCGTAGACTTTGCATGTCATTTATTTCCTTCTGAAGGAAAGTGGAAATCAGTGAAATGACCACGTGATAATTAGTACCGGTCATCACGACATGTAGCCGAAAGAGCTCAACATAAATATTTCCCCCGTTATGTTTTGGCGGGTTGCTTACTCGTATATAAGAGGTTTGCCTACTTTTCTGTGAGGGGTGGTGAGCATCCTTTCGCGATTTACTTTCACAGCAAGGCGATGGCGCCGCTTGGTTGGTCGAAGGTTCGATTCCAGGTAAGCCTTTCACTTATATTTTCTTTTCTGTTGTCTGGTGTCATCCTTTATGTCCAACGAGTACCTTTTTTTTTTTTTTCGTACGCCCGCTAATACTCGAGGCGAAATCTCAGGTTATTATTAATGTCTAACCTGACATTGATTTTACGTGAGTATCCCTTTTCTTGTACAGAGACAGGTGTCCCTCGCCATTCAGGCAAATACTCTCCGATTTCGGAGGTACCCATTAGAGCTGGGTCGGCTCAGGAGCCGCCAATCCCTGGTCGACGACACTCCTTCAAATGTGCTCGCCAGGTCTCGAGTTAATCCAGTCCAAATCCCGGTCGACGAAAAATCCTCAAATGCCGTCGCCCGGGTTTGATCCTGAATCACCCGGTCGCCAGAGCGGTGTGGTAACCACTACGCTAGCGCGGCTCCCGAGTACCTGTTAATTGCCTTTATTTGTTTATTTACTTATTTATGTACTTCGGTGACTTCTGTGCAGTGTGGAATGTTGGAGAGCAACAGAAAAAGAAATGTTCAAATTTTCGCTCTTCTATACTGTTACGACATGTTTAACAATGTCGTCTGCTATAGTTGGCAGTGCGCATTTTGATGTTGAGAGATTTAATGTAGAATGATTGTTATACTTCATGGTTTAGTGAACACAATCCGCACGGTCGGATTGTGACGTGTGAGCGTTGATATGGTCACGCTTAGTGACGAATGTAGGGCACCCTTTTTTACTTGACCGTCACGCCATGAAGACGCGTTTTTAATCCTTCTAGAGTTAGGCTATACATTGCCGAATTATAATTGATTTTTATGGACGCAGGGTCGGTCCATATTTTGTTAATGGATAATGAAAGTGTATGGTTCGTATATAACCATTGGATGGAAGGATTTTGAGTCAGTTTGAGGCTATTTGAATCCCCGTAAAGCTTTTCCACGAAAGGAGCTGGCGTCGGCCATATGCACTTTCTCTGTACCACATATAAGTGGCAACTTTGAAGCAGATGTTCAGCAGTCATTTTATCAGTGCCACAGTGTACTCTTCCATATCACCTGTTTAAGGAATATTGGACGGAATGTTTTGGGCCAAAGACCACCACCAACAAGGAATTTGATATTAATAACTCATGCCCAGAGTAATCAAGAAGATATACACGCTATCATAACTAGAACTGGATTTTATCGTTTCATCAGAAGAGACCCAGACACCGTCACAAGAACTGCTATGCTGTGGACCACCAGAAAGAATGCGATAGAGAGGCTGACCTAAAAACAATTTGGCGGAGAACTGAGTACTGAAAAGCATGAGCCAAAGTAGGGGTACAGTACGAAGGATGGCCACGGACCGATAGATTGTAGAGAGAATTTGTTGATACCCCTACAGGGCGCCACCTAGGCGTGATGGTCACTGATTGCTTTGCAGGTTAGGGCCGGATTATCCTTTAGGCTAAGTAGGCTGAAGCCTTAGGGCCCGGAGCTCTTCGGGGCCGTGCATAAGTTTAAAAATGCGTTTAAAACTGCATAGATTTTTCAGTGAAATGTGTTTAACGTCAATAATAAAAATAATATTAATAAACATTAATAAAAAATAATTACTAATAAATTAGGTAAGCAATGCTAACAAACTAACATACCAGTCTATTAATAATACTAGTATATACCATCACCATGCTAAGGGGTTTGAAAAAAAAAAAAAATTAAAATTATTGCGTATTAGATGAAGGGGGGGTCCAACACCAAAAAACCTAGAGACCCTTCTTGGCTTAATCCGGTCCTGTTGCAGGTCAGTGGTTAAGGTTCAAAGAAGAACTGAATAATAGCAGTCGAATAAGGCAGTTATGTGTTGGGGGTGCGTGAATGACTTCCGGATCATGGAACCACCACTTTAGTCGGTTCCTTTGCAGGAAGCCGGCACCAAGCAATCACAGGGTCGGGCAGCCGTGGTTTCTGTGACAATTTGTTTGACATGATGAGGTTGCCTGCCCCTTGCTCTTTTACTTTATACAGAGACACATTTTCACACAACCCCTGCTTGCGTGGTTAAACATGATCATTATTCATTCGTTCATTTATTCATTCGTTCATTTATTCATTCGTTCATTTATTCATTCGTTCATTTATTCATTCGTTCATTTATTCATTCGTTCATTTATTCATTCGTTCATTTATTCATTCGTTCATTTATTCATAACCCTCCGCTCCCCAATGAGGAGCATAGGCCTTCAACAAACACATGCCAAGTCCTCCTGATGATCATTATTAGCTCCAATAAAGTCTTTTGTAGACCTGTAATTTATTCCTTTTATTTTCTTTTTGAGATACAAAACTGACACCATTTCCCAACTTACTCTTCGGTGTCTTGAATGAATTAATAACATTAAGAGTCATCAGCAGCTTCCATCTCCACATCGAAGATCGCCTACAGTGGATCTCCAACGACTTTTGTCTCTTGTCTTGATGGTGCACTCACTCTGACAGACTCTTTTCTGTCCATCTCTTGATGTTAATTTCCCACGCTGTCTTCTTCATGCACGTTTGCCTTCAACTCTGCCTACCATTATGGTCTTCATCAAGGTGTTATGCCTTTTTATGTGGCCAAAATATTTTAGCTGTCCAACTTTCATCAACATTAATTCTTCTTCTTCTTCCTCGTTCGCCCTGAAAAGGACGGTGGTTGCGTTGTGTCTGTTTACGCCGTAGCTGTGATATCTGCACCTTTCGGTCGACACATCCGACTTCAGCACGGCATTTTTTGGGACCGGGTTTGCCTTCCCATTGCGATCCGTACTCGCTCAGCCAGACTGCACTGCTGCAGACTGTTTCCAGTACCACCACGTGGAGGTGGAGTACGGTCTTGATCAGCTCTGGTTCGCTGATCCTGATGCAAGCAGTCAAGCTATGGGTCGCTGACTGCATTCACTATTGCTGCATCTTTGGGTCCCAACATTAATTCCAACATTAAGTCCAACTTTAATCCTCTTTTCAATCCTAGCTTTTCCATGACCCCTTTATTTGTTGTTTTTTCTCTTTCCAAGAGATGCCCCCCCTCATCATTTATTTATCTACATCTTGAAAGCCATAATTCTTTCTTATAATAACTAGTTCATTGTCATGTATCTACACCATACAGCAATGTGCAATATATTAAGAAGGAAGTCTACAAAGAAGAAGAATATATCCGGTGGTACGGCGAGGAATGGCGGAGGGCAAGGAAGGAAAAAAAAAAAACCTATCAGATTCTGACAGTCGTGGCAAGGGGAGCTCACATTTCAACCTAGTGCTGTAAGCTCTTGTCAGTTATCTCCCACACGTGACATATATGGCTCAGTAATTCTGTGAGTAACATTACACATGGTCCCATGTAAAAAGACATGAAACTCTACTCACTGTCAGGAGGGTAGGAGGTTGAAGTTACCCATACGCACTTGGCGATGCCGATCTTCTCGGATGTTGGGGGAAATTAGTGTGACAGTTCTTACAAGGAGACTTTTAAAGAAGAAGAAAAATATTACTTGTGTTCTAATGTCTTGATAAATCCACTTCGTATTGACTGCGTGTTGACTGTCGCGAGAGGTTCAGATGTTATTAAAATTAAAGATATCCTGGACAAAAAGATGTATCAGATGATACCAGGATAGTGCCAGATAAGAGACTGGTCTTATAAGAAATACCCCCTTCTCTGAAAAGAGCAAGGTTGTATCGACAATCAAAGGTAGGGTCAAGCTGTATAAACCTTCAAGTATGATGATAGTGTTTGTTTCTGAAGGTCTAAGTGCTACCTTTCAAGATCCTCCTTTGAATAATGGTTATTATATTTATATTGACTCTGCTAGGGGATTAATTAAGTAACCAAATATGTAATATCTATATTCAATAACCAGAACCTTAACTCAAATTAAATAATTAAGCAAGATTGATTATATAAATATATTTACAATTTATTGATCCTATACCGTTTCTCTTTTCGGTTAGGAAAATGATAAAGAATTTCAAAGGTTTTTACAAAATAAAAATAAGTACACATGGAATGTCATTTCCACAATACTTCAATATGATAAAGTTATATTTTCAATGTCAATTATTTATTTAACATATATAGTTATCACTTTCGCTGGACTGTAAAGTTGGTAATTAGTTTAATAAAGTCCTTCATGAGTCATTACTCAAACTGTTTTTTTTTATTTGTATTTTATTAGTTTGATAATAGTTCTGGATAGGCTGACAAGTGGAATTGTGTTTCCACTTATCTGGTAAAATGAGAAGCATCCAACAATAGCCAGGATCACACAGTGTCTGGATCTCCAGGCTGGGAAAACAGGGTGTCTAGTTCTATGTATCTTGAGAACGTTTGCACCACAGAGTCCCTCAGAAGCGAATGTCTCGTACAATCTTAGTAGTTGCAGGATAAAACCTGTAATACAAATAATCACAACCCTTGTATGGTCCAGCACTATTCTATTCACACACACAATGGACGTAACAAACAGTGTCAGACATTATTGCTAACAGTTGCACAGGACAATTTACCTCAGTACCACTCACAGCCAGTTCAATGTGATTACACTTTCCCTATAAATCCTACTTTAGATCCTTTTGTCCATGATCTGCTTCCATACAATGATTTGGTTTAGTACAAACTATTAAGTGACACCTTGATTAATACATGTTAACAAATCCTGTTGTCGTGAAACGAGTGTGTGTAACCCCACTACTTTGTTAAATCATTATGTCGGGATACAAATTTGCCCCAGCCAATCAACGCACAGTTGCTGAGCCGGAATAAATTACAAGAAGTTACGCCAGGAAACAACTTAATCCTTGTTTTTTTCGGATGTGGGTCTCGGCCATCTTGTTCACGCAATGTGGCGGAAAAACAGAATAAAATTAGGCTGTACGAGGCATGAGACCAAACTGCAGACAGCCAATCAGCTTGCCTCGCCAGGAACCAACCAAACGCTTTCTTTAAGCCGTAGAAGTTACTTCACCTGCCTATATAATCGGGTGGATTTTATGCATAATCTCACATCACCGACACGACGCCAGAGATACCGACCGACTGAAGAGGAGAAGCTGTCACCTTGATTTATAGCTTACCTGAGTGCATTGACCTGCAGCCTGCTTCACTAAGTCGAGTCAAAACCTGGCCTGTTTAAATCTTGGAGGGTAAATATAATTTACTATTTGTAGGCAAATAGGCCTGCAGCAGAGATATAATGTTTGTATTGGTTGTGTGTCATTTATACTACCTACACCTGTATATATTTAATATATTTTGGTTCACTATGAATATATCAGGTGACTGATTTGTATCTTGGGGCATTAGGTATAATGATTGTATTTCCTGATATGATTGATGAAGACGAAGACTAATAGGACTCATGCTTCAACCTATTGTCTCATATAACTTCAATCTATTATCTCAGACCAACTGAAATATAACCAAAACAGTTCTTGTTAGGGCTCAACCTATTGTTTCCTATAACTTCAATCTATTATCTCAGACCAACTGAAAATATAACCAAAACAGTCCTTGTTAGGACTCAACCTATTGTCTCATATAACTTCAATCTATTATCTCAGGTAAAACCAACTGCAATATAACCAAAACAGTCCTTGTTAGGACTCAATCTATTGTCTCATCTAACTCCAATCTATTGTCCCATATAACTCCCACCTGAAATATAACCAAACAGTCCTCGTCTCATATACTCCTATCATAAGAACATAACAATATTGTTAGGATATATGTTACCAGCTAGTACAGCACTTGTCAAAGAGGGCCTGGTATATTATAGGGGGAAGGAAATGGTTGTATCACTTCTAGGTGTACATATTATTGGATGTATTCATGTATTAAATTTATATTATGGGATGTATTGAATGCATTCATGTATTGAATTTATATTATTGAATGTATTCATGCATTGAATTTATATTATTGAATGTATCCATGCATTAGTTTATCAGAAAGAATGTTTTGCAAGTAGACACCTGTCTTGTCTCGCTATTGCTAAATCATACTGAGCCATGTTGTCATTCATCCTACATGCAGACACCTGAGACACGCTCATTTCACCCACACTAGAAATAGGTGGGCTTGAGGACAGAAATTAGCCCCTATTTTTCCTTGTTACAGGTTTTATTCGTGTCATCAAAACTGAGATCGTGGGTCGTCAATCCAGCTGCCTGGAACTCCGCAGGAGCATAGAGATTGCACAGAATCTACATCTTTGGTCCCCCTCAGTCTTGGGTGGGCTAAAGGAACGATCCTCAGCCGTTGTTGTGTGAACCAAACAAAGAAGAACAGACCTTAGAGAGATGAGTACACATTAGTACCATTTCTGTCAGCATTGTGAGCAAAAGTTAGTGTCAGTGACGAGAAAGAGATTTAGCGTAGAAAGAGACAAGATTAACAGCATAGCTAATAATTGTTATAGACGTAATTAACAGCACAGCTGATACCTGTACTATAATTGAATAACAGCACAGCTGATATAATTTTTTGTTCCTATAATTGGAAAACTTGTAATATATTTATATATCTATATAAATATTTGTAAATCATATGTAAACTTACAAATCCATTACATTCCATTTTTCAACATTCACCCTTCAGCACAAGAGTAGATAGTGTATATACTAAATAAATAATAAGGAAATTGTATTTGAAGACTTGTCAATTTTATCATTGTTAAGTAAAATCTGTTTCCTTGTCTTAATATCACAGTTAGTTACACAGCGGAGGTGGCAAGTTATGTCGGTCTCCTCTCTACTAATTTTTCGAGATCAGATCATTCACAGCCGTAACTAATTTGTGATACCAGTAGTTCTCTCAGACACTGGGACTTCACCATTTTCTGCAGAAATTCTATTTCTGTAATTGTCAGTACTATACTGATCCTACAGCCAAATAAAACCTCACGCCACACCTGTCATCCTTTCTTATGTTCCTGATCAGTGTGTCTTTCCTTTACGAAATTCTCCTTCAAATGCATTATTAAACTTACAGTCGTATTTTTGCCATCATTCTCAATCATTCTACAAATTTCCCAATGCTGGCTTTCGTCTCTAAAAGTCAACACATGCTTGCGTTCAAGCCGGCAGCACATTCGTCCTGTAATATTTTTTCTTAACACATTCAACACACTTCATAACACACAAGTGGATTAATCACAGGAAAATTACATAATTATATATATATATATATATATATATATATATATATATATATCTATATATATATATATATATATATATATATATATATATATTCTTTCTTACCTTCAGGCAATACACATAAGCTGTAACAGGCTGTCAATAGGTATCTAGGTCTGCTATGCAGATACAGTTGCAAAGTATTTGACAGCACACGTTTTGCCGCTCTCTTATGTTCAGCTTGTTTTTTTAAAATGTTGTGGCCTCAAATCAGCCAAGTTCAAGGACTTTTATACTACCGCACCCTACCTCTCGGATGGCTTGGGGTAAAAACGGCGTTAGGAATCTAAAATTGAAGTGATTTCTGCCTTTTTGTTCAATGTGCAAAACTTTTAATATTTAATATCTCTCTTAATTCTAGGCCGATTTTGATCATTTAAAGTTAGAATTATACTGTGAATTTATCTCTACCTTTCTGTCTAATAATTGTTTAGTTAGCAAAATGCATTTAAATCTGTGCAGACTTTAACTAACTAAATTGGGGACTACCCTGATGTATAGATGTCAATTTAAACGATTTTTCTCTATAATTGAACTACTATTCGAGGAAGTCTTTGCACCTACCTCTCAAGTAACTTCCCGTTGTTAAAATATCTTTATCTTTCCGTTTAAACATCTTTAGTCTTTAAGAAATTAAATAAATTCTTAGTCATTTACACAAAATGGGCCTCTATATTAAGCCTAAAAGGTTTCATTATACACACCAGAAAAAGGAGCGTTTTCATTGGTTATTGTATCGGTCCGTTTTCCTATAGTATTGCGTGCGGTAAATATGACCGTGGTGTAAGACACATCAAAACACGACATTGACACATGTGTGAGCATGTTTTGATATATGCATGTTCTCGCGAATGTGAGCGTGTGGTAAAGTGGGATGTTATAAATATTTATAGGGGAATTAGTGTACTGACTGAGATCAGCTGTGAAGGTATCTATATCTAATAAGAGTAGTGTATTATAGATAACCTTACTTGCTGCCACATATGTATACCTCAGTCAGAATTATTCTGGAATAGTGTGATGACTACGTTATATGTCTAGGGTATGTGTATGATGAAGTGTAAGTCATAACAACAACAGACAGATAAACAATTTAATTTATTCCACCACACTTGACAACACTGTGACACTCACATACATAAAATACTCTAAGAGGATATCTTAAAGGAGTCACTGATAACTTTTCAAATAACAATATGTATTCAGTGCTGTCATGAATGTATATGTGTCCTGATTCAAATACAAAGGGAACCAGGAATCACAATCAATTTTAATTACAAGTTATATGTACAGAATTTATTAATATGATTCTTGTAGTGACATATATTATTAATGGTATCCTATGTGTGTCAGTTGTGTAGTGGTAATATGAGGTAATACTGGTTTTGTTTTGTTCAAGCTCTGTTGGTATTTGTCATCATGACTTCAATAGTTTGTTTCTATTGGAACTAGTATTGGAGATGTTCTCAGTTCCTGGTATTAAAACAATTAAATTCCCCTCTTAATTTTATTTTACAATGTCATTTTAAGATGGGGGTACATAATGTTCAGCTCCATGGCCACACTCTCTTATCTTGCGTGATGACTGCAGTAAAAGACTCCTCTGCTCGATTACTTTAATGAGTTCTGGAGCCACCCCACTGGTTGCTATATGGACCAAGGAGTATGCTGTCCACCTCTGGCTTCAGCAAAGCTCTGACCAGGTGCTGCTCAATAACTTTAAGACCACGGTCCCTGAAACAAGAAGGTTGTACCTTCTACGTCAGAACTAATTTATACTCTAGTTTTACACTGAGCACAATACATCACAAACATTGAGTTCAGAGCGTTAGGCCAACTGTCAGCTTCATCTGAAATACTTTATACCAGTATTTCCCTCCCTAATGGTTACTACGCCTCTGCAATTCCAGCATTATTTCTTTCTAGTTAATAATCTAGGTGTCAGTGTACTGTTTGGCCATTCCATGCAGTTTTACTTTCCTCCGACACCTTCTGTTCAGGCTGGAGCACTATAGGCTTTACATCATGTTCGCTACTGAACCACACATATATACAGACATAATTTATCAATTTACATTCAGTTTTCATTTAAAAATATTGAATATTTCAAGCTTACCACAATTCATGGAAATAATAAACAGTTTCGTTGACTGGCAATGAATATAGCACAACTCCGATCTGCCGATGTCCCAGGCTTTATTTTATAAAAAATATACACTGGTGCTCAACGCACTGCTTCTTAGTAGGTTTATTACAAGATGTGGCAAGGAACAGACGCTCTGAATTGAGTATATTCGCAGCTCTACCCAATCAAACCATGTCTACACATCTTTTCAAAAAAGTACCCCTTTTCACGATTTCCCCTGACAACACAAGATAGTATTTATAGCCCGACCAATCGTGTTTAGTCTTACATTTGTTGCGCTCCAATCAAATAGGAGTTAACATGGTAGGCTATTTCCGTAACGTAATGTTTTTTCAAACACGTTATAAAAAAATTTTATGAGCAGAAATGATTTCATGCTGTCAGGCACCCCCACTATTTTACTTTGGCCATAACTTGGTAATTCCTAGACTATTTGCGTAACGTTTTACATATTCTTTGTCAGCAAACCCTAAGGAACCCAAATATACGAATTTAATGGAGCCAATATGCATTTTCTTCTAGGATAGTCGTGCTGTTACTACCTTCTCACTTCCAAACTTGAGGGTGTCTGGGTACTGTCATGTTTTCAAACGTAAACCGGTATAATGTCATAATTCCCAATAAGCGTTTTTCAGGATTTTAAAACCTAACTCTGGTATGGGTGGTGAATTTTATCACTGTCGATTTGAAATAAAGTTAGTGCATGTGGCCTTACACGCGTGATGGCAGCAATTGTGTATCGCGCGACGCGTGTTTAGTGTTGCATGTGTCCTTGCTTTCTGCCTCTCCCTTCTCTCTATCCTTTAGTCCATCTGTCTTTTAGTTACGCCGTGTATAAAATGGAATGAATGAAATATTAAATTTAGGTCATTGATCAGCTTGCGTATCTCAAGGTTTTTCCAAGAAATACAGTACAAGTTTCATTGAAGAAAGCTGGTAATAATACAGTAGGCTTTTACTATCAACGTGAAAGCGTTACAATTTGCAGACGAAGTAGAAAACAAGGGGGATTTCGAGTACAGTCATTGTGACAGCACTGTTCTTTACCATTCTTCTTTCCTTTTATTAAATTTATTTGTTAGGCTTTGCATTTACGTTTTAATTTATATATGGGGATTAGAATAATTCACGACATCTCCCCTCTTAAAACAGACATTATATGTCAGTCCTTTATTCTATATACACATAGAGAAATTTATTATTATTTCTGGGGTTTACGGTGATTCTCATCACACGGATGGCGGCTTAAAAAATCTGCTCCCAAATTTGTTTTTCCAGATATATACTCAATGCTAAAATTATAGGGAGCCAAAAGTAAGGACCATCGGAGTAACCTAGAGTTCTCATACCTAGCCTGGGCTAGAAACGATAAAGGTTTGTGATCCGTTTGCAACTTAAATGCCTTCCCATACAGATAAATATTGAATTTCTTTATTGCCCATATTACTGCAAGACATTCTTTTTCGCTAGTTGAGTAGTTGATTTCAGCTTTATTCAATTTTCTGCTAGCATATGCCACTGGGCTTAATTCCCCATCCAATGCATCTGATTTCTGTAGTAGAGTTGCACCCAACCCAATATTACTGGCATCCGTCCTTACTATGAATTCTTGACTTAAGTCAGGTAATTTCAAAATAGGTTTGTATGCCCTGGTCGGTCTGTTAACACCTCTGCATGATTATTTAGAACCTGTTGCACTCTCTCTTTCTGAGTTTTTGTTAAATGTGTACTGATTTTCACCTGTGCTGCTGTCTCACAGGGGTGTAATGGATATTCAAATGATGAAAGTGGTTCCTTTTTCATCTCCATGGCGATGGACAAGGTCAACAAGTGTGTCTCTTCCTGATGTTCTCTTTCCAAATATTTCTTCAGGAGATTCACATGATAGATTTTTTCTTTCCCCTTCTTATCTATCTTATAATTTGTTCTAGACACCTTCTCTAAAACTGTATATGGACCTTGCCATCCAATCTGTAACTTATTCTGACTCCCGGGGAGAAGAAGCAGTACCTTCTCTCCCACAGCCAAATCTCTGTCTTTCGCCTTCCTGTTATAATAGGCAGCATGTTTCTTCCTGGCTTGTTTCAAATTTTCATTGACAAGTTTCCAGCCAGTTTTTAAACGAGTGGTCAGCTCATTCACATATTGGTATGAAGATGTAATGTTTTCCTCTGCCTTTTCATCAGTCCACGTTCTTAACAAAGCTTCGAGTGGACCTTTTATTGGCCTTCCAAACAATAATGTTGCCGGGGCCATACCGGTTGAACTATGGGGTACCTCC
This sequence comes from Oreohelix idahoensis, assembly GCA_024509875.1. Lineage (NCBI taxonomy): Eukaryota > Metazoa > Mollusca > Gastropoda > Stylommatophora > Oreohelicidae > Oreohelix > Oreohelix idahoensis. The sequence goes on from JAMPIV010008750.1 coordinate 45,472, forward strand.
CGATAAGCAAAGAGGGCGGCGTGCAGGTACTGGTCCCATGTATCTGGTTTTTCGTGTGCCAACTTTCTCAGGATCGACATCAACGTGCCGTTAAATCTTTCCACTTGGCCGTTCCCTTGGGGATGGTACACACTACAATGGAAGTGTTTGGCCTGGAAGATCCTGAAAACTTCTTCAGTTAGTTTCCCCTTGAACTGAGAGCCATTATCAGTCAAGATTTGATTGGGAAAGCCTAACCTTGTGAAAATTGTGAGCAATGCCTCTGCCACATGTTTAGAATCAATCGATGACAGGGCTACTGCCTCTCCCCACATAGAACAAGTGTCCACCAGAGTCAGAATGTAGCTGTTCCTTCTCTTGGTTCGGGTGAGAGGTCCCACAAGATCCACGGCAACTCTCTCAAAGGGTGTTCCCACTATGGGCATTTCCCCCAGAGTTGCTGGTGCAGTCCAATGTTTAGGTGCTACTCGTTGGCACTCTGGACAGGATTTTACATATCGTTTGATATCTTCAGTTATTCCTGGCCAGAAATAATGACAAGCTATTCGCTGTCCTGTTGCGCTGATTCCCATATGACCACTGAAGGGAATCGCATGCCCTAGTTCCAACACTTTAGTCCTATATGAAGTGGGAAGGACCAGCTGTCCGTGACCATTGGATTCAGATCCAGCCTTCCTATATATCAGTTTGTTCTTCATATAAAACTCTCCCTTGCCTGGAGGTTATGAGATTTGGGCAACTTCTTGAAACATGGCTTGAGTGTTTTGTCCTCAGCCTGTGCCTTCCTCATCTCATCTGGGTGAGTATTTATTGGATTATCCTCCTCCTTTTTAGACTGTGATCTGGTCTGCACTGTTGCCAATATCACAGGTCTCTTGGGATTCCCCAAGAAGACATATCTACACCCCAATATCAGAGGGTAGATTGGCTCATTTATCACTGCTGCTTTTATGATTCCTTCCACATATCGCGTTTTCACTTTTATTCGGGCGACTGGAAGTGTCATGGTAGCTACATCCTTGGTTGCAGTTTGAATCTCCACTGTTTCTGTGGTGTATTGATCGGCCTGCACCAGGTGAGAACTCACAACGGAATCGTAATCTAAACCGGTATCATATAAACACCTTATAGTGACACCATTACAGATGACATCATCACACACTGGGGGGTGGTATGGTTCCTGTAGTTCTTCAGGTTTGACCTTCTTTTCCTTTTTCCCCGATGTCATAGCAGCACAATGAGGAGGTTTCCTTCTACAATGGTCAGTGTCATGATTGTTCATCTTACAATTTTTACACCACCTTTTTCCTTGGTTGAAAGATTTTCTTTCATCATATTTCCTTTCATTGAATTGTGGGGTTTTATTTTTATTTTCATACCGTGGCCTATCAAACTGGTGCTTACCTTTGTTTTGATCCCTAGGATCAAATTTATTAAAGTTCTGTGGTGCCCTAAAGTTATCCACTTGTTTCTTTTTATTACCTGTTACCTCTGCTTGAGCTGCTTGATACCTTTCAGCAACATTTAGCAACTCACCCAGCCTCTCTGCACCTTGTTCCATGAGAAACTTTCTCAGGTCTGGAGCCATGGACTCTCTTAATTGCTCTATAAGGACCATTTCCTTAAGATCTTGGGTTTTCCCCAGAGAAGTCCATTTCTCCAAGTATGTCTCTATTCGTGCAGAGAACTGGTGATAGGTTTCACCTGACAGTAGTTTAGCATTCCTAAATTTTTTCCTATAAAATTCTGCATTCTTTTCATATCTTAACAAAAGAGCCTGCTTTAGCATGTCATAATTTTCCTGATCACTTCTGCTCATTTTTGCAAAAACTTCATAAGCTGCCCCACGAAGTCCCTGAGATAACTTTAAGCTCCACCTTTCTCTCTCTCTAACCCATATGTGGTAGCTAATAGTTCATACCTATTTAGATAGCTCTCTATATCATCGTCTTTCTCAACAAAATGATCTAAATGAAAATTCATAGCTGAGGTTGAGGCTCCTTGGCTAGCAGTGGCATCCGAGGCAAAGGGACTGGCACCATTTTCAGGAGCATGGCCCTGAAACTCAAACTCCCTTAGTCGTAACTCATGTTCCCTTTGTAATCTCTTCTCCTCCTTTTCTGCTTCCCTCTCTGCAGTCAATCTTCTTTCTTCGGCTTCCCTTTCTGCAGCTAATCTTTTGTCTTCTCTTTCTGCAGCCAATGCTTTAGCCTCTTTGTCAGCCTCAATCTGCAACCTCTTAGCCTCAGCCTCAATCTGCAACCTCTTAATCTCTTTTTCAGCTTCTATTCTCTTATCTTCGGCCAATCTTTCAGATTCTAATTTTCTTTCGGCCTCTTTTTCTAATCTTCTTTCTTCCCGTTCAATATATTTGTCACATTCAGCAGTGACATAAGAAATCATAATTTGCCCGTCCATTCCTAACTCTTTCGCAGTCTGTACAGCAGCAGATCGAAATTTTGCCAGGTCGGCCATTGTCTAACAGATAAATGTCTAAAATATTTAACTAAACAATTTTATCTATGACTAATTAACTCAGGACAACACAGGCACTGTGAGCTCAACCTTATTTATTTTCACCCAAGGATACCTTTTAATTCTTATTATTCCCTGAAGTGAATTACCCCCAATATTTTTAATAGGGAAAGATTCAAAATCCCGAGAGCGAGACCCCAATATATGTGGTAAAGTGGGATGTTATAAATATTTATAGGGGAATTAGTGTACTGACTGAGATCAGCTGTGAAGGTATCTATATCTAATAAGAGTAGTGTATTATAGATAACCTTACTTGCTGCCACATATGTATACCTCAGTCAGAATTATTCTGGAATAGTGTGATGACTACGTTATATGTCTAGGGTATGTGTATGATGAAGTGTAAGTCATAACAACAACAGACAGATAAACAATTTAATTTATTCCACCACACTTGACAACACTGTGACACTCACATACATAAAACACTCTAAGAGGATATCTTAAAGGAGTCACTGATAACTTTTCAAATAACAATATGTATTCAGTGCTGTCATGAATGTATATGTGTCCTGATTCAAATACAAAAGGAACCAGGAATCACAATCAATTTTAATTACAAGTTATATGTACAGAATTTATTAATATGATTCTTGTAGTGACATATATTATTAATGGTATCCTGTGTGTGTCAGTTGTGTAGTGGTAATATGAGGTAATACTGGTTTTGTTTTGTTCAAGCTCTGTTGGTATTTGTCATCATGACTTCAATAGTTTGTTTCTATTGGAACTAGTATTGGAGATGTTCTCAGTTCCTGGTATTAAAACAATTAAATTCCCCTCTTAATTTTATTTTACAATGTCATTTTAAGATGGGGGTACATAATGTTGAGCTCCATGGCCACACTCTCTTATCTTGCGTGATGACTGCAGTAAAAGACTCCTCTGCTCAATTACTTTAATGAGTTCTGGAGCCACCCCACTGGTTGCTATATGGACCAAGGAGTATGCTGTCCACCTCTGGCTTCAGCAAAGCTCTGACCAGGTGCTGCTCAATAACTTTAAGACCACGGTCCCTGAAACAAGAAGGTTGTACCTTCTACGTCAGAACTAATTTATACTCTAGTTCTACACTGAGCACAATACATCACAAACATTGAGTTCAGAGCGTTAGGCCAACTGTCAGCTTTATCTGAAATACTTTATACCAGTATTTCCCTCCCTAATGGTTACTACGCCTCTGCAATTCCAGCATTATTTCTTTCTAGTTAATAATCTAGGTGTCAGTGTACTGTTTGGCCATTCCATGCAGTTTTACTTTCCTCCGACACCTTCTGTTCAGGCTGGAGCACTATAGGCTTTACATCATGTTCGCTACTGAACCACACATATATACAGACATAATTTATCAATTTACATTCAATTTTCATTTAAAAATATTGAATATTTCAAGCTTACCACAATTCATGGAAATAATAAACAGTTTCGTTGACTGGCAATGAATATAGCACAACTCCGATCTGCCGATGTCCCAGGCTTTATTTTATAAAAAATATACACTGGTGCTCAACGCACTGCTTCTTAGTAGGTTTATTACAAGATGTGGCAAGGAACAGACGCTCTGAATTGAGTATATTCGCAGCTCTACCCAATCAAACCATGTCTACACATCTTTTCAAAAAAGTACCCCTTTTCACGATTTCCCCTGACAACACAAGATAGTATTTATAGCCCGACCAATCGTGTTTAGTCTTACATTTGTTGCGCTCCAATCAAATAGGAGTTAACATGGTAGGCTATTTCCGTAACGTAATGTTTTTTCAAACACGTTATAAAAAATTTTATGAGCAGAAATGATTTCATGCTGTCAGGCACCCCCACTATTTTACTTTGGCCATAACTTGGTAATTCCTAGACTATTTGCGTAACGTTTTACATATTCTTTGTCAGCAAACCCTAAGGAACCCAAATATACGAATTTAATGGAGCCAATATGCATTTTCTTCTAGGATAGTCGTGCTGTTACTACCTTCTCACTTCCAAACTTGAGGGTGTCTGGGTACTGTCATGTTTTCAAACGTAAACCGGTATAATGTCATAATTCCCAATAAGCGTTTTTCAGGATTTTAAAACCTAACTCTGGTATGGGTAGTGAATTTTATCACTGTCGATTTGAAATAAAGTTAGTGCATGTGGCCTTACACGCGTGATGGCAGCAATTGTGTATCGCGCGACGCGTGTTTAGTGTTGCATGTGTCCTTGCTTTCTGCCTCTCCCTTCTCTCTATCCTTTAGTCCATCTGTCTTTTAGTTACGCCGTGTATAAAATGGAATGAATGAAATATTAAATTTAGGTCATTGATCAGCTTGCGTATCTCAAGGTTTTTCCAAGAAATACAGTACAAGTTTCATTGAAGAAAGCTGGTAATAATACAGTAGGCTTTTACTATCAACGTGAAAGCGTTACAATTTGCAGACGAAGTAGAAAACAAGGGGGATTTCGAGTACAGTCATTGTGACAGCACTGTTCTTTACCATTCTTCTTTCCTTTTATTAAATTTATTTGTTAGGCTTTGCATTTACGTTTTAATTTATATATGGGGATTAGAATAATTCACGACAGAGCGCGTAGGTATATATATACATGCGTGGTTACGTTTATATGATTTTTTTTTATCAATTAATTATTTTTTTTTATTTTATTTATTATTTATCTATTAATTTTTTTTCATGTTGTCTCTTCCTCCATTCACACATTTTGTCTTCTCATACCTTCTCTCTAACTTGTTATTATTATTAAGATTACATTTGAATTATTTCTCGTCTCCTTTCCCTACTACGTATTTAGCTTTCACACTCGGAAGCGGCAACCATTTCTGATGGCCCGATTTCTGGTCGACCTAATAAGCTACACTAGGTCTTAGCGGATCTTACGAGTAGTACCAACTTTTATTTATTTTTTGTTCCTCTCATGTTTTCTAATTAGCTCTCGCTTTCTTTCCTTTCCCTGACGAAGGCCTTGTAGTCGCAACGTTGGCTATTTTCTTTATCGTTTGTCCTAGTAAGACAAATCACCTATTTTCGATTGTTTTTCATATCCATCCATCCCTTACGTTGATATGAGCGTGCGTTTATTTGCGGTGTGTCTCTAGTGTGTGCCTATCTCTGTCGTTCCTGTTTCTAAATGTTTATTGGAGACAGAAATGAAAATGACGAGAAAAGCATGTGAAGACCATGTGTACCGGAATCTCACAGGGGATAATTTGATAGATGAAGTGCCGGATTACGGCCAATTGATGCCCTAACAATGGTGCCCCCTCGGCCCTTCCATTTCTTAACTGACAAGATAATAAGACTCAATAAATGCTGAAGGTGAAATAAGAGATTGAAAATTCAAGTTTTCTTCCAGGTCAGACCCCATTGAAAATCATGCAGAAATACGTTGGTAAGACAGTCAAACATACTGAACTCTAGGTCTATGTCTGACACCTTCAAACTTTTGAACTTTAGTCACTCACTATATAAAAAAAAAGTTGTTTTTTTTTTTAACAATTGAGATTAAAGTTGAACACGGCCAATAAGGATTATTACAAATAAATTCGACTAAAGTCGACTGTGGCAGTGAAAGAGTTGAGTGTTAAAGGCATGATAGCTGGAGGGAAAAACTCGGCGTTGTCCCCCTTCCCTTTGTGAACTAAGTACATGCTTATTTTTCTTAATGGTTAATCCAGCATTGGATAGATCAGTGCTCTGCAACCGGTGTACTGCGGCATACTGAGGGCTTAGTGTTACTAACGTAGATCCCAAATGCTCCTGGGTTGACTGGTTCTCTTTCTCGCTTTCTTTGCCTTCCCTAACTCAAGAACAGTGACATGTACCCATTCACAGCTGAAGAGACTGGAACATGGCGCTACCAGCTTTCAAACTTCGCCTGGAGCCAAGCGCTCCAGCCAGTCACTACCACTATTACTATTATTAAAACATCAGCTACTACTACCACTGAAATCACACCGCCATCATTACTTTTATTACAACAAGAACATTAGCATCGACCACAAACGCTTGTTATTCGAATGGCTGTAAGTGCTACTGAACTTGTATCGATTACCACTGGTAATCGTATTTACCAGTTTTATTCTACAACAAGGGTTCTTAACTTTTCGTGTACCATGGACCCCTTTGATTGTCCGGGGAAGACTATGGATCCTTTTGATTGTCTGGTGAAGCTGCGGACACTTTTATTGTCCGGTGAAGGTTATGGACACTTTTGATTGTCTATGAAGGCTACTGACCCCTTTGATAGTCTATGAATGCTACAGACCCATTTGTTTGTCTGGTAAAGGCTACGGACTCTTTTGAGTGTCCGGTGAAGGCTATGGACCACTTTAATTGTTCAATGAAGGCTACGGACCTCTTTGATTGTCTGTGAAGGCTACATGCCCCTTTGATTGTCTATGAAGGCACAGGCCCCTTTGTCTGGTAAAGACTACGGACCCCTTTGTTTGTCTGGTGAAGGCTACATACCCCATTTATTGTCTGGTGAAGGCTACAGACCCCTTTGATTGTCCGATGAAGGCTATAGACCCCTTTGATTGTCTGGTGAAGGCTACAGACCCCTTTGACTGTCTGGTGAAGGCTACGGACCCCTTTGATTGTCCGGTGAAGGCTACGGACCCCTTTGATTGTCCGGTGAAGGCTACGGACCCATTTGATTGTCCGTTGAAGGCTACGGACTTCTTTGATTGTCTGACGAAGGCTACGGACTACTTTAAATTAATATGAAACAAATATAAAGGTATGTTATAAGGCACTCGTAGGAAATAAAGAAGTAGAACACTAGACAACAGAAAAACAACAGACATGAGTGGCTTACCCAGGATTTGAACCCTGGACCTTCCGTGCGACAACACCGCCTAGCTATGCAAGCGAATCACACTGTCCTCCCTGCCATCTACGCATCCCCAAAAAGGATGTTTCAATGACAGGTCATTAGTGCGAACCTCTATACATAACACCGGAAGTTTACTATGGGCAGTTCAGCCTAATAATGACGCAATCACTTCTGTTGTTCCCCTATATATCAGTATTGGTCAGTCCAACAAGACAAAGACCTTAATACTGTGTCCAGTATGATAGTAGACTTAGAACAGTAAGAACAGGACAGAGGGTAGGTTTGATATTGTATAAACATTTATAACACATAAGGAAGGGAAACCACGAGGCCTGTAAACAGTAAATTAATATGAAACAAATATAAAGGTATGTGCCCATAGTAAACTTCCGGTGTTATGTATAGAGGTTCGCACTAATGACCTGTCATTGATACATCCTTTTTGGGGATGCTTAGATGGCAGGGAGGACAGTGTGATTCGCTTGCATAGCTAGGCGGTGTTGTCGCACGGAAGGTCCAGGGTTCAAATCCTGGGTAAGCCACTCATGTCTGTTGTTTTTCTGTTGTCTAGTGTTCTACTTCTTTATTTCCTACGAGTGCCTTATAACATACCTTTATATTTGTTTCATATTAATTTACTGTTTACAGGCCTCGTGGTTTCCCTTCCTTATGTGTTATAAATGTTTATACAATACCAAACCTACCCTCTGTCCTGTTCTTACTGTTCTAAGTCTACTATCATAATGGACACAGTATTAAGGTCTTTGTCTTGTTGGACAGACCAATACTGATATATAGGGGAACAACAGAAGTGATTGCGTCATTAATAGGCTGAACTGCCCATAGTAAACTTCCGGTGTTATGTATAGAGGTTCGCACTAATGACCTGTCATTGAAACATCCTTTTTGGGGATGCGTAGATGGCAGGGAGGACAGGGTGATTCGCTTGCATAGCTAGGCGGTGTTGTCGCACGGAAGGTCCAGGGTTCAAATCCTGGGTAAGCCACTCATGTCTGTTGTTTTTCTGTTGTCTGGTGTTCTACTTCTTTATTTCCTGCGAGTGCCTGATAACATACCTTTATATTTGTTTCATATTAATTTACTGTTTACAGGCCTCGTGGTTTCCCTTCCTTATGTGTTATAAATGTTTCTACGGACTACTTTGATTGTCTGACGAAGGCTACGAACTACTTTGATTGTCTGACGAAGGCTACGGACTACTTTGATTGTCTGACGAAGGCTACTGACTACTTTGATTGTCTGGCGAAGGATACGGACCCCTTCCTTAGAAAAAATATACATCGACACATTATAAAACAGTTTGCATACAAGTTATACATTTTATTACAAAGGAAAATCATTAAGCTTACATTTCATTACATCATACTGAAATAAAAAAAAACAATATGTAAAATTGAATATATTTCTTTAAATCCCAATATCTATGATAATTTTCCGAGTAAAAATTCTGATGAACATAAAATTAAAATTTTTAGGTCATGTACGCGGGGGCCCCCGAAGAATCCATTAATAGGCCCTCAAGGGGTCCGTGGACCACATGTTAAGAAACCCTTCTCTACAACAACTTCTGTTTCTCCACAACTTCTGCTTTCTAAGTGACACCACTGTTGCTTGATCGCCTTGCGGTAATGCTCTTATCACCACTACTAAACAACTACAGCCGTCAAACGCGCATGTCAAATTCCCGCGGAATTACTTTAGTGTCAGAGTAACCATGTCATTGTGTATTTACTTCCAGAGTTCTTTCATTTTTTTATTTTTGTCCCTTATAATTGTATGGGTTGGGGGTCGGAGTGGCTAAGAGGTATGGCGCCCGCCTCGAGCTCTATAGGTACCCGGTTCGATTCCCAGTTGTGGGAATATATTTTATGGAAAACGTTTTTTTTTTTCAGAACCAGTGGTCCTAATGATGTCATTACTTCCCCTTGGTCTCCTGAATAGTGAGATCGGATGCCTAGTCTTCTCGGATACGGGCGAAAAAATAGGAGGTCCCGTGTGCAAGTTGCACACGTTGAAAATCCCATGTCAGTTGGAAATCGTAAAGAGTAGGCCTATCAGGCCGCTGCCCTGGTAGGCCTTTTAAAAATTACAAACCTACCCACCACAAAAAATATTTATAGAATGTGTGATTCCTATGTACACACATTGGGATTCTCGCCGGTGCTACGGAGTTCATGCACTGTGCTGAGATCCGTGTGTGATATAAGGGAGGAGATCGGAGCCTTGATGGAGTAGTCCGTGTGTAATGAAGATGGTCCTTAAAACCAAACCAAAATTTTACGTGTGCCGTTCGAAAGGTCCTGGGTTCGATTCCCGTTAAGCCTATCACTTCTGTTATTTTTCTGTTGTCCAGTCTTCTACTTCTTTATTTCTCACTGAGTGCCTGATAACACGTGACCTTTGTGTGTTGTTTGTTTATTTAATTACAATTTTAAGGGTTGTTTGTTTTTGATGATGTAATAATGTTAGCGAGTGTCGGTTGGCTGAACAGTGCTGTAGCTTCTGGTGACAAAAGCTCCACGTTTCAGTCTACGCAGCTGTGAATGGGGTTACCTGACTTTGTTTTTGAGTTAAAGAAGGAAAAGGCAGCGAGAAGGTGAACTAGTTACCTCGACTCATCACTCTACGCAGCTGTGAATGTGGGTCAAGTATTTGTAAAAGTAAAATGTGGTATTTGGACATGCACCCTAATATAACCGACTAGGTTGAACGGGACCCGCCTCGCCAAAACGAGGCAAAATTTTATTTTTAAAAAAAAGACTCTCCAGGCACGTCTTACTCTCTCTCTCTCTCCCTCTCTCTCTCTCTCAATTACAAAATTCAGGGAAAACAACACTTCAGATCTATATTGGTACCTTACCAATTGAAAACGTTAATGAACATAAAACTCTAGGAATAGTCGTTGACCAGCATCTAAATTGGAACTCACATGTTCATGCACTGACCAAGCAAACGGCACAGAAAGTTTACCAGTTAGCTAAAATCAAACATTTCCTAGATGAAGATGCACGAAAATTGTTCTATATATCTCACATACAAACAAACCTTGACTATTGCTCCACAATCTGGGATGGTTGTTCTATGCCCAATACAAAAAGACTCCATTCACTACAAAAGCGTGCAGTGCGTCTAGTTTCTGACAACTTCCAAGCACAGTGTGTAGATCTATATAAAGATCTCAAAATACTGCCTCTAAGAAAGCGCTTTCTTTTCAACAAAGCTAAATTTGTTCACAAAATCCTGTCACAGAATGCTCCAACATATCTGTGGCCAATGTTCAAATACAGTGAAAGACGCAGTCAACGCCTTAACAAAATACAAGTGCCCAAGCCTAGGCTTGACTTATTCAAGAAAAGCTTAGCTTACTCTGCTGCTCATCTCTGGAACTATCTTCCACATTATCTGAAAGATAACAACCTCAGTCCCTATTCATACAATCGTAAACTTTTCGATTACTTTATGAGTTCTGATTATCTGCCCCCCTAATGTGATTATTTTTCCGAACAAATGATATAATATCGAATGTAGGTTTAATGATGATGATAGTGTTTTTCAACATATTTTGTTTCATGGTGATACTTAGTTTGTATTTTTCAACAATACTTTATTTCATGTTTATAATTAGATACTGTGAATGTGAGTATGCTATTATTTTACCTTTATAACGTTGAATTCCTTGAATTGATGGGTAAAATGTATGTGAGAATAAATGAAACCAGTATAAAAGACGAGAGAAAGGAAGGGCAGAATGTCAGACGGGCCTGCGTGCCCAATTCTCAACCCTTTGAAAATAAAGTTCGTTCGTTCGTTCGTTCTCTCTCTCTCTCTCTCTCTCTCTCTCTCTCTCTCTCTCTCTAATTCTCAACCCTTTGAAAATAAAGTTCGTTCGTTCTCTCTCTCTCTCTCTCTCTCTCTCTCTCTCTCTCTCTCTCTCTCTCTCTCTCTCTCTCTCTCTCTCTCTCTCTCTCTATGTGTCCTCTAACGGTCAACTACTTGGCCACTTTATCGTCTAGCAACCACACACACATAAACACAACTTTTAATTACGTCACAATACCTCTGGTAGCTACAGTTTGTCTACAACATAATACTCAATTCTTTTGTTGCCATTCATTCTCTTCTTCTTTGGTACATGTATTGTTAATTATACTTTTTTACGGTCTGTTTGTTTCCCTTAGACAGCAAATGGGAACAAATTACATCCCTTGGAAGAAGAAGAAATAAATTTAAATTTTTATTTCCCTTCAAAACTACAAATATCACTGACAAACAACATTTTTCTTTCTAATATAAGAATAAGTGTTCTTAGGTCAGTTTTTTGCGCTGATTTTAAATTTGAAATCCGTTTATCTCTATCACATCGGGTTCTTAAGATATTTGTGAATAAATATATTTTTGGGAAACCGTTATTTGCTCCGTTATATTTTTACTATATAACTTATTAAAAATTAGTAAAATGCAAAATAATTCTACTTTTTATACTGCTAAAAGATGCATGACATATGTTACGCTATTTTTCAAATACCGTAGTTACTGTATTTTGAAATAATTCTGAGCGAAATATGGCTTCTAGAAGTTGTAGAAGTTCGGCTGATCTGTTCTGTTACGTGTGCGGATATTTTACCGATCGTGTTCACCAGAAAAACTTTACACCTTTACTAAAGAAAGCATATGAACTTTATTTCGATTTGAAAGTTGATGATGCAAATAAATCCTGGAAGCCAAATGCAGTTTGTTCGACTAGTGCAAATACATTGGCAGGTTGGTTACGAAAATCGCCGAAGCATAAGTCGATGAATTTTGGAGTGCCAGTAATAAGGCGTGAACCGACAAATCACGCCACTGATTGTTACTTCTGCTTGACAAATATCCATGGTTTCACTTTTAAAACTAGAAAGTCTGTGGTTTATCCAAATATTGAATCGGTTTCGAAACCAGTGCCTCGGGATCCAATCACGTGTCCGATCCCAGTTCCACCAGAACAATATCCGTTGGACGTGAATGAACCATCAGAAAGTGATAGTTTACCTGCTTTAGAAACTAATTCTGACTGGGATTATATAACGGTGAATGATAGTGTTCACTTAATTAACCATTCAGAACTTCAGATCTAATACGTGATCTCGCTCTTACCAAAGGACAAGCGGAATTACTGGGTTCGCGTCTCAAAGAATGGAATCTTTTAGCGCTCAATACTCAGATGTCTAAATTTCGTCATAGACACGGAGAACTTGTTCAATACTTTGAGATGGAGGATGACATTTGCTATTGCAAAGATGTAAACGGTCTAATGGTGCACCTCGGTCATGAGAACATAGTCAACGAATGGCGACTTTTCATCGACTCTTCCAAGACTAGTCTAAAAGCCGTGTTATTGCGTAACAGAAATTTATTTTCATCAATTCCAGTCGCCTACTCTGTTCATATGAAAGAACTTTTTATGACAATATGGCTATACTTTTGGCAAAAATAAAGTACAATGACTACCAATGGCGGATTTGTGGAGATCTAAAGGTCATTGCAATTCTCACAGGCATGCAGACTGGGTATACTAAATTTTGTTGCTTCCTATGTGATTGGGACAGCCGCAACAGACAGGAACATTATGCAAGAAAGTTGTGGCCTATCAGGGATCGTATGCAGCTCGGGCATAAAAATGTAATACACGAGCCATTAGTTAACAAAGACAACATCATTTTACTACCGTTACATATAAAGTTGGGGCTCATGAAGAATTTCGTAAAAGCGTTAGATAAAACGAGCAAAGCTTTCATTTATCTTCGAGAAAAGTTTCCGCAAGTTAGCGATGCAAAGATAAAGGAAGGTATCTTTGTAGGACCTCAGATTAGGAAAGTTATTGCAGACAAACAATTCGAGAACTTGTTACATGGTAGTGAACTTCGCGCATGGATGGCATTCAAATCGATCGTCGATAACTTTCTGGGAAATCACAAATCTGTCAACTATGTGCATATTGTTAAGCAGTGCATATATGCATACAGAATTATGGGCTGTAACATGTCCCTCAAAATCCATTTGCTCGATTCGCATCTTGACTTTTTCCTTGACAACCTTGGCGAAGTCAGCGATGAACATGGAAAATGATTCCATCAAGATATCGCCGTAATGGAGTCACGTTATCAAGGACGGTGGAGTGTGACCATGCTTGCCGATTATTGTTGGATGCTTCATTGCGATGTACCACATGCCATTCACCGACGAAAGTCGACTGCAAAGAAATTCAAGCCTACATAACTGTTATACTTCTTGTACGAATGATGTTATAATACTGTATGCGTTGTTAAAAAACTTCAATTGCGTATTTCTAGAGATCTCGACCTGATAGAGAAAAACGGTTTGCAGATTTAAAAACTTTTATTTCCCTTCAAAACTACAAATATTTAAAGTAACTTAGTTCAGAATCAACAAAATGAGTTCCAGGCAGGATCCTCAAGTCTTCTAAATGTGCTGCAAATGCTGAAATGTTAAGCCCTTAGTTTTAATTCTTATCCCCGTCATTGTTTTGACGGGGATTCTTGCTCGTTTTTAAAAAAGGCGCTAGCCTGTATAACAATATCAGATAGATGCCAGACCTTAATGACTATAGTATCCAGAAGCGCATGACCGGGGCTGTGGATTCGGTCGTTTTGTAGTGGAGTGCGGAGTCGGTAAACAAAAATAATGTCCGGAATCCGAATGTTATGCTATATGGCTAGTTAAAAAAAACAACATAAAAAAACTAGTCGTAGTCGGGGTCGGAACCGTTTTTAGCCGACTCCACAACCCTGAGTACAACGAAAGAATTAAGGTTATACAAGCTAAACAGTCTCTCACATACATGTACACATCATCGCATGACACAACGCTTTCTGTTTTGCTACAAAATGTTTTCCTTATTCCCGCCCGTGCAGAAAAACAACAAGGTGACAAAATCATAAACATTTATTACAAATAAGGGAGGGAAACCTGAGGCCTGTAAACAGTAAATTAATATGAAACAAATATAAAGGTATGTTATCAGGCACTCGCAGGAAATAAAGAAGTAGAACACCAGACAACAGAAAAACAACAGACATGAGTGGCTTACCCAGGATTTGAACACTGGACCTTCCGTGCGACAACCCCGCCTAGCCATGCAAGCGAATCACACTATCCGCTCTGCCATCTACGCATCATCAAAAATGATGTTTCAATGGCAGGTCAATAGTGCGAACCACAATACACGACACCAGAAGTCCTCCATGGGCAGTTCAGCCTATTAATGACGCAATCACTTCTGTTGTATTTCTATCAAGCAGTATAGGCCGAATCCAACAAGACCCTTAGGACCTTAATACTGTGTCCAGTAAATGATAGTAGACTAGAACAGTGAGAACAGGATAGTGGGTAGGTTTGGTATTGTACAAACATTTATTACAAATAAGGGAGGGAAACCTGAGGCCTGTAAACAGTAAATTAATATGAAACAAATATAAAGGTATGTTTTCAGGCACTCGCAGGAAATAAAGAAGTAGAACACCAGACAACAGAAAAACAACAGACATGAGTGGCTTACCCAGGATTTGAACACTGGACCTTCCGTGCGACAACCCCGCCTAGCCATGCAAGCGAATCACACTATCCGCTCTGCCATCTACGCATCATCAAAAATGATGTTTCAATGGCTGTTGTTTTTCTGTTGTCTGGTGTTCTACTTCTTTATTTCCTGCGAGTGCCTGATAACATACCTTTATATTTGTTTCATATTAATTGACAAAATCATAAGGATAGTAAATTTTAACCACGTCACGAGACCTTGTATACCTGGACATGCACCTAAATTTCTAACCGACGGACGTTTGGTCTGGGTTGAACGGTGCGCGATTACAAAAATGAGGCAACGCTGATAAATTAAAAAATAATAACAATTAAAAAAACATTTTTTTTTTTTTAAAACTACAATTTTGCCTCGTTGTGGCGAGGTGCGTGCGCCCCGCTTAACGGGACCCATTGGTTATATTAAGGCGTTGAAATATAAAAGGCCTTGCTGCCTGTTTCTATCATCATCATCTGCCATCTCCACATCGAGTTTCGGCTTCGGGCTGCAAAGGGTCTCTAACCGTCTCTTTAAGTCTTTAGTCTGTTGTCTTGATAGGGCACTGCTGGACTAAACTTGAATGTACTGTTAGAAGCGTTTCGTAGTAAGGGGAATAGAGTTTGCATAGAAGCGGATTTCCCGAAGGAATTTAAAAAAAAAAAACAGACATTTAAGTTTTTTCTTATCTCACGAAGTCTTATTTCCTTCCTGTCTGCATTTTGTTAATTTTTCATATATTCTCCCTTTTTTTTTTTTTTTTTTACCTCCCATTACTTCATCCTACAACTTTTTCAACGTATGCTGGGTACACGTTTTTTATGAATGAGCTATAAGATATACCATCACTGTTTTTCTTCTTCTGTTTTCTACCTCACAAATACTCCAGGTCGCTTCTTATAGTTTTCTATCACGCAAGCTATAACGAACTGAAGGCTGTTCGCCCCTAAGTAATCTCCCTTGAGCCTCTTTTAATAATATCCGTACATTATTTTCTCCCTTTGTCCAATGACGGTAACAGTGAGAGCAATAATACTCTATATACAGTTTATCCCCTCAGAAATTGCTTAGTAGATTGATTTTGCCTTCAGAGGGGATATTTCTTGATAGGTAAAGTAAATGAATGCCGGGTGTCGCATTGTGCGTGTGTGTGTGTGTGTGAAAAGAGTGAAATAATGGTACTTGAACGTCAGATAATGTGGAGATGAAGTATCGCTGACGTCTCAGTGATGTGTCAGCATGGCATTGTTGACGTCCGATGATGTGAAGATCTGGCATTGTTGACGCCCAATTATGTGAAAATCTGGTATTTCTAACTTCCGATGATGTGAAAATCGGGTATTTCTAACATCAGATGATGTGAAAATCTGGTATTTTTTGACGTCCGATAATGTGAAAATCTAGTATTTTTGACGTCCGATGATGTGTCAGCATGGCATTGTTGACGTCCGATGATGTGTCAGCATGGTATTGTTGACGGCCGATAAAGTGAAAGCTGATATTTCTAACGACCGATGATGTGAAAGTGGTATTTTCGACATCCAGTGATGTGTAAGCACGGCATTGCTGACGTCAGATAATGTGAAAGTTTGGTATTGCTGACGTCAGATAAATGTGAAAGTTGTGTATTGCTGACGTCAGGTAATGTGAAAGTTTGGTATTGCTGACGTCAGATAAGATGTAAGTTAGTATTTCAGACGTCAATTATGTCGTAATCAGAAACGGCTCAACTGCTGCATAAAGTTTGAGGTATTTCGTAGCAGTATTTCCAGATGTAAAACTGAGTCACAGCACGCATTTTTTATTTCTTATATGATTGTCAACTTCCAACCCCAAAAGCTGAATCGACCCACTATTGACCTTCTGGGGATTTGTCGACGATATCGTCCACTCTGAAGACCCCTGATTCAAGGTCTTTCTGTCTTTCATATCCTCTTCGTGCTAGTGTCTACCTGGGTTGCATTATGAACATCCTTAACAGAGGACCTTCGATTGTCCTGGATAGCTACGTTGGATTGCTTATATTACGCAGCATGAAAACAGAAGAAATAATCAAGTTAGTGGGAATAAGAGATTGTGATTCGGCATAAACGGCGGAGACGGGGGGAGGGGCGGCGGAGATGTTTAAATACCTAATGAGACTGCAAGCAAACTTTCTACCAAAATAAGCCTTTAATAGCAAAAAATCTGGCATGAGGACAAGAGCTAGGTAGAAGGAAAGATAGACTGATAGTATTAATAAAAACCTGAAGAGAAAAACGATACGGATGGTAGGTAGCAAAAGCAGTGCAGCATGCTTCTCTCAACTACGCATTACTGCATTTTGGAAAGAAGCAGTTTAAACAAATTTGACGGTACACTCCCTCCTTCAGCTTCCTACCATTTTCACTTTTCTTCTTCTCCAAACACTAACTCTTCGAATACACTCAGCCTTCCTTCCTCACACAATCTCGGCTAGCCCTCCTGTGTCTAACATCAACAATTGAGCCCATTCACGGGAGTGAACGCAACCTCAAGTAAAACCGGCCCCTATAGCGCGCACTAGTGCACTACTGCACCGATTGGAGCACCTAGGGCGCACACTTCATGCTACAGACTAGTAATTAAATCAGCACTTCTTGCCGCAGGAGAATAGGGCCAACCACCAAACTACACAACTAGGTCTCCACGTTTTTCAGTAAAGCTGCGTTGCTGGACTCTCATTGTCGGGCAATTATCAGGGGAAGAAAAGCGTTTTAGTGGAGGGATGCATGGGTGAAGGGAAATTTAAAACCTGGGTCAATATTGGTGGTGTTAGAGTGGGAGAGATAGAAGGAGAAATGGAGGGAGAGAGAGTGAGAGATAGAGACTCAGTCTGAAAGAAGTGCTATCGTAAGTGTTCGGACTCGTTTGTCCCAGTGCAGCGCGGGTCTTCTCTCGTGGCGATTACGAAAGAAGGGACGGGGAGAACAGTGGAAGAATGGAGCAATTAACATTGTAAAGATTATTCAATTTAGTGTTGATGGTAATGTGACGCACACGGGGCGAGAACAAAAGACAGACAGACAGACTGAAGGAAAGACAGACCAAAGGAAAGACAGACAGAAGAAATGACAGACAGAAGGAAAGACAGACCGGAGGAAAGGCAGACAGAAGAAATGACAGACCGGAGGAAAGGCATTCAGAAGAGAAAACAGACAGGAGGGAAAACAGACAGAAGGAAAGACAGACAGAAGGAAAGACTGACCTTATGAAAAACTGACCTTAGGAAAGACAGACAGGAGAAAAGACAGACAGGAGAAAAAAACAGACAGAAAGAATAATAAAAGATAGACAGAAGGAAAGACAGACATAAAGAATGAAAGACAGACGAGAAGACAAGACAAGATGAAAGACAAACAGATGGAAAGACAGACAGATAGAAACAAACAAACAACGGATTATTTCATGTAACTGTGATCACATATACAAATGTTGCCTATGGTAATGCAACAATACTTCCGTCAATGCTTGTCCCAGTTCATCCGTTCAAAGTCTTTCATTGGTTCATTATCCCTTTCATGTCTGTGTGTGAGTGTGTGGGTTTTTTTCCTCTTGTTTCCCCTCTACCTCACTTACCCTATGGATTCCGTAATAAGGACTGCCTTGTAACGCTGTCAACATGTTTGCTTTAGTTGACTTGGTCATTGTTTTTAATGAAGTTTTTTTTTCTTCTGGCTTTAAGTTTCTACTCTATGAGGTAACGGATCCCATGGCCAACTCTCCGTCGTAGGTCAATACGACACGTGTGGTAGGGTACAGTGCTGTCCTTTCGGGCTCCGAGTAAACTATACGTGGCTTTAGCATCATAATTTTTCCTTTCCGCTCCCTGTGGATTAAGAAGCCACCATTACAGCTGCCCACTTGCAGAAAGCCTGGACAAAGTATTCACAAGCTCTTGCAGTTGTGGTTTCCGTAGCCGTTAGTTTTACAAGATGAGCTTGCCAGCCACATACACATATACATAGTAGTCGTATGGTACGATCATGCCTGAGGGCTTTAGCATCCTATATATAATATCCCAGCTTCTTCTGTCAGTGCGTAACGCTAAGGGATGCAACTTTGGTTGAAAGTTAGACACTAATTGTATTGTTTCCCTTATATGAACTCTCCTGAAAATAGTAACACTTACCAAAGAAGAATGCGCAAATGACGGTGTGTACAAAAATATATGTATAGAATGTGTGATCACGTATCCACACATTGGGATCCTCGCTGCTGCTACGTAGTTCGTGTACTGTGGTGATGCACAGTGGGTTTTTTTTTTAAAATACTTTTGAATAAGTAAAATTGCCGTTAGGTGTTGGTGCTTTTGAATTTAATTCCCGTCTTATGGCGGGCTTTTACACTAGTCATAGTAGAAATAAATTAAGTATACCTCTTATGTTTTGGTTTTTTTTTTTTTTTTTTTGGGGGGGGGGGGGGGGGGGGGGGTTAAGTAGAAGCATTCTTGAGGGGAGCTTCCGACTAACAAAATGCTTAGAGCGCTGGTCCCTCACGACAAAGGTCCCGGTATCTACACGCTCCAGGCCATCCAGCTGTAAATGCTGACTTTTTACTTTTGAGTTAGGGAAGAAAACGGCAGCGAGAAAGGGAACTGGTCCCCCCCAACCACCTCTCGATGCTGGACCTAGTATAGTGAAGTCTTTAACATTTCACTCCTCTACGGCAATATCTGCTATGGGACTTCCTTTTTTTTCTGGAGGGGGTGGGGTAAACAAAAGTTTAAAAAAAAAAAAAGCATAGAAAAGTGTAGTTATAAAATCACCCGTATTTTCCCGGGCCTTGCTCTGTGACGTCACGCATTTTAAATGGGGTAATTTAACCGTCGTTATCTCAAACTGAACCTGAAGTACCGAAAATAAACGAAGTAAAGGGTGATATACGAAGCTACCCTAGTAGCACTACCAAGTATAACTGGTCTCGGTTTTTAAATTAAGTACCGTAAAGAAGAACGGGAAAGAAACGTGTGGCATTTTGTACTCTTGTGTATTTCATTGAGCTGTAGCAAGCATTTTATTAAATAACGTTCGGAACTTTCATACCGTATGCATGCAAATTACTGCTCCGTTACCCGCACCTCGTACCGCATTTCAGTGAGGGTAATAGGATAAAGCTTGCGTCCGTTTTGCCACGAAATGCACATTTTATCAACTCTATCTCCCCTAACACACTCTACGCCCCTGTTGGGAGAGAAATTTGCACTGAGAAAATGGGCCTTTAATTGCATTTAGAGGAAAATCTCAGATCAAGGGGGGAGGATATTTTCTTTCGAGAATGACCCACGTATCTTTTATTCATATGTAAAATATAGTTACCATGTCTTGTAGTTTCAAAAGTTCGATATTGTCTCCCATTTTTCAGGTCGCGGTTATCTCCCAGTTTGGTTTTAATTGCTTGTAGTTTCCACGCGCAATTTGGCGTGCATTTTGTGTTGAAAATATGATAATGATTGCTTTCAATAGATTTGCACTGTTTTATAGATCTGCTCTAGTATTTTGCATAAATGCAAAGTTGCTATCTCCCTATAGTCTGCGTTTTCTCTGCGGAGATCCCTACATAGTTTTAGCACAGTCTATTGTTGAATTACAGATTCATGTTTCTAGGCGTATTTCGCCACAATTTGAAAGTGTAATGCGAAGTTGCTTTCAGTGTAATGTTTTAGGCGGTGATAATGAAGGATAATTAAATGTCTATTTGAATTTTTTTCGTCCAGTGTTTGAGTCTTTCTGATGCCCCAGTTTCTGTTATTCTTAGCTCCGCGGTTGCTTGTCTGTCGTATCAAACAATTTTGTCTGTCCTAATGTTCTGTTTGTTTCTTCTTTGAATACATGCATCCGCGATAGCGCAATGGTTAGTGCATTGGCTTCCTAGCTCGGTGGTCCATAGTTCGATCCCCAGTTGAGATGGGATTTTTTTAGACCGCAAACGGCTCCGGGGTCGACCCAGCCTCATGAATTGGGTACTGGAGCCACTCTGAGAAGGTTCAGGCGGCCGGCGTGATGCTGACCACATTGTCGTAGATTCTTATAAGATAGGTAATAGCTGTTTATAGGTAATAGATCTATAAGATAGGTAATAGATGTCTGAGCAAAGGTGATAGTGATAACTATGTGAGAGTAAGGTGTAAGAAATAGTTTTTCTCACGAGGTGATAGTGTAAGAGTGTAGCCGTGAGTCGTATTGCAAGATTCGGACCACTGCCCTTTCAGTAGATAGTGTGTTGTAAAGTAAACACTAGAAACTTCCTTCACTCAGACCGACTCTACTCTTTCTTCATACCCACTGTTGATCAATCGATACCACTCAAAAACAGTAGTGAAAATATCAATGGTAGAACTTTATTAACATACGTTGATAACTGAATAAAAATGGTATGCCCAACCTTTCTCTTCAAGGTTGGCAGTCTTGCAAAATACAATCTTCAGTTTCAAACAATCTCAGTATCCATTTTTCACATACATTTGCTTGTCTTCTTACTATTACTTGTCTCAGCTATAGAACATGTCATATATTTATTCAGACAGAACTTCCTGTCGTTCTTCTGTTTATGTTTCTTTTCCCCTTGTTTCTTGTTATATCCCTATACGAGAAACTGGCCTTAACCGCCAGGGCTGTCACTTTTACTAAGATTTCATCTGTTTACTGTCCTCTGCTCAGACCTGGTCTGCTGAGCCACATACGCAGTAAATAATCAAAATGTCAAAACGTACCTGTTTTGTTTCTTCATTTGAAATACACTTTTTCTTCTTTCAAACACTTTGGTGCTCTGAATATATCTTATACAACAATATCAAATCTTACGCTGAGCACGTTCAATATCTAACTACACACTTGAGAGAAACACCTTTCCCTGCCTACACCTAGAGCGTCTCTGACCAGACTCCTTCAAAAACCCCGTTCTAACCTTCTTCGTTCACGCCTAACATGTGTTTACGCATCTCGTATCTATATCTATTAAAAGTAGTGTATTATAGATAACCTTACTTGCTACCACATATCTCTTTATCTCAGTCAGAATTATTCTGGAATAGTGTGATGCTACGTTATGTGTCTAGGGTATGTGTATGAAGAAGTGTAAGTCACAACAACAGACAGATAAACAATTTAATGTAATCCACTACTCTTGACAACACTGTGACACTCACATACATATAACACTCTACAAAGATATCTTAAAAGAGTCACTGATAAACTTTCGAATAACAATATGTATTCATTACTGGCATGAATGAATATGTGTCCTGATTCAACTACAAGGGAACCAGGAATCACAATCAATTTAAATTACAAGTTATGTACAGAATGTATTTAATATGAATATTGTGGTGACATATATTATTACAAATGTTCTATGTGTGTCAGTTGTGTAGTAGGAAAATGAGGTAATACTGGTTTTGTTTTGTTCAAGCTCTGTTGGTATTTGTCATCATGACTTCAATAGTTTGTCTTTAGGGACTATTATTGGAGATGTTCACAGTTCCTGATTTTAAGACAAGTAAATTCCCCTCTGAATGGTATTTTTATAAAGTTATTTCAAGATGAGGGGCATAATGTTGAGCTCAGCTGGCCAATTCGCTTATCTGGCGTGATGGCGGCAGGAAAGGACTCCTCTGCTCGAATTCTCCTCTGGGTTCAGGAGACACCTCACTGATAGCTAAAAAGACCAAGGAGTATGCTGTCCGACTCTGGATTCAGCAAATCTCTGACTAGGTGCTGCTCACTACCATCAAGACCACTGTCCCTGAAATCAAGAAGGATGTACCTTCTACTTCATAACTAATTTATATTCTCTTTTACACTGATCACAATACAGCACAAACATTGCGTTCAGAGCGTTAGGCCAACAGTCAGCTTCATTTGAAATACTTTATTCCAGTATTACCCTTCTTAATGGTTACTACGCCTCTGCACTTCCAGCATTATTTCTTTCTAGTCCATCATCCAGGTGTCAGTGTACTATTTGGCCATTCCATGCCGTTTTACTTCTCTCCGACACCCTCTGTTCAGGCTGGAGCATTATAGGCTTTACCTCACGTTTGCCACTGAACTACACATATATATACAGGCATAAATCAACAATTCACATTCAATTTTTCATTAAAAGATACTGAATGGTTCAAGCTTACCACAATTTCATGGAAATAAACACAGATACGTTGATTAGCAATGAATTCTGGCACAAACTGGCACAAATTCCGTTCTGCCTATGTTCCAGGCTTTTATTTTAGCAAAAATGTGAGCTAGCTTCAACGTACTGTCGCTTTATCAAGCTTATTTGAATTAGTGGTCTCGAACTAACGCTCCCAAGTGTGTATATCAGCGAGACTGGCCAATGAGCCACGTTTCGACAAGTGTTTGAAAAAATGTTATCTTTTCCCGTCTCCCCCAACAACCAAGATAGTATTTATAGCCCGACCAATCGTGGTTAGGCTTTCATTTGTTGCGCTCCAATCAATTTGGAGTTTACATGGTAGGCTATTTATGTAACGTAAGGTTTTTTCAAACACGTTATAAAAAAAATTTTATGAGCAGAAATGATTTTATGCTGTCAGGCACCCCCAATATTTTATTTTGGGTATAATTTATTAATTCCTGGACTATTTGCGTAACGTTTTACATATTATTTGTCAGCAAACCCTAAGGAACCCAAAAATACTAATTTAAAGGAGCTACGTGGCTGCGTTCAAAATATGCAATTTCTTCTATCTCCTGTTTAGAAGATGTGCTGTCTGGGTACTGTTATGTGTTCAAACGTAAACCCATATAATGTTGTCTTTTCTAATAAGAGTCTGTTATGATTTATAAACCTAACTCTGGGAAAGGGTAGTGTATTTTATCACTGTCCGTCTAAAAAAAATTAGTGCATGTAGACTTACACGCGTGATGGTAGTAATTGTGTATCGCGCGAAGCGGGTTTAGTGTTCGGCTTTCTGCCTCTCCCTTCTCTTTTTATCCCTTTAGTCCATCTGTTCGTTCGTTTTGGTAACGCAGTATAATTAATGTTAGGGTTAATTTAGGTCATTACGCAGTACGTCTCAATGCTTTTCCAAGAAATACAGCACACGTTTCATTGAAGAAGGCGGGTAATAATACAGTAAGCTTTACTATCAACGTGAAAGCGTTACAATTTGCAGACGAAGCAGAAAACAAGGGGGATTTCGAGTACATTCTTTGTGACAGCACTGTCATTTTCCCATTGCTCTTCTCTTTATTAATTTTATTTGTTAGGCTTTATATTTACCTAATAATTTATATATGTGGATTAGAATATTTCATGACACTTCCCCTCTTAAAACAGACATTATATGTCAGTCCTTTATTCTATATACACATAGAGAAATTTATTATTATTTCTGGGGTTTACGGTGATTCTCATCACACGGATGGCGGCTTAAAAAATCCGCTCCCAGATTTGTTTTTCCAGATATATATTCAATGCTAAAATTATATGGAGCCAGAAGCAAAGACCATCGGAGTAACCTAGAGTTCTCATGCTTAGCCTGTGCTAAAAACGATAAAGGTTTGTGGTCAGTTTGCAACTTAAATGCCTTCCCATATAGATAAATATTGAATTTCTTTATTGCCCATATTACTGCAAGACATTCTTTTTCGCTAGTTGAGTAGTTGATTTCAGCTTTATTCAACTTTCTGCTAGCATATGCCACTGGGCTTAATTCCCCATCCAATGCATCTGATTTCTGTAGTAAAGTTGCACCTAGCCCAATATTACTTGCATCCGTCCTTACTATGAATTCTTGACTTAAGTCAGGTAATTTCAAAATGGGTTTACTTGTGAGCTTTTCCTTCAATTCTTGGTAAGTCATTTCACATTGTGGTGTCCATGTAATGCGATCTGGAAGTCCTTTACGTGTCAATTCCGTTAACGGTGCACATATGGAATTAAAGTTCTTGATATACTTCTGGTAGAAACCACATAATGAGACAAAGGATCTCACGTCCTTCTTGGTTTGTGGTCTCGGGGCTTTTTGTAGTTTCTCTAAATTCTTTGGGTCAGGGGTCATGTTTCCCTGATAAACTGTGTGTCCCAAAAATTCCAATTCTTTACATCCAACGCAACATTTGGTTGGACGGGCTGTTAAATTTGCCTCCCTAAGTCGATCAAACAGCATGTTCAGAGAGTCAATGTGTTCCTCAAATGTTTCTGTTGCTATAAGGATATCATCCATAAAATTTGTTATACAGGGATTATTCAGAGGATCCAATAATTTTCTCATCATTCTAGAGAAGACACTAGGCGCATTCTTCAATCCAAATGGCAATCTATTAAACTCATAGTGTCCTTCTGAGGTACTAAAAGCTAGGTATGGTCTAACCTCAGGCTTTACTGGAATCTGATAGTATCCTTTACTCAGATCCACTTTTGAGAAATATTTAGCTTTATTTAGTCTGGCAAACAGCTGATTTGTATCCGGCAATGGATCCACCTGTCCTTCTGTAATAGCATTCAGTCTCCGGTAATCTATACAGAGTCTATGTTCTCCAGAGGGCTTCCTTAAGAGTACAACACCGGAACTATACGAAGACTCACTGTGCGAAATAATTCCTTCCTTCAACAGATAGTCTATCTCTTCCTTCAAAGCTTTTTCCTTAGCAAACGGAATCGAATATGGTTTCATACAGACAGGTGTGGAGTCTATGAGTTTCATATCATATTCCAATAGGTTTGTATGCCCTGGTCGGTCTGTTAACACCTCTGCATGATTATTCAGAACCTGTTGCACTCTCTCTTTCTGAGTTTTCGTTAAATGTGTACTGATTTTCACCTGTGCTGCTGTCTCACAGGGGTGTAATGGATATTCAAATGATGAAAGTGGTTCCTTTTTCATCTCCATGGCGATGGACAAGGTCAACAAGTGTGTCTCTTCCTGATGTTCTCTTTCCAAATATTTCTTCAGGAGATTCACATGATAGATTTTTTCTTTCCCCTTCTTATCTATCTTATAATTTGTTCTAGACACCTTCTCTAGAACTGTATATGGACCCTGCCATCCAATTTGTAACTTATTCTGACTCCCAGGCAAAAGAAGCAGTACTTTCTCTCCCACAGCCAAATTTCTGTCTTTCGCCTTCCTGTTATAATAGGCAGCATGTTTCTTCCTGGCTTGTTTCAAATTTTCATTGGCAAGTTTCCAGCCAGTTTTTAACCGAGTGGTCAGCTCATTCACATACTGGTATGAAGATGTAATGTTTTCCTCTGCCTTTTCATCAGTCCACGTTCTTAACATAGCTTCAAGTGGACCTTTTATTGGCCTTCCAAACAATAATGTTGCCGGGGCCATACCGGTTGAACTATGGGGTACCTCCCGATAAGCAAAGAGGGCGGCGTGCAGGTACTGGTCCCATGTATCTGGTTTTTCGTGTGCCAACTTTCTCAGGATCGACATTAATGTGCCGTTAAATCTTTCCACTTGGCCGTTCCCTTGGGGATGATACACACTACAATGGAAGTGTTTGGCCTGAAAGATCCTGAAAACTTCTTCAGTTAGTTTCCCCTTGAACTGAGAGCCATTATCAGTCAAGATTTGATTGGGAAAGCCTAACCTTGTGAAAATTGTGAGCAATGCCTCTGCCACATGTTTAGAATCAATCGATGACAGGGCTACTGCCTCTCCCCACATAGAACAAGTGTCCACCAGAGTCAGAATGTAGCTGTTCCTTCTCTTGGTTCGGGTGAGAGGTCCCACAAGATCCACGGCAACTCTCTCAAAGGGTGTTCCCACTATGGGCATTTCCCCCAGAGTTGCTGGTGCAGTCCAATGTTTAGGTGCTACTCGTTGGCACTCTGGACAGGATTTTACATATCGTTTGATATCTTCAGTTATTCCTGGCCAGAAATAGTGACAAGCTATTCGCTGTCCTGTTGCGCTGATTCCCATATGACCACTGAAGGGAATCGCATGTCCTAGTTCCAACACTTTAGTCCTATATGAAGTGGGAAGGACCAGCTGTCCGTGACCATTGGATTCAGATCCAGCCTTCCTATATATCAATTTGTTCTTCATATAAAACTCTCCCTTGCCTGGAGGTGTATGAGATTTGGGCAACTTCTTGAAACATGGCTTGAGTGTTTTGTCCTCAGCCTGTGCCTTCCTCATCTCATCTGGGTGAGTATTTATGGGATTATCCTCCTCCTTCTTTGTCTGTGATCTGGTCTGCACTGTTGCCAATATCACAGGTCTCTTGGGATTCCCCAAGAAGACATATCTACACCCCAATATTAGAGGGTAGATTGGCTCATTTATCACTGCTGCTTTTATGATTCCTTCCACATATCGCGTTTTCACTTTTATTCGGGCGACGGGAAGTGTCATGGTAGCTACATCCTTGGTTGCAGTTTGAATCTCCACTGTTTCTGTGGTGTATTGATCGGCCTGCACCAGGTGAGAACTCACAACGGAATCGTAATCTAAACCGGTATCATATAAACATCTTATAGTGACACCATTACAAATGACATCTTCACACACTGGGGGGTGGTATGGTTCCTGTAATTCTTCAGGTTTGCCCTTCTTTTCCTTTTTCCCCGATGTCATAGCAGCAAAATGAGGAGGTTTCCTTCTACAATGGTCAGTGTCATGATTGTTCATCTTACAATTTTTACACCACCTTTTTCCTTGGTTGAAAGATTTTCTTTCATCATATTTCCTTTCATCGAATTGTGGGAATTTATTTTTATTGTCATACCGTGGCCTATCAAATTGGTGCTTACCTTTATTTTGATCCTTAGGATCAAATTTATTAAAGTTCTGTGGTGCCCTAAAGTTGTCCACCTGTTTCTTTTTATTACCTGTTACCTCTGCTTGAGCTGCTTGATACCTTTCAGCAACATTTAGCAACTCACCCAGCCTCTCTGCACCTTGTTCCATGAGAAACTTTCTCAGGTCTGGAGCCATGGACTCTCTTAGTTGCTCTATAAGGACCATTTCCTTAAGATCTTGGGTTTTCCCCAGAGAAGTCCATTTCTCCAAGTATGTCTCGATTCGTGCAGAGAACTGGTGATAGGTTTCACCTGACAGTAGTTTAGCATTCCTAAATTTTTTCCTGTAAAACTCTGCATTCTTTTCATACCTTAACAAAAGAGCCTGCTTTAGCATGTCATAATTTTCCTGATCACCTCTGCTCATTTTTGCAAAAACTTCATAAGCTGCCCCACGAAGTCCCTGAGATAACTTTAAGCTCCACCTTTCTCTCTCTAACCCATACGTGGTAGCTAATAGTTCGTACCTATTTATATAGCTCTCAATATCATCGTCTTTCTCAACAAAATGATCTAAATGAAAGTTCATAGCTGAGATTGAGGCTCCTTGAGTAACCGTAGCATCAGAGGCAAAGGGACTGGCACCATTTTCAGGAGCATGGCCTTGAAACTCAAACTCCCTTAGTCGTAACTCATGTTCCCTTTGTAATCTCTTCTCCTCCTTTTCTGCTTCCCTTTCTGCAGCTAATCTCTTCTCTTCCCTTTCTGCAGCTAATTTCTTCTCTTCTCTTTCTGCAGCTAATTTCTTCTCTTCCCTTTCTGCAGCTTGTCTTCTTT
The DNA here is from genome assembly GCA_024509875.1 of Oreohelix idahoensis. Taxonomy (NCBI): domain Eukaryota; kingdom Metazoa; phylum Mollusca; class Gastropoda; order Stylommatophora; family Oreohelicidae; genus Oreohelix; species Oreohelix idahoensis. The sequence continues at coordinate 74,009 of JAMPIV010008750.1, forward strand.
CCTCGGCTTCCAATGCTTTAGCCTCTTTGTCAGCCTCAATCTGCAACCTCTTAGTCTCAGCCTCCAACTTTCTTTCGGCCTCTTTTTCTAATCTTCTTTCTTCGCGTTCAATAAATTTGTCACATTCCGTTGTGACATAGGCAACCATAACTTGCCCATCTAATCCTAACTCTTTTGCAGTCTGAACCGCAGCAGATCGAAATTTGGCCAGGTCCGCCATTGTCTATCAGATAAATTTCTACAATGTCTAACCAACAATTCAATCTCTAATGGACAAAACAGGCACCGTGAGCTCAACCTTATTTAATTCCACCCAAGGATACCTTTTAATTCTTATATTCCCTGAAGTGAATTACCCCCCAATATTTTTAATAGTTAAAGATTCAAAATCCCAAGAGCGAGACCCCAATATATGTGGTGAAGTGGGATGTTATAAATATTTATAGGGGACTTAGTGTACTGACTGAGATCAGCTGTGAAGGTATCTATATCTATTAAAAGTAGTGTATTATAGATAACCTTACTTGCTACCACATATCTCTTTATCTCAGTCAGAATTATTCTGGAATAGTGTGATGCTACGTTATGTGTCTAGGGTATGTGTATGAAGAAGTGTAAGTCACAACAACAGACAGATAAACAATTTAATGTAATCCACTACTCTTGACAACACTGTGACACTCACATACATATAACACTCTACAAAGATATCTTAAAAGAGTCACTGATAAACTTTCGAATAACAATATGTATTCATTACTGGCATGAATGAATATGTGTCCTGATTCAACTACAAGGGAACCAGGAATCACAATCAATTTAAATTACAAGTTATGTACAGAATGTATTTAATATGAATATTGTGGTGACATATATTATTACAAATGTTCTATGTGTGTCAGTTGTGTAGTAGGAAAATGAGGTAATACTGGTTTTGTTTTGTTCAAGCTCTGTTGGTATTTGTCATCATGACTTCAATAGTTTGTCTTTAGGGACTATTATTGGAGATGTCACAGTTCCTGATTTTAAGACAAGTAAATTCCCCTCTGAATGGTATTTTTATAAAGTTATTTCAAGATGAGGGGCATAATGTTGAGCTCAGCTGGCCAATTCGCTTATCTGGCGTGATGGCGGCAGGAAAGGACTCCTCTGCTCGAATTCTCCTCTGGGTTCAGGAGACACCTCACTGATAGCTAAAAAGACCAAGGAGTATGCTGTCCGACTCTGGATTCAGCAAATCTCTGACTAGGTGCTGCTCACTACCATCAAGACCACTGTCCCTGAAATCAAGAAGGATGTACCTTCTACTTCATAACTAATTTATATTCTCTTTTACACTGATCACAATACAGCACAAACATTGCGTTCAGAGCGTTAGGCCAACAGTCAGCTTCATTTGAAATACTTTATTCCAGTATTACCCTTCTTAATGGTTACTACGCCTCTGCACTTCCAGCATTATTTCTTTCTAGTCCATCATCCAGGTGTCAGTGTACTATTTGGCCATTCATGCCGTTTTACTTCTCTCCGACACCCTCTGTTCAGGCTGGAGCATTATAGGCTTTACCTCACGTTTGCCACTGAACTACACATATATATACAGGCATAAATCAACAATTCACATTCAATTTTTCATTAAAAGATACTGAATGGTTCAAGCTTACCACAATTTCATGGAAATAAACACAGATACGTTGATTAGCAATGAATTCTGGCACAAACTGGCACAAATTCCGTTCTGCCTATGTTCCAGGCTTTTATTTTAGCAAAAATGTGAGCTAGCTTCAACGTACTGTCGCTTTATCAAGCTTATTTGAATTAGTGGTCTCGAACTAACGCTCCCAAGTGTGTATATCAGCGAGACTGGCCAATGAGCCACGTTTCGACAAGTGTTTGAAAAAATGTTATCTTTTCCCGTCTCCCCCAACAACCAAGATAGTATTTATAGCCCGACCAATCGTGGTTAGGCTTTCATTTGTTGCGCTCCAATCAATTTGGAGTTTACATGGTAGGCTATTTATGTAACGTAAGGTTTTTTCAAACACGTTATAAAAAAAATTTTATGAGCAGAAATGATTTTATGCTGTCAGGCACCCCCAATATTTTATTTTGGGTATAATTTATTAATTCCTGGACTATTTGCGTAACGTTTTACATATTATTTGTCAGCAAACCCTAAGGAACCCAAAAATACTAATTTAAAGGAGCTACGTGGCTGCGTTCAAAATATGCAATTTCTTCTATCTCCTGTTTAGAAGATGTGCTGTCTGGGTACTGTTATGTGTTCAAACGTAAACCCATATAATGTTGTCTTTTCTAATAAGAGTCTGTTATGATTTATAAACCTAACTCTGGGAAAGGGTAGTGTATTTTATCACTGTCCGTCTGAAAAAAAAAATTAGTGCATGTAGACTTACACGCGTGATGGTAGTAATTGTGTATCGCGCGAAGCGGGTTTAGTGTTCGGCTTTCTGCCTCTCCCTTCTCTTTTTATCCCTTTAGTCCATCTGTTCGTTCGTTTTGGTAACGCAGTATAATTAATGTTAGGGTTAATTTAGGTCATTACGCAGTACGTCTCAATGCTTTTCCAAGAAATACAGCACACGTTTCATTGAAGAAGGCGGGTAATAATACAGTAAGCTTTACTATCAACGTGAAAGCGTTACAATTTGCAGACGAAGCAGAAAACAAGGGGGATTTCGAGTACATTCTTTGTGACAGCACTGTCATTTTCCCATTGCTCTTCTCTTTATTAATTTTATTTGTTAGGCTTTATATTTACCTAATAATTTATATATGTGGATTAGAATATTTCATGACAAAGTTACACTGCACCCACATGCACACAATTCTGTGACAAATTTGCACAAACGTGAAATCAAACTATGGATAACAGATAGGGTAGGGGTTGACCAACACAATAACTTAAGGTTTATTAAGTTTATTTATCACTAGAACTTTACAACATAAATCATATACATCAATAGATCATGGTTTACAGACAAAAATGAAAGAAAATAAAGGACAAGTCCCTAATTAATCTATCCCGTAAATACTCAGGTTAATGAGAACAAAAAAAGAAAAGATTTGTATGATAGTGGTAACAACAGAAAATTATGTTACTCTCTTACAGTTCATTCAATCCTTTATACTGTGGCCACATTCATATTCGCTCACCCAGTAGTTGTCGCAGGCATTCCGTGGAAATAAACACTAATAAGTAATAAGACTATTCAGTGTCATATTAATTTTGGCCAAATCCAGCCCCAGACTAGCCGTAGTTGCTGACTGCGAATTTCGCGGTAGTCGCTGGAGTTGGTGATTTAATTGTTTTTCCTGGATAAATACTGTATCTCTGCCTTCAATTGGTTGGAGTAAGGTTCATACGTGGTGATCACCGATATAGGAGGAATAATACATATATATTTCCTGTGTTGTCTAGCCTCTGGTTGCTGAGACACTATGTTAAATTACACAAATGTTGCTGACAATATATTTTTCCACAGCTGGCTGAAGAGATTTATGTAGGTAAAATCTGGTATAGTTCTGGTCCAGTTAACATTTACAATTATTGTTCTAGTTTGGTCTCTCTCATAAAATGAAGAAAATGGACCGCACGGGTCATAGCCCGAAGACTCAACAATATTATAAAGTTTCTGGTTGCTTATACACGTATAAGACCAATGGACCATATGACCATAGTTCATAAGACATAAGTTCATATGACCATAATTTCATATGACCCTAAGACCGCTAGTTCGCTGGTTTTTTTTTATCAGCCTAGATTTTAGGAAAGAAATATAAACATTTAACCAAAATATCAATATTATAACTAACACGTGATAAGGTAAGACCTCTTTAACCACTAGGTTATTAAATTAGATTATAAACCACAAATGTCTAGCTTATCCTATCGCTTTTAACGCGTGATATGAACACTAGTCATTTATAAAATTACACAAAATGGATATAAGTAAATAATAGATACCGTCAGTAGCCAGTTATTTAATGTATGTACTAGTCAATTATAGCATCTCTTTCTGGGGAATAGTGAGTAATTAAATTTACTTTACAGCTGGAGAAATTTAGCTATATGTTATTTAATACGCTATTCAATTTAACACAGAAAATCCCAGTGAAATATAATGAAAAAACTTTTAACACTCTAAATCACTTAACGGCTAGTATATAAATTACCGCAAACAGAGAAAGATTTAAACAACTCCACGAATCTAAGCATTCACTTTGTACGAAAAACTCTTTGGATATCGAGCTAGTTATTTCAGAAAATTCTCTGAGTAACTGATAATGACTTTTGAAGAGACGAGGTATATATCCATAGATGCCGTTCTATCGCTCCTTAATGCGAAAGTCGCGCCTACGGCCAGGACCGGGCACCTACGGTTCGATTCCTGAATGAAAGGTTTTTTCTTCACCTCTGCCGACCGACAACCTCTGGCTTGTCTCTCATTCCCCCCGCCTGCCGCATATCAGCTACGTAAGTTAATTCCCCTGAAAATGTAACAATCCAAGGTACGTCTCAGACTTATCGCCCTTGATTCTTCAAAGAAACTGTTAACGCCTGGCCTCTGCCCGCGTGTTTCCCTGATCAAAGAACGATTACGCCATGCTGCGCACTTCGCTCTGTTCCACCGTGCTTAATTGCCAGACGGCTCGCGTGTTAATTGCGATAGTGAATCAGGCGTTAATGTAGCAAAAAGATATAACCCTAGATATGGGGGGGAGGGGGGGCGCGCAAAAGTGGACGGTCACTGCTGCACTATTTCCATATGTGGCATCGCTGTAAAAACATATATATTGCATAGTTCCATATTCTTTCTTTTTTTTGTCTTTGGCCCAGTTTTACGAGGCGCGTCAGATTGACAGTAAATAAATAAATATTACACATATAAAGGTATGGTTCAGGCACTCATAGGAAATAGAGAAGTAGAAAATTAGACAACAACAACAAAAATAACAACAGAAGTGAGTGGCTTACCGGAGAATCGAACCCAGGACCTTCCGAACGGCACCACCGCCTAGCTACGAAAGCGAATCACAATATGCTCCCTCCCAACTAGGCACCACCTAGTAGTTATAAAATAACTTTATGTCTGATTGACAGCGTGGTTAGAGCGATGGTCTCTCGCGTCAAAAGTGCCGGGTTCAATTAAACTGTAAATAGTTACCTAACTTTGCTCTTGAGTTCGGGAAGGAAAAGGCAGCGAGAAAGGGAACTGGTCCCCCCCCCCCCCACTTCTCGATGCTGGACCTAATATAGTGAAGTCTCGAACACGTCATTGCCCTACGGCAGTACCTACTATGGGATTACCTTTTACCTTAAATGTTAGGAGAGGAGGGAAGCTGGAATATAATGGTGACAATAGGAAAGATGAAAAAAAAAAAAAAAAAAAGAAATGGAGGACGGTACAAAAATAAAAGACACTGAAGCGTTTGACATCGCGACATTGGCAAGAGAAGTCAGCAGAGCTGATAAACTATACTGGGGGAGAAACGGGATTATCTACACCAATTGGCATTGTGCTTGAAGAAGAAAATTTTGGACTCATTTTTTTTTAAATTTTTGGGTCCTTCTCTGATTTCTGTTTGTTCCATTTTATAGTTGTGTGTATTTGTGTGGTTCTCCCTTCCCCCCATTTATCTCAAGTTTATTTGCATAACTGCGAGTTTCATGCCCTTGCTTTTATTTTTTTTTTTTTTAAATCTCAATTTCTCTCGTCCTTGTTTGAGAATGGCCTGGTGAATGTACACGTTCGTGTGGGTGTGTGTGGGTGTGCGTCATAAACAGATCCACTTATCAGGTCTCCTCCTATCTTGACAAGTTAGATTGTCCTTTACGTGTAATTAGGTTCCCTCTTGCATATTTGTCCAGGTCAGAAAACCTGTTTTCGTGTTTGATTTTTGCTTTGAATCTTTGCTTTCATCCTCTTGCCCTTTATCTCACACATACACACACACACATACATACACTCACGCTTTTATTGTTTTTCGTACTTTCACACAAGTCTCCCTCTCAAGGGGAATCTCCCAATTCTCTTATGCTTTCTGTCAATGTCGTACTTGCCCGTCTCTCTCTGTTGTGCTTTATTGTGTCATCTTGTGCATAAAGAGAAACATCAACATTATCTTTAGCTTCCCACGGAGCTTAGCCTTACAACAAACGTATGCGGAGTCCTTCTATCGGGTGCCCTCAGCCCAACGTATGTCTGTGCCTTCCTGATCCTTGTTATTTCTCTCTCCAGTTCTCTTCTCCGTGTGTTTTTCTGTCTTCCGTTATTTCTTTTAACCTGGGTATTCCAGAACATTAACTGTCTCGTAATGCTATCAGCAAATTTCTTCAGTGTGCGTCTAATCCATCGCTAGCTTCTTTTTCTCGTCCCTTATTCCATTAACGCCTGTCTGGTACTTGTCATCAGTTCCCCATTGATGACCTATGCCGTGGTGAGAATGTTTCATAATTTGTCAATTTTGCCAGGGCATCGGCTGTATGGCCTACTCTTTACGATTTCCAACTGCCGATGGATTCTTAATGTGCGCTACATGCACACAGGGCATTCTATTTTTTTTCGTCCTTATCCGAGAAGGCTAGGCATCTCATCTCAATAACCAGGAGATCGGGGGAAGGGGGGGGGGGAAGAGGGGGGGAGTATGACATCATTAGGAATCGCTGGGTCTGAAAAACATATTTCATCAACTAATTCCCTGTAAACGGAGCGAACCCAGCACCTCTATAAAATATTTATAGAATGTGTGATTCGTGGAAACACACACTGGGATCCTCGCTGGTGCGACGGAGTTCGTGCACTGTGCTGAGTTCCTCGTTGTGTGATCTAAGGGAGGTGTTCGGATCACTGATGGAGTTATCAGTGTGCAATGAACATGGTTCTTCCAAATCAAACCAGATCCTTTGCCGTACCATTTCAGTTCTTCTATTCCACTTAGTCAACTGACGTCAAGTGATGATAAATGCTGAATCAAGAAAATGCGTAAGAAATGACGTCAAGTGTTGATAAATGCTGAATCAAGAAAATGCATAAGAAATGACGTAAAGTGTTGATAAATGCTGAATCAAGAAAATGCGTAAGAAATGACGTCAAGTGTTGATAAATGCTGAATCAAGAAAATGCGTAAGAAATGACGTAAATTGTTGATAAATGCTGAATCAAGAAAATGCGTAAGAAATGACGTCGTGTTGATAAATGCTGAATCAAGAAAATGCGTAAGAAATGACGTCGTGTTGATAAATGCTGAATCAAGAAAATACGTAAGAAATGACGTCAAGTGTTGATAAATGCTGAATCAAGAAAATGCGTAAGAAATGACGTCAAGTGTTGATAAATGCTGAATCAAGATAATGCGTAAGAAATGACGTCAAGTGTTGATAAATGCTGAATCAAGATAATGCGTAAGAAATGACGTACCGTGTTGATAAATGCTGAATCAAGAAGAGGACCACTAGTGTCTATCAGCTAACATGAAGAAGCTCTGAACAGGGCTAGTCCTGCAAAAGGATCTGCAAATCTGTTGTAGCAGTGATAAATACTGAGTTATGAAAAGGGCTGATATATCTGCCAGGACGATGAAGCCCTGAAAAGGGCTGATATATCTGCCAGGACGATGAAGCCCTGAAAAGGGCTGATATATCTGCCAGGACGATGAAGCCCTGAAAAGGGCTGATATATCTGCCAGGACGATGAAGCCCTGAAAAGGGCTGATATATCTGCCAGGACGATGAAGCCCTGAAAAGGGCTGATATATCTGCCAGGACGATGAAGCCCTGAAAAGGGCTGATATATCTGCCAGGACGATGAAGCCCTGAAAAGGGCTGATATATCTGCCAGGACGATGAAGCCCTGAAAAGGGCTGATATATCTGCCAGGACGATGAAGCCCTGAAAAGGGCTGATATATCTGCCAGGACGATGAAGCCCTGAAAAGGGCTGATATATCTGCCAGGACGATGAAGCCCTGAAAAGGGCTGATATATCTGCCAGGACGATGAAGCCCTGAAAAGGGCTGATATATCTGCCAGGACGATGAAGCCCTGAAAAGGGCTGATATATCTGCCAGGACGATGAAGCCCTGAAAAGGGGGCAGCTATCTACCCGTACCTTGAGTGTATAGTAAACACACACACACGGGGGTCGGAGTGGCTAAGAGGTATGGCGTCCGGCTCGAATTCTAGAGGTACTGGGTTCGATTCCCAGTTAAGGGAATATAATTTATGAGAATTTTTGTTCAGAACCAGTGGTCCTAATGATGTCATACTCCCCCCTGATCTCATGGGTAGTGAGATCGAATGTCTCGCTTTTATGGTAAGGGCGAAAAATAGAAGGTCCTGTGTGCAAGTTGCGCCCGTTAAAAATCTCACGGCAGTTGCGAATCGTAAAGAGTAGGCCTATTAGGCCGCTGGCCTGGCAAAATTTAAAAATTAGGAAACCTACCCACCACAAATATATCAAAAATATTTATAGAATGTGTGATTCCTATTTACACACATTGAGATTCTCGACAGTGCTACGGAGTTCGTGCACTGTGCTGAGATCCTCCTTGTGTGATCTAAGGGAGGAGATCGGAGCCCTGATGGAGTTGTCCGTGTGCAATGAAGATAGTCCTTAAATCCAAACCAAACTCACACACACACACACACACACTTGCAGCGACGTACACAAATTTACGTGACGTCCTACATGTGTTGACGCAAACACACTCGACGCTTACAAAACAAATGCGTACGTTAGCAAACACACATACACACACAAATTGTCACTTTTTAACTTAACGCTTTTCCGGCCATCACCAATGACGTCGTATCTTTTTTCGTTTCGCCAACTTTTTCTTCCTTATACTTTTCTTCACACCAGCCCGCGAAACAAACAGCTTTTGGAAGGAAATTGCGTAACTGCAAATAAAAACGCAGGAATCGAAAAGAAACGGATGAAATAAAAAAAAGAGAGTAAAACTAAATTACCAATCACACGTGGGTCTTGGGTTTCAACCCTCAAATTACGTTTGTCATTAGGGGGTTTTTTTTTTTCGAGTGAGGGGAATACAAATTTATGTTTTTCAACTACTCTCTCTCTCTTTCCAATTTCTTTTACATCTTTTTTTTTGTTTTTTTTTGTTTTTTTTGTATGCCTCCTCAAAACCCTCTTCCAATTGCTTGAATACTCCTATTACGGGATGTTGTTATTGTGTTTGTGTTTTTATATGTATTCAATATGTAAATTCTTCAACTTGGCTTTGGCAGCGAAAGGGCGAGAAGTTCAGCATCCCTAGTTAAACTACAACAACAACAACAACAACAACAACAACAACTACATGTATCCAGGTGTAGTGGGTTTGATGGTATTGTATGATGGTGATATTACTAAATGTAATGTATGAGGTCAGCTGTGAAGGCTCCTGAGATAAAATGTAGTTGTGAATTGTCAGAAGGCCTTTCTTGCTACCACTACGACCTCACACTTATTTTTTTTTTTTTCCTAATGAATGTAGCTACGTAAAATGTCTAGGGTAATGATATGTAATGTGGTGTGATAGTTTATGGATACACCCACAGATATTTAAGAAGACTAATAATATCAACAAATGTTATAATACACTGAACTAACTCAAGAGTGTAAAATTTTCGATAGAATTATCTTACATTTATTTTGTTCTGGATCACGTTTTATGTTGACCAGAACTTAAAAGATTTAGAAATTATGAAAAAAATGCATGGTATATTACATAATAAATGCAAGAGTGTACATATATAAGTACTAGACTAGTTAGTTTTATTAAAATGTTCTAGTAGTCATCTAATTGGGAGGATATGTAATGCTTGTGCTGTTGGGGTGGACTCATCACACCTGTCTATATTGACTACACAGTGTCCAGTAAATTGCGGGAATTTTATGGGGTTATTAGTAACTAAAAGGCGTTGGTGAATTTCCAGCAGACCAGAGGCTCACTCATCTTGAAGAAGTAGCTCTGGTGCTGAGATCTGGTGGTCCCAACTCTCCGTGCTTGCGGGCAATAATAGTGGTCTGGTGGCTCCACCTCTCCGTGCTGGCGGGCAATAATAGTGGTCTCTGTCACAACGTACTGCACAGATCCACTCGAGTAAAATCACCAACTGAGTTGACACCGCCTTGTTGACAACTGAAACTCACAGCTCTGCAATCAAAGTATTGGCTATGTGTCAAAATTCTATTTTCTACCCACGTCTGGACACAACACGGACACAACAACCACATCATACAGACAGGTCAGATCTCTCTGACCAAACAGCACATTTACCATGGTGGTTTTACATCAGATAGGTCCTCCCAGACTATAGATTCTGAAAAATATTTATTAGTTTCCTTCCCTAAAAGTGGATAGGTAATATGTTTCATTATTCTCAACACTTGATCTGTCTTTCCTAACCCTTGCTGGAGTTTATGTATATTGTTGGTCCCTAGACCCTGACTTGGGCGGGGGGTCTAGAGCAAATCCCTACTTGTTTGTAAGGCTAGATTTTGATATGGCAGTATCAAATCACTCGAACATTAAACAATATTCAAAACATACAAAGAAATAATTTCAATCTTACCAGATTATGAATAAAGAACACAGAAATGCTAGCAAAACTCAGCTGAGCTGCTGGCTATAGTATGGCGTCCCTGAACTTATTTCACTTTCTTTCATTTGGAAATCACCACACTTTAAAATACTGTGTCTATCATCGAACAACTATTGAGGAATGGCCCCACTTGCGCGTCTGAGCGCCGATAAAATGATTGTCTGTGGCCAATCACTGCCTAGGTTTATTTCAAATTCAAATTTCCTACCCTAAAGTCATTTCAGTCATGCTTCAGTCAAGTATGGATGTTTATCTGTTAGTCTGTCCGTCTCTACTTGTTTTTTTTTCAAAAACGTACTTGATTTTTGAACCAACCTTTCTCTCCCCTCCAAAATTTTGTCGTTAAAAGTTATATTTAGACACAGCTCCCACCAATGTCCCTTCGCTTCCCTACTAAGTAGATTTGAACTCCTGCGTCTCAAGGTCGTGTTTTTTTGTGCAAATAGCGACACTTTTTATTCAATACAGTCTGTCGCTGATGTGAACAACACTGTCTTTTGTCATTATCTTCAATATTATCTATCCGTCTGTAAAATTAAGAACATATTAGTTCACTGCTCAGAATGGGCCATCCGGCCAGCTAATTTTTATATTCCTAACATTAATATTACGAAAAAGTTACTTTTTAATTTTTGTAATATTCCAAACATCTGCGTTCTGCCGCTGAATTCAAATCAAAGGCTTGGTATCGCAAAAGCGACCAATAAATGACTGTGGCGTAACATATCCAAGGTCCCTTCTGTCGAGTTCCTTACTTTATGTCAACTTGGGAAACGTGACTTTTCTCCGTTTCCCCCCCAATTGCGTCTCCTTAGCCTTTCTAGTCTCACGCAATCTTTCCAGTCATTTTTTTTCCTTTTTATCCGCCGTTCCCCTCCTGTCTAGCAAGTCAATTTTTATGGAGGGTGATGACCCGCGGTCTGGGCGATCATGTACTATCAGCAGCCTACGCATTATGTTTTTATCCTTACATGTTATCTTTGGAGGTATTTTACCGTTGTATCTCTGTCAATTTCACTACACCAGGGCCGGATTAAGCCAAGAAGGGCCTCTAGGCTTTTTGGTGTTTGGGCCCCTCTTCACCTTCTTCTTCTTTGATCCTTAGCCGCCGACTGTCAAAGCAGTCAGTGGCCATCACGCCTGGTGGTGTCTTGTAGGGCAGCAACACACCGCTTCCACTTTGTTCGGTCAGCGGTCATCCTTCGTACAGTTCCCAAGCTCTGGTTCATTCTTTGCAACTCGGCCTCCACAGTTCTCCGCCAGGTTGTTTTTGGTCGGCCTCTCTTTAGCTTTCCTTCAGGGGTCCATAGCATAGCTGTTCTTGTGATGGCATCCGGGGTCTCTTCTGAGGACGTGGCCAACTCAACTCCAGCGCCCCTTTTTTCACCTAATAGGCAATCATTTTAATTGTTTTTTTTTCAAACCCCTTAGCATGGTGTTGTATATACTGGTATTATTAATAGACTGGTGTGTTAGTTTGTTAGCATTGCTTACTACTTTTAGTAGTAATTATTTTTTTAAAATGTTTATTAGCAAATAGTTCATGCGACGTTATGATTTTGCCGGGGTGCATTATGTCTTTTATGCTATATTTGTTTTTAACTGTCTATTTTAGAACGTTATGAATGCGATTGCAAAGTGCAAACATTTTCTTTTTGTACATAAATCTATTCATTTTTTATTTTTTTTTAAACTTATGTACGGGCCCTCCAGAGCTCTGGGCCCTTAGGCTTCAGCCTACTTAGCCTAATGGATAATCCGACCCTGCGTGTATCCAAGTTTTATGTTCTTTTAACTTCAGTGAGTTGTTTTTTTTTTCTTCCCTATCCATCATTATTTCGATTTCATTCCCAAATTTATCGTTCTTACTGCCCGCTGGCCTATCTCTCTTTCTGTCTATTTTTTGGGGGTTCTTTTAATCTATATCTATTTATCTACATGTCTCTAAGACAACAGTTGCAAACCTAGGATCTGTAGGTTCTACTTTAGAATAACTGAACTCTTTAAGTGGTTCCTAGTTACCAGGGTGGATAACGCAATTCGCTGTCATAGCTAGGCGGTGGTGCCGTTCGGAAAGTCCGGGGTTTGATTCTCCGGTAAGTCTCTCACTTCTATCGTTTTTCTGTTGACTAGTTGTCTACTTTATTTCTCACGATTGCCTAAAACATACCTTTATGTGTGTATTTATTTATTTACTGTTTACAGGCTTCGGGTTTCCCGTCTTTATTTACTTAAATCTTTAAAGATATAAAAAAAAGGAACAGGCAGTCCCATAGCAGATACTGCCATAGCGGAGTGAAGTGTTAGAGACTACACAATTCTAGGTCCAGCATCGAGAGGTTAGGGTTACTAGTTCCCTTTCTCACCGCCTTTACCTTCCCTAACTCAAAGCCAGGTACCGTGATTCAAACCCGGCCCCTTTGCCGCCAGAGACCAGCGCTCTAACCATTCTGTCAATCGGACGCTTAAAGATACCAATTCAATACTCTTTAGCTCCCCGAGGAGCATAGGCCTTCAACAAACACATGCCAAGTCTTCCTGTCACGTGCCATCTGCTCAAGTTCTTTCCATGTTTTCATCATTTTCACCTCTGTATGTAGTTCTCTTCTCCGTGTGTTTTTTAATCTACTTCTGCCTCTCTTTCCCTAGGGATTCCAGAACAAGGACTGCCTTGTAATGCTATCAACAGGTTTCCTCAATGTGTGTCCTATCCTTCTTCTCGTCTCTTGTTCCACCGGCACTTGTCTGGTTCTTCTCATCAGTTCCACATTTGTGACTTTCTCATACCATTTCAATCCTTCTACGCTTAAAGAAATGCCTTGGTGAAATCATATCTATTTTCAGAGTATGTAGAATCAAGAATAAGTGCCGCCTCATTCAAAATAGTATATGTCTGACAGTCGATCTGATTCGTGCTATACCATCAATAGAGCGATGGAAAATTCAGACTAATTGCTATTTTACCGAATGTAATCTTCACTTCAAACCAAAGATCGGTTCCCATCTTATACAGTGCACGAATAAAAGGAATGTTAGTAACCTAGCTTGTGGGTTTTCACTTGGAATGTTATGCAAGTACATGTAGTTCTCTGTTTACGCGACCCTCGCGTTAACAGAAATCGCGTAAATTGAACAATATTTTCTCATTCAAATGCTTGTAAAGTAAGAGGACTGGCTCCACCAGTGACGTACATGACAGTAAAATAAATACGTGTAATAATAAATAGTTTAAATTAACGTACCATTCATATTATGTAAACAAACATGGAGGGGAAACCCAAGGCATTTAAACAGTAAATAAATAAATAATACACAAAGATGTCTTTCAGGCACTCGTAAGAAATAAAGAAGTTTTATGTACGTGTACAGAAAACAACATTGACAAATTATTCAACATCGACTATTCTGTCCTTTCAATTATGTTATTGCGCATGTAGAGGGAGGTAGCAGCACATAAAGATGTGCTTGATTTAATACTATGCTTGATTATTTCCCTTGTTGTCTAATGGTGTGTAAACGCTTTTGCTTGACTTAAATGCAATACCCTCCTTATCATGGTAGTTGACCTGACCACTTTCATAGCGCTTTATCACGTCCAGTTTTTGATCAAGTGGTTTGGACCTTCTGATGAGTTTTTGAGCACTTTTTAGTTGCACTATTTCGTGCTGCACACTTAGAGGCCTTAGTTAATTTATTACTTAGTCGTTCCCCTTCTACCGTGAGGTGTAGAGGTTTGGAAGAGAGAGCGCCAGACTATCCTATCGGCTGTCTTCCTCCTGGCCTGGTTCCATTCTAGTCCTCGGTCCTTCAAAGATTGTCTAATGTTGTCCTGGAGGTCTGGATCCCTAGCTCTTAGTTTCCCATGCTTGTTGTGGTAGCCGATCTTCTCCCATTCTGCAGAATTTCACTAATAAAATTTAAGTGATAATTAAAACTACACAATTTTGCATCTGTTATTTCAGTCTATATGAAATGCACGTATACTAGCATAATGACAACAAACAGAGCACTTAGTTCGAGGTATGTATAGCAAGACCGGAAACGCGAGAGTCAACGTCACATGGATGATGTCATCATCTTGTTCTCGTTGGCGCGTAGATAAAATACTGTAAAAATGTCTAAATATTTTGTCCGTGGTAAACCGACTCAGCAAAAGAGTAAAGTACTCACCACTCTGTGTCTAATAAAGCTATTCCCAACAACCACCAGTCATTCTACAATAAAGCTACTCTCAACAACCACCAATCATTCTACAATAAAGCTACTCCCAAAAACACCAATCATTCTACAATAAAGCTACTCTCAACAACCACCATCAGAGACAACTATGTATTAACTTTGTTGTTTTTTAAAAGGTTTTTAACTGCATACACAGGGACAGCCTATTGAAAATACTGAGGGCTTATGGAATTCCCAGCTGTATTGTTTCCATCATCAAAAGATTCTATGCTAAATTTACGTGTCGAGCAACTTAACTTTTGCGATAAAATCAGAAGTTCGACAGGGATGCCCCTTATCAGCCATTCTAGTTTTAGCGGTAAAAGAATGGGGGACGTGCCAGACAACAGAGGACACCCCTAGAGGAATAAGATGGACAACATTCTCTACACTAGAGGATCTGGAATATGCAGATGGCATTGCACTACTCGCATATTCACATCAACACATGCAAGAAAAAACAGACTATTGTCTATTGAATAAATACAATAAGTGGACCTGAACATCAGTCTGAAGAAGACAAAAGTCATGACACTCAATGTGGGCAATCCTGAGCCAATAACAATAAGGAACCATAAGCTAGAACAGACAGACACATTCACATTCCTAAGATGCATAGTAACATCAGACGGCGGAACAAGCAAAGACATCAACAACAGAATGAGTGAAGCCAGAACAGCCTAACTAATCTAAACATCTGGAAATCTTCCCAGTGCAGAAAAAAAACACCAAATTATGATTGTACTAGCAATAACCCGTCAAACTTGACGGGTTTTTAATTATAGTGTGCTGTTTCCGTTCCCAGATGAGCAGATAGAAGTACATTCTTAGAGTGTTTTTGGTTTCTTTCCATTATACAGTGTAATCAAACTGTTCATGAACACCGTCATTTGAACGCTTTTCTTTGTTGATTGTAACTATTTTTTGGAGAGTATATATGATAGAAACAATACAATTTTTCAACACGGTTGCATTCCTCAGCTGTGACCAACGTACATACGGCGAGATTTGTGTTATTTTAGATTCAATTTAAAAGTTCTTTGATGACAACATTTCGTGTGAAAGTGCGTGGATTGTTTTAAAAGAGTGTTCCTTGATAATAAGTGGTTTTAACAAAAACTTTCAAGTTTTCATGATTTGTACATCGGGTGAGGGCGACATAGAGCTGACCGTGTCCGAAAATACAATTCACTTTGGTGTGTTATTGGCTCAAGCACACCAATTTTTACGCACTTTATCTTTGTCGAGCGCTGCTAATTTCGTGAAAGAATTAAAAAAAAAAAAATAAAACCAAAGTATTTGTTTTATATAACACCCACGCCGCGCAAGTTGCACACCGTGTGTTGCGCACTTTTTTTCTCTGGCGCGAGTTACTATTTTGAGTGAGACCGACCGACGTAACATACATCGGTAATTATGTTATGGGATGAGAGTTGCGCACTTTCTGTGCTTCTATATGGTGCGGAGTGCTGAAGAGTAACAGAAGAGAAAATAACGAAATTGTCCTCTTTCCAAACAACTTGCCTTTGGAGACTTCTAGGACTTTCTTTGGCCGAATACCATCACCAGCCCAGAACTGCTTATTCGGAGCAACCAATAAGACATGCATGCCATCATAGCTGGCAGATGCTGGAGTTGGGTTGGCCACGTCCTCAGGTGAGACCTCGACGCCATCACAAGAACTGCCATGTTATGGACTCCACCAGGAAGGCGAAAACGAATCCGACCAAAAACAACCTGGCGGAGAACTGTGGAGGCCGAGATGCGAATCATGAGCCTAAAGGATGGCCGCCGACCGACCAAAGTGGAGACAGTTTATTGCTGCCCTTCAAGACGCCACCAGGCGTGAAGGTCACTGACTGCTTTGACAACCAACGGCTGAGAATCCTAGAAGAACAACAACAACCACCATAGTGTGGTGAAGTGGGAAGTTATAAATACTTATAGGGAACTTAGTGTACTGACTGAGATCAGCTGTGAAGGTATCTATATCTATTAAGAGTAGTGTATTATAGATAACCTTACTTGCTACCACATATCTATATATCTCAGTCAGAATTATTCTGGAATAGTGTGATGCTACGTTATGTGTCTAGGGTATGAGTATGGTGAAGTGTAAGTCACAACAACAGACAGATAAACAATTTAATTTAATCCACTACTCTTGACAACACTGTGACACTCACATACATATAACACTCTACAAAGATATCTTAAAAGAGTCACTGATGAACTTTCAAATAACAATATGTATTCATTACTGGCATGAATGAATATGTGTCCTGATTCAACTACAAGGGAACCAGGAATCACAATCAATTTAAATTACAAGTTATGTACAGAATGTATTTAATATGAATATTGTAGTGACATATATTAGTACAAATGTTCTATGTGTGTCAGTTGTGTAGTAGTAAAATGAGGTAATACTGGTTTTGTTTTGTTCAAGCTCTGTTGGTATTGGTCATCATGACTTCAATAGTTTGTCTTTAGGGACTATTATTGGAGATGTTCACAGTTCCTGATTTTAAGACAAGTAAATTCCCCTCTGAATGGTATTTTTATAAAGTTATTTCAAGATGAGGGGACATAATGTTGAGCTCAGCTGGCCAACTCTGCTTATCTTGAGTGATGGCGGCAGGAGAGGACTCCTCTGCTCGAATTCTCTTCTGGGCTCTGGAGACACCTCACTGATAGCTAAAAGGACCAAGGAGTATGCTGTCCGACACTGGATTCAGCAAATCTCTGACCAGATGCTGCTCAGTACCATCAAGACCACTGTCCCTGAAATCAAGAAGGATGTACCTTCTACTTCATAACTAATTTATATTCTCTTTTACACTGATCACAATACAGCACAAACATTGCGTTCAGAGCGTTAGGCCAACAGTCAGCTTCATTTGAAATACTTTATTCCAGTATTACCCTTCTTAATGGTTACTACGCCTCTGCACTTCCAGCATTATTTCTTTCTAGTCCATCATCCAGGTGTCAGTGTACTATTTGGCCATTCCATGCCGTTTTACTTCTCTCCGACACCCTCTGTTCAGGCTGGAGCATTATAGGCTTTACCTCACGTTTGCCACTGAACTACACATATATATACAGGCATAAATCAACAATTCACATTCAATTTTTCATTAAAAGATACTGAATGGTTCAAGCTTACCACAATTTCATGGAAATAAACACAGATACGTTGATTAGCAATGAATTCTGGCACAAACTGGCACAAATTCCGTTCTGCCTATGTTCCAGGCTTTTATTTTAGCAAAAATGTGAGCTGGCTTCAACGTACTGTCGCTTTATCAAGCTTATTTGAATTAGTGGTCTCGAACTAACGCTCCCAAGTGTGTATATCAGCGAGACTGGCCAATGAGCCACGTTTCGACAAGTGTTTGAAAAAATGTTATCTTTTCCCGTCTCCCCTAACAACCAAGATAGTATTTATAACCCGACCAATCGTGGTTAGGCTTTCATTTGTTGCGCTCCAATCAATTTGGAGTTTACATGGTAGGCTATTTATGTAACGTAAGGTTTTTTCAAACACGTTATAAAAAAAATTTTATGAGCAGAAATGATTTTATGCTGTCAGGCACCCCCAATATTTTATTTTGGGTATAATTTATTAATTCCTGGACTATTTGCGTAACGTTTTACATATTATTTGTCAGCAAACCCTAAGGAACCCAAAAATACTAATTTAAAGGAGCTACGTGGCTGCGTTCAAAATATGCAATTTCTTCTATCTCCTGTTTAGAAGATGTGCTGTCTGGGTACTGTTATGTGTTCAAACGTAAACCCATATAATGTTGTCTTTTCTAATAAGAGTCTGTTATGATTTATAAACCTAACTCTGGGAAAGGGTAGTGTATTTTATCACTGTCCGTCTGAAAAAAAATTAGTGCATGTAGACTTACACGCGTGATGGTAGTAATTGTGTATCGCGCGAAGCGGGTTTAGTGTTCGGCTTTCTGCCTCTCCCTTCTCTTTTTATCCCTTTAGTCCATCTGTTCGTTCGTTTTGGTAACGCAGTATAATTAATGTTAGGGTTAATTTAGGTCATTACGCAGTACGTCTCAATGCTTTTCCAAGAAATACAGCACACGTTTCATTGAAGAAGGCGGGTAATAATACAGTAAGCTTTACTATCAACGTGAAAGCGTTACAATTTGCAGACGAAGCAGAAAACAAGGGGGATTTCGAGTACATTCTTTGTGATAGCACTGTCATTTTACCATTGCTCTTTTCTTTATTATATGTATTTATTAGGCTTTATATTTAATTGATAATTTATATATGTGGATTAGAATATTCCATGACACCTCCCCTCTTAAAACAGACATTATATGTCAGTCCTTTATTCTATATACACATAGAGAAATTTATTATTATTTCTGGGGTTTACGGTGATTCTCATCACACGGATGGCGGCTTAAAAAAATCCGCTCCCAGATTGGTTTTTCCAGATATATATTCAATGCTAAAATTATATGGAGCCAGAAGCAAAGACCATCGGAGTAACCTAGAGTTCTCATGCTTAGCCTGTGCTAAAAACGATAAAGGTTTGTGGTCAGTTTGCAACTTAAATGCCTTCCCATATAGATAAATATTGAATTTCTTTATTGCCCATATTACTGCAAGACATTCTTTTTCGCTAGTTGAGTAGTTGATTTCAGCTTTATTCAACTTTCTGCTAGCATATGCCACTGGGCTTAATTCCCCATCCAATGCATCTGATTTCTGTAGTAAAGTTGCACCTAGCCCAATATTACTTGCATCCGTCCTTACTATGAATTCTTGACTTAAGTCAGGTAATTTCAAAATGGGTTTACTTGTGAGCTTTTCCTTCAATTCTTGGTAAGTCATTTCACATTGTGGTGTCCATGTAATGCGATCTGGAAGTCCTTTACGTGTCAATTCAGTTAACGGTGCACATATGGAATTAAAGTTCTTGATATACTTCTGGTAGAAACCACATAATGAGACAAAGGATCTCACGTCCTTCTTGGTTTGTGTTCTCGGGGCTTTCTGTAGTTTCTCTAAATTCTTTGGGTCAGGGGTCATGTTTCCCTGATAAACTGTGTGTCCCAAAAATTCCAATTCTTTACATCCAACGCAACATTTGGTTGGTCGGGCTGTTAAATTTGCCTCCCTAAGTCGATCAAACAGCATGTTCAGAGAGTCAATGTGTTCCTCAAATGTTTCTGTTGCTATAAGGATATCATCCATAAAATTTGTTATACAGGGATTATTCAGAGGATCCAATAATTTTCTCATCATTCTAGAGAAGACACTAGGCGCATTCTTCAATCCAAATGGCAATCTATTAAACTCATAGTGTCCTTCTGAGGTACTAAAAGCTAGGTATGGTCTAACCTCAGGCTTTACTGGAATCTGATAGTATCCTTTACTCAGATCCACTTTTGAGAAATATTTAGCTTTATTTAGTCTGGCAAACAGCTGATTTGTATCCGGCAATGGATCCACCTGTCCTTCTGTAATAGCATTCAGTCTCCTGTAATCTATACAGAGTCTATGTTCTCCAGAGGGCTTCCTTAAAAGTACAACACCGGAACTATACGAAGACTCACTGTGCGAAATAATTCCTTCCTTCAACAGATAGTCTATCTCTTCCTTCAAAGCTTTTTCCTTAGCAAACGGAATCGAATATGGTTTCATACAGACAGGTGTGGAGTCTATTAATTTCATATCATATTCCAATAGGTTTGTATGCCCTGGTCGGTCTGTTAACACCTCTGCATGATTATTTAGAACCTGTTGCACTCTCTCTTTCTGAGTTTTCGTTAAATGTGTACTGATTTTCACCTGTGCTGCTGTCTCACAGGGGTGTAATGGATATTCAAATGATGAAAGTGGTTCCTTTTTCATCTCCATGGCGATGGACAAGGTCAACAAGTGTGTCTCTTCCTGATGTTCTCTTTCCAAATATTTCTTCAGGAGATTCACATGATAGATTTTTTCTTTCCCCTTCTTATCTATCTTATAATTTGTTCTAGACACCTTCTCTAGAACTGTATATGGACCCTGCCATCCAATTTGTAACTTATTCTGACTCCCGGGCAAAAGAAGCAGTACCTTCTCTCCCACAGCCAAATTTCTGTCTTTCGCCTTCCTGTTATAATAGGCAGCATGTTTCTTCCTGGCTTGTTT
This sequence comes from Oreohelix idahoensis, assembly GCA_024509875.1. Classification (NCBI taxonomy): domain Eukaryota; kingdom Metazoa; phylum Mollusca; class Gastropoda; order Stylommatophora; family Oreohelicidae; genus Oreohelix; species Oreohelix idahoensis. The sequence continues at coordinate 95,030 of JAMPIV010008750.1, forward strand.
CAAATTTTCATTGGCAAGTTTCCAGCCAGTTTTTAACCGAGTGGTCAGCTCATTCACATATTGGTATGAAGATGTAATGTTTTCCTCTGCCTTTTCATCAGTCCACGTTCTTAACAAAGCTACATATGGACCTTTAATTGTGTGGACCTATTTGTCCATGCACCGGTATGGTCTCTTCCACTTGAAGCTTTATAGTGATGATTTTCCTTCCCAGAATTATCATTCACAAAACGACCGCTACCAATTTTTCTTTTGGGGCTTTCTCCCCTCTTAAAATTCTTGATGAGAGATTTCCTCTCTACATATTCTTCCTCCAGTTTGTTTAAGTCCGATTGAGGGATTGTCGGCTTATCCTGGGGTAAGACATCTTTTTGCACTCTCCGCATAGTGGCCATTGTAAAACAGTTAAGTGAAGCTTGTCCGTGAAAAGGGGCTTCCCATTCCATTTGGTCCACCTTATCAAATCTATTTCTCCTTTTATTGTCAGGCCTGATTTTGCCCTATGGCGCGTCCCGGCCCTGATCCATGTTCCCACTCGTGGGTGTTCCCTCATGTGCTATGCTACACCTTTCTACAAAATTCTCAATGTCCCATCTTGCTTTGGGCCAATAATAATTGTGAGCCACCTTTTGAATGATGGTACCTATCTTCTCATGGTCCCCATCTGGTTTCACATGTAGGCTCCTTATTAATTCTGTCCTGTATCTTTTTGGAAGAACCAGCTGTCCGTGACCATTGGATCTAGCTCCAGTCTTCCTATACATCAACTTGTTTTTCATGTAAAAATCTCCCTTGCCTGGAGTTGTATGACAAGTTGACAATTTTCTGAAACAAGGCTTGAGTGTTTTATCCCCAGCCTGTGCCTTCCTCATCTCTTCTGGAGTGGTATCTAACATAATATCCTCCTCCTGTCTTGAGGTCGACCTGACCTGAAGGGTTGCCATATACACAGGTTTCCTTCTGCAACGGTCAGTGTCATGATTGTCCATCTGACAATTCTTACACCACCTTTTTCCTTGGTTGAAAGATTTTCTTTCATCATATTTCCTTTCATCGAATTGTGGGAATTTATTTTTATTGTCATACCGTGGCCTATCAAATTGGTGCTTACCTTTATTTTGATCCTTAGGATCAAATTTATTAAAGTTCTGTGGTGCCCTAAAGTTGTCCACCTGTTTCTTTTTATTACCTGTTACCTCTGCTTGAGCTGCTTGATACCTTTCAGCAACATTTAGCAACTCACCCAGCCTCTCTGCACCTTGTTCCATGAGAAACTTTCTCAGGTCTGGAGCCATGGACTCTCTTAGTTGCTCTATAAGGACCATTTCCTTAAGATCTTGGGTTTTCCCCAGAGAAGTCCATTTCTCCAAGTATGTCTCTATTCGTGCAGAGAACTGGTGATAGGTTTCACCTGACAGTAGTTTAGCATTCCTAAATTTTTTCCTGTAAAACTCTGCATTCTTTTCATACCTTAACAAAAGAGCCTGCTTTAGCATGTCATAATTTTCCTGATCACCTCTGCTCATTTTTGCAAAAACTTCATAAGCTGCCCCACGAAGTCCCTGAGATAACTTTAAGCTCCACCTTTCTCTCTCCAACCCATACGTGGTAGCTAATAGTTCGTACCTATTTATATAGCTCTCAATATCATCGTCTTTCTCAACAAAATGATCTAAATGAAAATTCATAGCTGAGATTGAGGCTCCTTGAGTAACCGTAGCATCAGAGGCAAAAGGACTGGCACCATTTTCAGGAGCATGGCCTTGAAACTCAAACTCCCTTAGTCGTAACTCATGTTCCCTTTGTAATCTCTTCTCCTCCTTTTCTGCTTCCCTCTCTGCAGCTAATCTCTTCTCTTCTCTTTCTGCAGCTAATTTCTTCTCTTCTCTTTCTGCAGCTTGTCTTCTTTCCTCGGCTTCCAATGCTTTAGCCTCTTTGTCAGCCTCAATCTGCAACCTCTTAGTCTCAGCCTCAGCTTGCAACCTCTTAGTCTCAGCCTCAGCTTCAAATTGTAACTTCTTAATTTCCCTTTCAGCCTCTAACCTTCTTTCGGCTTCTTTTTCTAATCTTCTTTCTTCGCGTTCAATAAATTTGTCACATTCCGTTGTGACATAGGCAACCATAACTTGCCCATCTAATCCTAACTCTTTTGCAGTCTGAACCGCAGCAGATCGAAATTTGGCCAGGTCCGCCATTGTCTATTATGTAAATTTATACAATGTCTAACCAACAATTCAATCTCTAATGGACAACACAGGCACCGTGAGCTCAACCTTATTTAATTCCACCCAAGGATACCTTTTAATTCTTATATTCCCTGAAGTGAATTACCCCCAATATTTTTAATAGTGAAAGATTCAAAATCCCAAGAGCGAGACCCCAATATATGTGGTGAAGTGGGAAGTTATAAATACTTATAGGGAACTTAGTGTACTGACTGAGATCAGCTGTGAAGGTATCTATATCTATTAAGAGTAGTGTATTATAGATAACCTTACTTGCTACCACATATCTATATATCTCAGTCAGAATTATTCTGGAATAGTGTGATGCTACGTTATGTGTCTAGGGTATGAGTATGGTGAAGTGTAAGTCACAACAACAGACAGATAAACAATTTAATTTAATCCACTACTCTTGACAACACTGTGACACTCACATACATATAACACTCTACAAAGATATCTTAAAAGAGTCACTGATGAACTTTCAAATAACAATATGTATTCATTACTGGCATGAATGAATATGTGTCCTGATTCAACTACAAGGGAACCAGGAATCACAATCAATTTAAATTACAAGTTATGTACAGAATGTATTTAATATGAATATTGTAGTGACATATATTAGTACAAATGTTCTATGTGTGTCAGTTGTGTAGTAGTAAAATGAGGTAATACTGGTTTTGTTTTGTTCAAGCTCTGTTGGTATTGGTCATCATGACTTCAATAGTTTGTCTTTAGGGACTATTATTGGAGATGTTCACAGTTCCTGATTTTAAGACAAGTAAATTCCCCTCTGAATGGTATTTTTATAAAGTTATTTCAAGATGAGGGGACATAATGTTGAGCTCAGCTGGCCAACTCTGCTTATCTTGAGTGATGGCGGCAGGAGAGGACTCCTCTGCTCGAATTCTCTTCTGGGCTCTGGAGACACCTCACTGATAGCTAAAAGGACCAAGGAGTATGCTGTCCGACACTGGATTCAGCAAATCTCTGACCAGATGCTGCTCAGTACCATCAAGACCACTGTCCCTGAAATCAAGAAGGATGTACCTTCTACTTCATAACTAATTTATATTCTCTTTTACACTGATCACAATACAGCACAAACATTGCGTTCAGAGCGTTAGGCCAACAGTCAGCTTCATTTGAAATACTTTATTCCAGTATTACCCTTCTTAATGGTTACTACGCCTCTGCACTTCCAGCATTATTTCTTTCTAGTCCATCATCCAGGTGTCAGTGTACTATTTGGCCATTCCATGCCGTTTTACTTCTCTCCGACACCCTCTGTTCAGGCTGGAGCATTATAGGCTTTACCTCACGTTTGCCACTGAACTACACATATATATACAGGCATAAATCAACAATTCACATTCAATTTTTCATTAAAAGATACTGAATGGTTCAAGCTTACCACAATTTCATGGAAATAAACACAGATACGTTGATTAGCAATGAATTCTGGCACAAACTGGCACAAATTCCGTTCTGCCTATGTTCCAGGCTTTTATTTTAGCAAAAATGTGAGCTGGCTTCAACGTACTGTCGCTTTATCAAGCTTATTTGAATTAGTGGTCTCGAACTAACGCTCCCAAGTGTGTATATCAGCGAGACTGGCCAATGAGCCACGTTTCGACAAGTGTTTGAAAAAATGTTATCTTTTCCCGTCTCCCCTAACAACCAAGATAGTATTTATAGCCCGACCAATCGTGGTTAGGCTTTCATTTGTTGCGCTCCAATCAATTTGAAGTTTACATGGTAGGCTATTTCTGTAACGTAAATTTTTTTCAAACACGTTAAAAAAAAATCTTATGAGCAGAAATGATTTTATGCTGTCAGGCACCCCCAATATTTTATTTTGGGTATAATTTATTAATTCCTGGACTATTTGCGTAACGTTTTACATATTATTTGTCAGCAAACCCTAAGGAACCCAAAAATACTAATTTAAAGGAGCTACGTGGCTGCGTTCAAAATATGCAATTTCTTCTATCTCCTGTTTAGAAGATGTGCTGTCTGGGTACTGTTATGTGTTCAAACGTAAACCCATATAATGTTGTCTTTTCTAATAAGAGTCTGTTATGATTTATAAACCTAACTCTGGGAAAGGGTAGTGTATTTTATCACTGTCCGTCTGAAAAAAAATTAGTGCATGTAGACTTACACGCGTGATGGTAGTAATTGTGTATCGCGCGAAGCGGGTTTAGTGTTCGGCTTTCTGCCTCTCCCTTCTCTTTTTATCCCTTTAGTCCATCTGTTCGTTCGTTTTGGTAACGCAGTATAATTAATGTTAGGGTTAATTTAGGTCATTACGCAGTACGTCTCAATGCTTTTCCAAGAAATACAGCACACGTTTCATTGAAGAAGGCGGGTAATAATACAGTAAGCTTTACTATCAACGTGAAAGCGTTACAATTTGCAGACGAAGCAGAAAACAAGGGGGATTTCGAGTACATTCTTTGTGATAGCACTGTCATTTTACCATTGCTCTTTTCTTTATTATATGTATTTATTAGGCTTTATATTTAATTGATAATTTATATATGTGGATTAGAATATTCCATGACACATAGCTACCCCCAATAACCACCATAGCTACTCCCAACAACCACCATAGCTACTCCCAGCAATCACCATAGCTACTCCCAACAACCACCGTAGCTACTCCCAACAACCACCATAGCTGCCCCCAATAACCACCATAGCTTCCCCCAACAACCACCGTATCTACCCCCAATAACCA